>CM022546.1:1057601-1606886 GCA_012273795.1 Dendrolimus punctatus | reverse complement strand
TTTTTATATGAGCCGGAGTCTTGCGTTCGACACCGTCTTTTTTGAAATTGACCAGGAGCTGTTCCATGGCTCCATGATTTGATTTTGTGTTAAAACGAGATCTTCCATTTTCTCGTGATAGTAAAGATAAGATTTCTTAGATAAGATTGACAATGTGGACTCACCGATGCTGCTAGCTCACTTACGTGGCAGTTCCTACCGCGCTGGTACTCCTATTACGTATTAAACACTCGCGAAGTAGGTCCTGCTTAACGTAAAGCTCGAAGGACCATAAAGATGTACGGTTTGTTACATCTGGGGATATTAAATAACTAGATAGATTAACTTGGAACTATGATTATTGATATTAACTTAATACTAGATATGGAATGATATGATATGATATTATGAGTTACACGTACGCGAGTCGCGGCGACTTTATGTGAACTGTTTAATTTGATTGTCGAATATAACGCTTGCTCGCGTAAATGCTGATTGTGCAGTCTGTACGGTTGCACCGTACATATATATATATATTAATGTATCTTTATTTGAATATAACTATTACCTATTTTTTAATGTACTGAGTATCGAGGATATTTTTAAAAATTTTACAATATTTCTTGAAATTTGGTTCAAATATATCAACATCTTTGTTGTTAGCCGCCACCTCATTCTAATAACAATTCATTCTGACAATGGGATTGAATTAAGATATGTTTGTTGTCTTTATGGATTTCTAACGCGAAACTATTATTAGTACTGTGTAATATTTTCTTGCGTGCAGGTACGGAGCAACAATGCAATTTATTGCAGCCGGGCGGTCTGTCGTAAGAGGCCTAACCCACAGCCAGGTGGTAGGGCATTTGCCCGACTGGTTGGCTACCACCCCTGGTCTATAAATATGTCGCCAGCCTTGAGTTGTGTTCCGGCATTAGTGACCAGGTTCCAGTCTCCCTTAAGAGAGCAGCAGCGCATTTGTTTAAGCACCTTTGGTGTTGCAAATGTCCATAGGCGATGGTAACCGCTTTTCATCTAGTGGGCCGTCTGCCTGTCTGCTGAAGCCCTGCAATAAAAAAAATCTTCGGACCGTAAATCCAATGTTGTAAGATATTTGAGAAAATAAATAAGGAGAGTCAAATGAATCAGAGAGAGAAGTATATATTATATATATATATATATATATATATATATAAATAATAATAAATAAAAAAAAAAAAAAAATTTTCTGAGAAAAGCCTTTATTTAATATAGTAAATAAGTAAAGTATCAAAATTAACCTATAATAATAATAATTACAAAACATTGATTATAATAATAAATGCAAAACATGACCAGGATAAACAATATCGAGGGATTCATAACAACTGGTCGTATACGAAAAATACCATTTTTTTTGTTGTTTACTAAAATGTTACAATTTAGAAAGTCTTGCCAGTATGCAAGTGTACCTCAATAGACGGATATTCCAAACTGCAGCCTGAAACCATCAACTAGTTATGGTTGTTTCATAATTGTGTCCCTTATGTAAAACTGCACTTTTGTCTGTACGCCCCTTTGTTATGAAGCCCTCGATATGTACCATTTTTGGCACCTTATTTGTATAAAATAGTCTTTTTGTTTTTATGCTGTAATAATATTGTTCTTTTAGAGAATTTCGGGAAAGAACAGTAAGTAGTACGCATTCATTTTTCACTAGCTATGGCCGCGATTTTGTCCGCGTGGGCTTTTTTCGCGGAACCATATAAAAGTAGCTTGAGTAACTTAAAGCCTCATCACATCAGCTATCTGCAAGTCTAAGTCGCGTCAAAATCGGTCCAGCCGTTTCGGAAATTAGCCGAAACATCCAGACTGACAAAAATTCTAAAATTTATAATTATATATTTTAACATCACAAATAGACAGTTCAATTTTGTTTATCTGTATCGATAGATATAGATTATTGTATGTTCGATGTGTATGTTTTACATTGGCCAACACAGATCTGTTATTATTAAGAATCTGAACAAAAAGCACGATTTTTGAACAAAAAGAATTTGCGATGAAAATATAGGATAACTAGGATCGGTACGTGACTTTGTCCATGCTGGATTATAGTTATTTTGGCAGTAACTAAATTCAAGTTTTTTTAAACAGGGCAACGGATTTCTTAATATGAAAATAAATAAGTTCTGAAGATTCTCGTAAAAGCTTAGTTGTTAAAAAAGTATAATAATTTCAATAAAAGCATACATGAATAAATCTGTTGAAGAAAAGAAACTATTATATCAAGCATATCCTAATATCGAGTGTTTTCAAAGTTAAGAGTCCCCGGGAATACAAAATGACCCGGATTATATTGTTTTAATCTACTACCCTCACCCTCACCTCTATATAACCTCTTTATAAAACTCCCGAGAAAATTCTCGATTCCCAAAACATAAATTTCATCACTTTTAGACAGGGGTAATTAACATTAAATTTGTCAAGGGACCTCTAAGTGTTGGCCTTCCCATTTCATCCCAGTCCGGGCCATATTGATGGCCCGTGGTCTTTTAGGACATACAGTAACATATTATTTCATGGCTACAACATAAAACAAAGTTCAGATTTTTTAACATCTTGAATAAATTCATAGTACCAATCAGTTAGAGGTGCCAGCAATGGTTATAGTTTGCTTAATTGAATAAAAAATCATATGTCGCAATCTTTAGACATCCGCTTACCTTACCACTTCAGTTGTATCACTACTTATAAGTACATCCCTATTAGCTTAAGAGCCCAGGACTGCCAGACCTTCGTCATTTCATAAAACTTGAAAGTTTTTCTGTGCATGTCCCCTATACAGATAACGACCAGCGACTATAAGAATTTAGGTTGTGGTTACTTGGGCAGGTAACAGGTAGTAAAGATTTATAAAATAGTGCCTTACATTCGTTAAAGTATAAAGCTTATTTTTTTTTTCTTCGGGACACTTATGGCAGTTGAAACCCCCTTCCAGACACTGCTAAACTTTAATCAATTATACTTGCGTTATAGTATAAAAGCTAAATTATATATTATATGAAAATCCATTTGACCGATTTGGCTGAAACTCAGTATATTTATCGATGCCGAGGATGAACATACGAAATTTTTATCCCGAAAAATGCGATACTTTCAGAGATATTATATGGAGGTAAAGTTTGTGGGTTTGTTTATTTATAGAAAGTAATCTATTGAACAGATTTTGAAAAGTGTTTGACCAGTGGAAAGTTTATTACACCTAAGTGCTTAGGCTATATTTGATTATAATTAATAATATTTTTAATGTTTTAATGACGCCTAATGAAGTGGGCATGCGTCTGTTATTATTAAATAAAGGCAATGGCACTTTAAATCACATTCTGAGTATAATTTTTATACAATTAACTAGATTTTAACTTCTGTAAACAAGACCATACAGTTTAATTCTGTATCTCTCATCGTAGTATAAATTTACTGGTATTACTACCTACGGTTATTTTTTATACACTATACATCATACTAGTAGTATCAATCAATCAAAGATAGGCAAAACATTGTATAGTACGAACATCCTAGCCTGTAGAACTGAGCATCCTTTCTCAACAATTACATCGAAACAAAAAAATATCTGTAACTAGCGATGAGAACTACACGTGTGAACCAGTACAGTACGTAAAAATACATTTGTACTATATACTATATATATATATATATATATAATATATATACGGCGTCAAATATGAAATATACCACTTTGAATTTATGTCGCGCTGCTACTCAAAAGTAAGAGGAAGGACGGAACGAAGGTTATGCTACAACAGTACAATAACGCCTCTACGAATATTGATATGACAAAGAGGGACAACATGATAATGTCATAATACGACTGTTAGTAAAATGAGGTGACGGAGGCCGAGCACATCCGATTGTTAACGAACATTTCTGAACTAGTTTTGAACGGGACAAATGAGGGAATGACGCTCACCGCCTCACCGGCCCCATCGCTTCAAATGCACTGTCGCGTTACAACCCATACAAATCTCGCCTCATTTAAAGTAGTACATTGTACTGGTTCAGTACAAAATGTCATGTTACTCTTACAAATGAATGAATGAATATGCTTTATTGTGTTTTAAAGATACAGTTAACAGAAACAAATTTTACAATACAATAGGCGGTCTTAACGCTATTAGCGATTTCTCACAACTCATTTTAAAATCATGTACTGCCCAAAACTGTCTGTACATTTGACCAACCCAACTACCAATATTATTTAAACACGTTGAATCTGAATCTGGGGTCCGTTTAAATCGTATACATTTCGAGTGAATCACCCAAACCTGCAGTTATGGTGATGATTTTTATTGATTTCGATCGAGTAAATTCATTGTTTAATTCGATGCACTAAATTGTTTGACCCGTACATCCTTCAACGTTTGAGTGAACAGTGAAAAACAAAAAAAACCAATTTTTATTAGTTTCTCACAATTTACTCGTCAGGGTTTACGAGCCACTCAGATTCCTATTCAGCGTGTCGAAATATATGTGGGTCTCCTCAAATTTACAGACCACTTTTTGTGTGTTGGTGTTATTAACATTAATATTAAATATGCTAGTTATTCTTCTTCTTCTTCTTCTTTCCGTAATTCTTCCACAAACACTCTAAACATGCCCCTAAATAAGTTCGTAGTATCTCTGCTTATGCCCAATATTTGTGCTGTACTGGCAGTGAGTTGATCTCTCGCTAGTGTGAGTTGTGTTCTTACGTTCTCCACACATTCTCGTCTCCAGTCAAAGAAGCTAAATGAACAGGCACATCTACAAATGCTGCCGAGGTCATTATTTCAAATATCTTCTCAGGAGCAACCTCCTTTGCAATATCCAAAATCTTACCAACAAAAACTTTGTTCGCAGGCCCTAAAGAAGCTTCCATAAAGTTGCTATTCTTTACCATGTTAACAAATTCGTGTATATTACCTCTATTCAATTTATCCTTGATGCATGCAATCAAGAACTCCGTAAGGTAGTTAGGCCGTCAGAAATTGCCATTTTAAGCGTGTATCTACTGGAACCGCTGGAGGTACTTGGTTGGCTTGGGTCGTTCTGTTTTAAGAGCAACTCAAATACAATATCCCTGCAATAGTCTTGGCGGGTCAGCTCTCGCAATTCAGGGTCATGTTTTAGCTTGTAATTAAAAACTTTCCTAATCTCAAGGGGACAGTTAAAAAGTAGAACGTTAATAAGGAAATCCCAAACAGCCTTGTGCTTTCTGAAATCAATCATTTCTCCATGTGCCATGGATTTTAAAATATCCACTAACACTTCAACAATAAAATATTCAGCAAACATGAGATGGAAAAATTTGGGAACATTATCCATAACACACTCTATTGACCCTGATCTCTCTTCCCCATTCTGAATGCGTGCAATAGTTTCTTTCATTTCATTTATTTCTTCTTCTCTTAATAACTTATTTAAATCGTCATCTTTACATACCGCATACAATAGCAATTTTTTATGCTTTTCTAAAAAATCATGGCGTAGCTGTACTTGCTCGGATTCTATTACGTCTTCGTTTGAAATGGTTCTTCAAACAAACTCCCCTTAAAGTATCTTCTAGAAATTTCTTATATAATTGGACGGAGTTTGTAACTATGTCCCATTTATTAATAATTTGATCTCGATCGACTATGAGTTTAATTGATTCATTCAACTGAAGCTGGAAATAGTTTGCGGCTATATACATGTACAGTGGCGTGCCAGCCAGCTCTACAACTTCGTCCATATGTATCGAGTTTTCATCTGCCAAAGAACTCAAAGTGCCCCATGCATTCATATCAAAGTCCCACCGTTCCTTAAGAGTTTCTCTGACAACTGTGGAGTTTATATAGTTTATTTCGCTTTTGAAAAAGTCTACAGCAAGGACATACATGAGATGAAGTGGAATACTTATAAGAGGTATGATTTGACGTTCACTAGTTTGAATATCCAGTTTCTTAGATATATATTTTAGAAAAACACTGACGTTACTAAATTGTTCGTTATTTAGTTTTTCAAGGTTTATGTTTGTCTTAAAAAATTTAGTAAGAAAATTTATTTGGCCATCCACATCTAAGGGCATAAGTGTGTAACTTTTCCCGAATTTCCGTTCTAGTACCGCTTTAGGAACCGGATAAGATCGACTTGTTATCCACAGCCTATTATTTATTTCTATTGTATTTAATAGCGCCAAAACTTCTTTCTCATAAGGTGGACAAACATCATCAAAATCGTCAAAAAGAAATATTATTTTTCTATTGTTATAAAATTCAACAAACAGTTCAAGTTCGAACAAAACCACAGGGTCAATTTTTCCAACACTTTTTATTTTCACTTTATTTTCTTCGTTTTCTACTTCAAAATTTACGTGCGATACCACACCATTCTTTAATACTACTTTACATAGAAGTTTAAATTTATCTTGAAATGTTACTTCTATTTTTTTATCTTGCCATCTACAGAAACAGTTGGAACACTCGGAAAAATTTATAATTGGAATCCAAATTTCAGGAGAATCTTTTTTAGTTTCTGAAGCTAGATATTTGAGGAGTATTGTTTTACCCATTGCCGGTTTACTGGTTATCACTACAACATTTTCTTCTATATCAAACAGTGAGTCAACATCGTAGTATCATTTAATTTCAAAGTTCGTGTACTACCACCATTATCATTTTCATTGTTATGGTAAGTGGACACATATATTTTTCTTCCGATTTCAATTTTTTCGTTATTAATAAGCTTCCAAAGGATTTTTGGTTTGACTAGTGTTTATTATCATTGTTTACAATGTATGATAAATCAAGTTTTTCGCCTTGGAAAATTATTCTTGCTTCTTCAAATACTTTTGTTTGTGATTTGTTGGTCAGATCACATAAACTAATACACTCATCATTCACAGCCACATACTCATTAAGATAGCGGAGCTGAATTTCTTTTGCTAAAATGTTGTTCGTTATAATAATAACTTTGTTTCCTTCTATTGCTTTGAAATTGTTTATAATATGAGTAAGATTTTCATTAATATCATACTTGCTATTAGTTGTTTCATAAACAACTATTAGTGTATTTGTTTTTGTCAATTTTAATTCTGATAGCATTTTATCAAAATCAATTTTTGGCAAACTTAAAACATAATCAAAATCGATAAATATATAATTTGAGTCATTAAAATATTGCATTAATTTAATTCCACTTAAAATATTCATCTCTGTTATCACATTTATTATTTTTTTACTGTAAATCCCAGCTGTAAATTTTTTACGCACTTGACATTATATTCAACACCAACTTTTTTTAATTTTTCAAATACATTACATTTAAAATTGTTAACAAAGGATTTTCAATAACATATTTGTTGATTTCATCAAATATTTTTCTTTCGTTTGTTAAATATGGTACTTGACCAAATGACATCCACCATTTCTGTATTTCATCATGAAACCTCAAAAAATGGCATCTGAGTGTATCCGGAATAGATTATCGCCTCTACCAATATGATATCGTCGGTCTATTTCTTTTTTAAGAATACTTTCAATTTCATCTTCTTTACCTTGATCAGTATAGAACCAAAGACTATCCAGAAACTTTATTATTAACTTATCGTTAATATTGGCGTAGAACGAAAGCCTTGGAAAGGCGGTCTTTATGTTTAACTTGTAACTTGTAATTTCTTCTTTGCCATGTTGTAGGTTTTCTTCGTATTCCCTCTCGCCAACAATATTCTCTGACCTATCGGTCTCATGATTTTCCAACTGTATTTTATCTGGTAGTTTTCTTTTTAGTTTCTCTAAAAATGTATAGGCTGTTTCTGCTGTACAGCAAGATTCAAACCGTAAAAATCCAGTGTTATTATCCGTAACAAGCAGATTTCCTACAGCTCCTCCAATACCACCATTGATATCCAAAAAACCTTCTTCCAGCAGTTTTTCGTGACCAACTATATTATCATCGATTACAATTACTTTCGTTTTTTGAAATCTCTTGAAAAATATTTCAAATTTACTTGCCAAGTGTCCAAACGTTGATTGAATTTATCTTTTTTGTCGTTCATTTTTATTTTTTGTTCCTCCGTAGACGATTTCTTTTCTATTTATTTTTAAGTTCTAACGTCTGACTCTGTTGCTCTTTATCTTCAGAAATATTTACCAGTGCGTTTTCATTATTTTTTTGTTTTGCATTTATTGCTCCCACTGTCCGAACTTTCATTCTTTTTATTGTCCTTACTACCGCCGTTTCTTATCGTCATATCGAAATTGCCAAACGAATTAGGCAGTTTGAATTCTTTCTTTAATAACTCTTTTTTACATATCGTCTCGATGGCTTCATTTAAAATAGATTCGTTAAACTGTATATCTTTCAAGTATTCTTTAAATTTTGTGACATCTTCTTGTTTGAATGATTTCATGTTCTCTTCAATTAATTCGAGTTTATTTAACTTTTCGTTATGTGTTAGGACTGTTCCAAATAATTTACTAAGCGTACTACCAGAAGGAGAATCTTTCATTTGCTGTAGTAGTTTTTTTGTTTCTTTTTTGCGCAATTTTAAAGTTTTAGCGTGTGTAGTCACAAGTTCTCTATAACATGATTCTCTTAAGATAGTTACACAGCGTTCGTAAGTATAAAAAAATCCGGACGAAATTTTCCATTCCGAAACATTCCTGAGGGCGCTTTAGAAGAAACATCTATTACTTTTTGAGCTAACACTACGTGATATGTTCTGATAAGTTCATCCGTAAGCATGTTACTAAACTTTGCATTATTTACGATAAAATCCATTAAGGTTACACCCAAATTTTTTATTTTTTCTTCTATCATGAACATAGTTAAGAAGTCAATATCTACGTCACTATATTTAAATTGGAAAATATGATTATTTTTAATATTCATCCCGCAACCTTCGTCTATGTCCGTATTTAGCAATCCGTTACTTTACAACTTTGCTCTTTAAAAGATTTAATTGAATCATCTAACATATCTTTACTTGGAGTATATAATATACAGCTACACTCAACATCATTGAAATCACCGGCGAACATTGGGTCATCGTTTTTGTTATTGAACTTAGCTTTTATTTTTAGATAACTGTCTAAATATTTTGGTAAACCAAATCTCCGGAAATTGTTGCGATATATCGTTAATTGTTAGTTTTCTAGTTTCTGGGGTCATCCCTATGCTTCGCTTGCAGAAACACTAATATATCTTTATCATAATCTTTAAGTTTATATCTAAAACAGAGGTCATCAACGCACCTATTCCATTTATATTAGTACCGAGATAGAAATGTGAATGTCTTCATCAGTTGAAGCTTTAAGCATCACAAGACTTAATATTTTGTTTCATAAAGCTGACCAGTTACTCCTGACGTACCAGATCTTTTATTATAGGAATATTGTGTTACTTGATTAATGTTGTATTTTTTGTCACTGAATTTTTATATTCTTTATCAGACTTTGAGTTTTAACTTTATTCTTTGTGAACTTCTAAATCTTTTTGGATTTCAACTTAGCTAGAAGTGCAGCTTCTATCTCCTTTCCTACGTCGGAATTAATATTTTTGCTAAATCTAAAGGAGTTTTGCCGTCTGCATTTTCATTAAGTACTTGTGCTCCTCTGTATAGTAACAAACTGACAATTTCTATTGCTTCTAAACTTACTGCTATATGTAAAGCTGAGTTTTTGTTGTCATTAGCATCTTTGAAATTGACATCGGCTCCTTCAATAATCATTGTCTCGATTTTCTTTCTTTTCTCTTGAATAGTAATATTGTCGCGTATACACGCAGATAATAATGTGTTTTTGATTAACTGGTTATAGTCTGGTAATGTCATGGTTTATTTTTGTCTTTAAGGTTCCTAATTTGTAGTATCAAATAGCTTTTGTATGATTACAGTTGCAGTAGTTATTAATAAGTGTACATATTCAATTTTTTTTTAAGATCTTGGCTGTTCAGGTCTTGCATTTAAAAAAATATGTATTAGTTATTTTCTAATTATTACCATTAACAATCTAATTACAAATGAGTTTCTGTAAATATCAATATAAATTTTATCTTTATAAAAATTTACACCGCCGGGCTTAATAAACTCTTTATATAATCACTTTCAATATACTGCATATGTCTGTAAGTATCGGTTTTGGTATTATTATAACATTTATCGGCAACAAACTGTAATCTCTATTAAGTAATGCTGATATGATATCAGTCATTGTAAATGATTTACGACCAACTCTTTTATAAATTTTATATCGTTTGCCTTCAACAATCCATGTATCTGTGTTGGATATGTGTATTCAATGTGGTGTAATCTTGTGTATTATTATTGGTGCATGAAGACTTCAAGTTTAATAGCCTTGCTTTAACTACTTCGAAGTTTGTGGAATTGTCCAGAAGTGTATTTACTTTCTTCGTTCATGCATTTGACGTTGGTTCTCTAGCTTAGGTATTTATAGCCAATCAGCACGGTTGCTTGTTTCTTCCCAAAATATCTTGTTATTGACATCGAATAAGAATGTTCGAAAAGAAGAGTTTAGTTCTTGATACGTTTTCATGAATCTGAAAAGTCAAGAAAGAATAATATTTAAAAAACATTTGTTGGCTTCTTTTATGTATTATTATTATAATTATGTATGTATTATAGAGAAAAGACGTGATGGCGTTGAAACATGTTGCCAAGTACGGATTGGACTCACATATTAAGGTTAACAGAGTGAACTTTTCCATTGTTGGTACTCTGTTATTAAGTAATTTTAATTCTTTCTTTATAAAAAAAAACATTTAAAAAAACTATGATATTAACAATAACCAGCAGTAACTCGTGAAAAAAGGAAAACAGTCATCAGTAAATACTTAAATCTTCGTGACGAGGGTACCGTCATTTTTTTTTTTGAGACGGGGAATGCATTTGCACACTACCCGGGACCTTTACTAGGGATTAGACCAAAGCGACGAGAGGAAACGCCGCGAATGGGCCCAGACTCAAACCTACAGCTTTTGTGGAGACTCGACTACTCAATACACATAAAACCACCTCTCCCAACGTGCTCCGCGCTTATGGCAGGAAGAGCGTGAGACTCAGAATGTATTTACGGCCATGCTGATCCTAGTGGATCAGTGCTTGAGAATGTCCGGGAAAGGCAATCTCACTTCGTCAACAGGGGTGCAGATAGTTGTCATGTCATGGTCTTATAGCGAAGAGCCTCGACTGTCATCTAGTCATCTAGAGAGGCTATCGCTAGGAAGCTGGCTGAAGGGCCAGATACAGAAGGCAGCACTCTTGGATATGGCAGGAATGTGAGGTTCCTGTCTCTGAAGCCCTAACCACCAGCAGTTTGGACTCCAGGCTACGCCGCCAACGTACATCAGACTTTTTATATTTTTAATGAATATTTTTATTAAAGAATAATTGCATGTATTTAAACATACCTATTATATACATACATATTATATATCCTCAAGGTAAGCAAGTATTGTGACTAATTTATAACAGGTGATAAAGGAATGCAAGTAATAATAATATCGTATGACTTTAAAATAATAGTAATCTATATATATATAAAGAATGTCGTGTTAGTTACACTATTTATAACTCGAGAACGGCTGTACCGATTTGGCTGAAAATTGGTGGGGAGGTAGCTTAGAACCAGGAAACGGACATAGGATACTTTTTATCCTGTTGGAACTGGTAGATGGCGCTGAGATCAGGTTCTAGAAACCTCCTAATCACCTGTACCGATTGCGTGGTTTTGTTTTTGTTTGTGTGTTGTGGGGACCAACCCCGGATGGTTTAAATCCACAATTAAAACAGGTAGGTGGCGCTGGGAACGGGTCCTAGATTTTTATTTTTCCACAGCAAGACGACGTCTGCCGGGGCCGCGGTTTATAATAATGTGCGGTAAGTTGGTATTCACAAACGAGTAGGGGAATGTAAGCCCGAGGCGAAGTCGAGTGTTTCCCATAGTCACTAGTGTGTCCAAAAAATATAACAACTCAGCCTACGTTTGTTTCTTTATATCGCTATACAGTACTATACTACATCTCTGGAGATTTGTGCCATGTAGACCAGTTAGGCGCGGTTTGTATATCTTACCGACCTGCATTTGCTTAAAGTTGAAATTTGATTTAAGCTCCACGTATCTAAAGTCAAAATTCAATCGATGATAGAGAAAGTGAATAAAATGGTAAGAGATATAGGGACCGACCACCGGTCGTTTCCGAGAAAAATAACTGACATACAGACAAACTGATAGACGGACTAACGGACGGATATGGCGGTCACTCAAGGGCGTGGCTACTGCCATATCAGCCGAGCCGATACGGGGTCCCCAGGCTACAGGGGCCCCGAAAGTGTGTAAGCAAAAATTCATAAACTGTTATCTTATAAAAATAAACGAATGAAAAAAATTTAGAACGTCATGTCTTTATTATAACTAGTAATATTTTTCTTTCCTTTTATTGTGTCTCTGTCTTATTGAATATGCACTGTTTGCTACAACTCCGTTACTTCCTCACTCAATCATACACACCCACACATACACACTCACTGGTTATCTTATAATTATAGTATGTAGTTTGATTTTCGCCATGGAGTGGAGCACTGGTGCCCTGTAATATAGATCTGCACAGATCTACAATGGGAACCAGTCTCACACAATAGGTCATATATCACTTGCAAATTGTTGTGTGCGAAATAAATAAAGTTTCATTTCATTTCAATTCTTCAAAAGTCTTCCTGTAACATACTTCTGTATAAAACTTATAAAAAAAGAACTTGAGATATACTCGTAAATAGAATAAGCGATAAATATAAAGCAGAACACTTTTTAGCTAGACGTGTTGCTGGGGAGTTTATTGCCGCTTCTTCTCCTTAACAGCAATAACACGTTGCGAAGCGTTGTACATAGACTAGGAACTAAATTAAATTTTAACCTATATGTATGACCTTCAAAAAGTGTTCTCTAGTGGAACTTATTTTGAATAAAAACTTTTGAATTTGAATTTAAATTTATAGATTAATAACATTTTTGAGAAAGATTGCTGGTCCAAAAGAAACGGCGATCAGTCTTATAATTATTGTCTATAGAGGCAGAAGATTAGAAAAACTTAAATCTTCTTCAACTATAGATGATTTGATAAATAAGTATGCCCAAAAAAAGGCTAGAAAAGTGTATCTTTGATTTGAATTGCTTGTCTAACTTGCTCCTAGGATCAATAAGGTTAAACTACTACTACTTATATACAGTAAATTGTTACATACCGACAAAGGTGAAAGCACAGCTGTCGTGAAGCGCAGTTTATTGCCTTCCCGGTTTAGGAATTCTTTTGTTTACATTGTATTTAGAATTTTTAATGAATAAAAACATGATATAGGTTTTCTACTTGTTTTATGGCCGTCGTTAGTTTCGAACTAATCCTTGTTGTTATTATATTGCGTCGAAGCTCGCCAGGTATGGATCGATGCATTATAAAGCAATGACCCAATGCGGAGAGATGCTGTTAAGCGAGGATTACGATACGAGTAAGACGTACATTCGATGAGCGATATAGTGACGGACTTTGCGCGTGTTATAGAATCATGCATTTTGAACTGGTTGTATCCAGTTATATGTGTTTATATGTGTTTGTACAGTTCTAATAAACTCTATAGTAATTCCAGCGGCATCTTAATTCCGAGTCCTGTGTAGCTCATAACAATATAATTATTTTAATTCAATTGAAGCATTTTTGTTTGTTTTATAAAAAGCTAAGCTTCCTTTGGGCCCTTCAATACATTTTGATACAGGATCCGCCTAAAGCAAGCTACGCTGCTGCGGTCACTTAAGGGTTCCACTTGCCAAAATAGCTGCGGAACCTTCAAAAATAATGATTCATTATTAGGTAGTACATTGTATGTAAATATCTATGATGCGAACATCCTGTATGTAGATAGGTCCACACGTGTGATGTCTGAATTTAGATTGGTTTATTAAATTTGCAATGACAAATAAAGATATGGTCGTAGATATAGTAGATATATTCTACGACCTCAATTTCTTGTCATCAATATTACATTCATAATTACTATAACTCCTGTTTTCTATGGGGAAAGGCAGAACACTTCATCTAGTTTTATTAATTATTTAATACATGAGTCATTTGCAGTATTTAACCGATGTATGTATTTTGTAATGTTTGTAGATAAAACCTAACTCCCCTGAACTTGTAAATCGGGTATGTGTAGTCTTTTTATTAATTCGAATTTAACACTTCTTCAATTTAATACTTTGTTTTGCTGAAAATAATAATTTTATAACAACTTAATTGTTTGATATTGTCATTCAAAAATATATTAACACTAGCTGTCCCGGCAGACGTCGTCCTGCCCGGTAAAAAATAGGGGTTGATCGTAGAGGGTTGAAAATCTAGGGTTGTATGTATTTTTGTATGTTGTATCATAAAAAAATAGAAATTAAAAATTTTGTCTAAAAAATAAAATAAAAAATTTAGGGGTGGACTACCCCTAACATTTAGGGGGATGAAAAATAGATGTTGGCCGATTCTCATAGATACCGGATAAGCACAAAAAATTTCATCAAAATCGGTCAAGCCGTTTCGGAGGAGTATGGCAACGAAAACTGTGACACGAGAATTTTATATATCAGACTAGCTGTCCCGGCAGACATTGTTCTGCCTTGAGAAAAATTATTAGAATCCGATTGCAGTGCCACCTACCGGGTCCAGTTGTGAATCTAAACCATTCTCAAAATCACCTGAACACACAATTTCATCGAAATCGGTCCAGCCGTTTAGGAGTCACATGCACACGCACAGAACAATTATATAAAAGATGCCTTATTTATTCGTTATTTTCTTCTTAAATATGAATTTATCTATTCGGAGCATCAAAGGATTCGGGGTACTTTTAAGGTAAGTGGTATACCACTTATGTGTGTGTGGGTATATATAATACCTACGCGATTAGTATTATAACTAGAGTTTATCCCGCGGCTGTGTCGCGGTTCAAACTCGAGTGCGTACTTCTTGTGTAAAAAGCCGGCTTTAATACAGGTTACATTGTATTAAATTTTTATGTAAGTGCTATTTTGCCCGGAAGATTCAATTTATTTTATATCGCAAACCATCCCATCTCCCGGGCTGAAAAGTATGTATGCCCATTTTCGGTATTAAAACTACATAAAATTCTCAATCAAAATCACGAAATCGACCAAAATGACTAAAATGGCCAAAACGATCAAATCGACCAAAATAACCAAAACGACCAAAATGGCCCAATCCACCAAAATGACCAAATCGACCAAAATGACCAAATCAACCAAAACGTCCAAAATGACCAAAATTACCACAATAACGAAAATGGCAAATCACAAAAAAACCAAAAACTTATCCTACTTTGTCTTTCTTTACATAAATCTATTCCATTATCCGGGATGAAATCCCTTGTCCACCCTCGGTATTAAAACTACATGATTACCGAACTTAGCCAAATCGGTCCAATACTCTTTCCGTGAAAACGGAACAGACCGACAGACCGTAACTATCGCATTTATAATATTTAATAGGGATAATCGGGATGAACAGATTGTAAGTCATAGTGTTTTCTTTTCTTCTTAGTATATTTATATTTAGGGACTTATTTGTTTTTATTTAGTTTTATTATTAATGAATTCTACATTTAACAATTAGGTCAATCGATGTTGACACTCGTATATAATTAACAACAGTTGTAATTCACTAAAATTATATTTGCGCAGTCTCTTGCTTTAATGACTCTATGTACACAGATGTCAATTAATTAAATTTAAGTGAATATTGTTTATAGAAAGTCGAGTGATTGCAGAATTCCTGACGTGACAGAGCCATGCTGATAGCATTATCTTAATAAGAGCTCTTATGGCCTTACTTATAATCGTTTGTTAAATTTTAAGTAACTGCTCAGCAACTGATTAGTGAAAATCTTACCCATAAACTCCTCTTAAAGATAAGAGGTAGTAAAGTAACGGCAAAAGGCATTAAATTGGTGGCGCTACCGTAGCTAAAGTGCTCATTTTTAAAGGAAATGCTAAAAGTTTTATAAAATCAATCAATATAAAATCACTACGGTATTATTAAATTACTTACTTTTTTTTTAAATTTATTTATCTATACTAAAAAATTACATGGTAAATACATATAAGGCACCACTTAAACCTATGTGGTTTGCGTGTGGTGCAACACACTCGCAATTCAAGTAAAAAAATAATAATAATAAAATATATAAGATTACAAAAAAAGAGAAGTAAGAAAAAAAAATATATAACTTATTTTAACTTATACAATAAAAGCAAAATTAAAACGTTCATATATCCGCTTCGCTGCCATTTTGTCTTTGTAAATAATAGTTTTTTAATTTACTTTTTATATTTTTTTCATTTAAAGATTTCCTTAGGGAGGTGGGCAATTGATTGATTAATTTTGGTATGATATATTGTGTAGTGTTTCTTCCGTAGTGGTTTTTGTGGGGTGGGATGGTTAGTGTGTTTTGAAATTGATCTAGTGTGTGTTTTGTGTTGTTTTCTTATTTGTAATTCTTGATTTTTGAAGTAGTTTTCTGTTAGTATCATCAGGGCGTTCCATTAGGGACTCACAACGACCACGTTCACGACCGCGATTTTTGCCGTTCCACTTGCTTGCGGACGCTACAATCCTAAAAGCTAGTGGAACGGGTTATGGGGCGTTGATGTCATTAATGTCATACGCAAATGTCATTGGTTGATATGAAAATCGCGCCTTTTTCAATAGGGATGACTATGTTAAAAGAAATATAGCTATTTATACAAAATGTCCTTAATGGGTGACCCCATTGGTATCGGCTACTTCATCGCGGTAATAATTTCGAAGAAAGCAATTCGCCTAGCTCAGATGAAGAGTGGACGTTAAGTTTATAAACGTAATACTAAAAAACGTGATCTCAGACCACGTATTACACAATATAAAAATATAGTCGATCGTTATTCAGATGAAGAATTTAAAAGCCATTTAGACTTTCAAGAAATACATAGAATTATTTGTTGTCTATCTATAATTCTGAATTTTGAGTTATAACTCTTTCGTATAACTCTGCAGCAAAAGCTATGTCTACAAACAATGAATTTCTCATTAATTATATAATTATATTCAAGTCAACGATAATGAAAACTGATTAGAAATAAATCATGTAAATAAATATTAATAACAAATAAAGGAAAATGATAGATAGCTGTTCAAAATACATTAAAATTAATTTTACAAAATTAATAAAGAAAGATATTTTTCATTCGCCATCTTGTTTCAAAATTCGCGCCTTTTTTAATGTATTGACAAGAGAGAATTAATGCTCTGTGGTCAACGCCCACTTCGACCCACCTTTTGACATGGGTTGTTGCGGGCGTTGTGTGATCGAAAATGATGACGTCATTAGTGACGTTTTCGCCACGACCGCAACGCTCGCGGTCGCCTTGTGGAACGGCAAGCTGAGCATTTTGGGCGTTGTGCGTTGCTAGTGGAACGCCCTGCATGTATTCTGTTTTTGTTTGTATTGGCAGGACCCCACAGTGTCGGAATAATAAACAGTCTTGGTTCCAGTATCGAACTTTAATATTATGTGGCACGATGACTTTTAGTATTCGGAGTTGAAGAGCGTAGATATTATTTATGTATGTTTTGAATGTCCTTCCGTAACTGCTTAGCCCGTATGACACTATGGAGTCTACCATTGCGTTGTATAGTAGAAGTCTCATTTTGAATGGAATTTTATTTTTGAGTATACGCATTTTAGCTAAGATAGCTCTTAGTTTGGTGCAAATCTTATCTATATGTGTACCCCAAGTGAATTTATTATCGAAAGTTAATCCTAGATATTTATAAAATTTTACTATTTCTATGACTTTACAGTTGCATGTGTGGCGTTGTGTGTTGTGTAGGCAAGTATGGTCGTGTCCTTTGAGTTTGATTTCGTAGCTTGTCTTATTGTGTGCGGAGTGTATGTGAAGTAATTTTGTTTTTTGTGTATTTAAAACGAGCCCTACGTCGTGTGACCATTTTTGGATTGTGTCAAAGTCTTCCTGTAGCTTCTTTTCTGCTTCTTCAACGGAGTTTTCGACACCATGCCAGTAATGGACCTCGAATACCACTATGTTCTAATTTTTGTATTAGTATGTTGTGGTTTAAAACGTCAAAGGCCTTAGAATAATCAATGAATAAAGCAAGTACATGCTTTTTGTCGTTTAGGTTTTTGTTTATCTCATCTGTAAAAAGTGAAAGGAGTTGTGTAGTACTTTTTTGTGGTTGAAATCCAAATTGTTTTTCTGTAATGTAGTTATGTTTTTTATAAAATGCATACATTTGGTCACAAATGACTTTTTCAACAATTTTGTCAATGGCCTGAAGCATATGTATAGGTCTATAGTTGTTACAATCATTTTTGCTACCCTGATTTTTGTAAATCGGTCTCACACAACTCTCTTTTAGAATTAACTTAAGAGATGGTTAATCCTTTCTTAACAAGATTATTATAAGTAAGGCCCTTTGTGTACGACGCTTTGCCACTCAGGCCGTACACAAAGGCGGGGCGGGATGCGGGCAATAGAGCATCCGAGTGGCCTAGAGTTGCGTCGGACACGTATGAGCTGGTACGTTTGACCCGTGCAAAATCCATTTATACTGATACGGTAGCACTCGCACCTCAAATGCAAGAGAAAGGATGGAACGAGGCTTATGCTATAACAGTACAATAACGTCTCTGCGGATATTCACATGACAAGAGGGACATGACATGTACGACTGCTAGTAAAATGAGATGACCGAGGCCGATCAGCTCCGATTGTTAACGAACATTTCCGAACTAGAAATTTTGTACGGGACAATCGAGGGAACGCTCACCGCCTCACCGGCGTCATCGCTTCAAATGTACTACCGCGGTACAAACCATACAAATCTCCTCGACTCATTTGAAGTGGTAAATTGTACTAGTTCAGTACAAAATGTCAGGTTACTCTTATAAACTCATTTTAAAATCATGTCCTACCCTATTCTAGAGTGGCCTGAGTGCACGCTCGGCGTTTATCGTTCACAAACTTGCTTAAACCTGTATGCGACGTCCCACATGACGTACATCTCGGCTGCTACTAGGGACACCCGCTAGCGTTTCCATGTTTCTGACACGAACGCTGCACGCTCCAATAGAGCAGGCACTCAGGTCGTACGCTTAGTGCCGGCTCGGTTGGTATGATACCACCCTCTCACTGAATATCGTCATGAAACAGAATTGAGCTAATCGTCATCCGAGTCACCATATCCCACTTAATTGGGGTCGGCACAATATGTATTTTCCTTCCACACTATTCTGTCATACATCTTCTGTCCCATCACAAATCATCATATCCTTCACACAATCCATCCGACTTTTTTGGTCAACTTTTACATTAGACACAGAATGCGGTACCTAATAGTCGGCAAGCACTCTATCGAATTATATTCTAATAGATGATTCGAAACAAATTGTTACACGAGTATTTTATTTAAATTTTTAACTAACAAAGTATTTTATTGTTAGTTTAAAAAAATATATATGTTTCACTAATTAAATATTACATAAGTAGAATTAGTTTTATTAATTTGTATGTCTTTCAAGGCCACGGGCCATGAAAATGGCCCGGACTTTTGGAGGGCTTGCGTGGGGCCATGGGGAGGCCAACACGTAGAGGCCCCTTGACAAATTTAATGTAAATATGTGGCGTGACACTGACCGGCGATTATCCCTGTCTACACCATATAATAATGCACCCAAGGACAAGCCCCGGCCAGTTCAGGACTATTGTGGGAAATGAGGACAAAAAGTACCGGGCTATTGGGGTGAACTGTTAGTGGTACTGGCGATCTGGGAATATGGGGACTATGGCGTCTGCCCGTCGCAATGTTCGGGGAACATGGAAAAATGGGCAGACGGTGACTCGCCACTCCCTGCATGGGCCCCTGAAAATGCCATAAAAGGCAGGGGCAACATGGGTGTGAGTGGCTAAGGGGTGTAGAGAGGTGGGCTGCAGGTTCACCGAAGCTACTTCCGACGTTAGGCCATTTATCACTTCCACCCCTGGAGCTTGAGTCTTAGCTCTAGCGATCTCCACCCCGTGCCGGCTGGTTAAGGCAAGCACGGAGGCGGGGGCCTTGTCTTGGCCCCCGGAGTCAGGTACGAGGTGTCGCCACTCACCTAAGGCTACGCCACAAAGCCCCCCTGCGGGTATATTATTAATTATTATTATTATGTTACAACATTGGGTCGTGGTCTAACGCCAAAATTAAGGCTTACACTGAAAATCAGCGTTGTGTCGGCAATATGCTGAGTGCAAATCTTGTTTGCTGGAAATGAGGCGTACAATTTCTCAAGATATGCTCAATGTATAAGGTATGTAATTACGTTGATATTTCTTCAAATAAAGTTTTTCTTTTTTTCTTACATTTATTATCATTCACCATGAATAATTAATTGGTAACTAACAATTTAGAAATAAATATACTAATTTATTTTCTTCGTTTCTCTTTGTTTAGTTTAACAAAATTGAATATCAAGGGGAAGTACACAGGCATGCGTCATTAATATTTTGCGATGACTAATGACCACAACGATACTAAATACCGGTTGTAAAGTGAATTCCCGAAATTTTGGAATAATTTGCTTTTAGGTTCGACTTACCAGACTTTGAAAACCTTTTATATACCTATTATACTTTTGTAAATTTTATAGTAGACGGCAGGAAGGGACTGGTGATGATCTGGGAATTAATTCGATGGACGTAGTTGTTTCTATACAAATATTATAGAGAGTTAGTGACGCTGTAGGGGTAATCTCTGGATCTGCTAAACTGATTTTAATTTTTTTTACTGTTGGAAAGCTACGTTAACAGGGAGTGTCATAGAATATAACATGACTATATACCACGGGAGCGGGACAAAGCGCGGGTGAAACCGCGCCGGGCTGCTAGTAATATAAAATGGTGAAAACGTTTATATAAATTTTATAAGATGGGGCTGAGATGGTGACATTATCACTTTAAGCCCCTAAATAACTTAGATAACAAAAATATAATAGTACTTTTGTTTTGTAAATACATGAATACTGTACTATGTAACATTTTATGTTCATAATTCATTTTCTTCTCCCTTCAAATATGACTTTGTTTTTTTATTGCTGGAGTTCATCAGACAGGCAGACGGCCCACTTAATGGAAAGCGGTTACCATCGCCTATGGACATTTGCAAGACAAAAGGTGCTACAAATGCGCTGCTGCTCTCTTAAGAGAGTCTGGAACCTGGTAACTAATGCCGGAACACAACTCAAGGTTGTTATGGCGACATGCTTTAAACAAGGGGTGGTAGCCATCCAGTCGGGCAAATGCCCTACCACCTGGCTGTGGGTTGTTTTGTCGCCTCTTACGACAGTCCGCCCGGCCGCAGGAAATTGTATTCTTTCTCCGTTCCTGCACGAATCTGTATGATTTCTTTAACTAGTTGGTCAAATATCCGTAAATATTTAAGTTAAACAGTGATCTTCAAGTAAAAGCCTCACCCAGGCAACATAATACTCATTTCTTGTATAAGAGGTTTACGAGCAGCAGACGAGTATCGCGCTGTGCTAAGCCACTATTTTAACACAAAGCTAAAAAGAAAAACAAAGAGATACAATTGACGCTTGTTTGACAGGGATGTTACGTCATTACGAGTTTAGTGCAGTTGCCGGCCACTTCGTTTGTTTGTTTTTTTCGTCTAAATAAAGTAATATTTAAGTGTACTATGTAAATAACAACTTTCTGTGCTAAATACAACAATATTATATAAAATAGAAGTGTATTTTAGTTCTAAATACACAGTTACGTGACACAATGAACAAAAAGCTTCGACGCCGTGGGACAGCCGATTTGTCAACAGAACTAGATCATAGGTTTGTTTGGATTATTTGGTAAACAAGAGGTATGTAATTAATCAGTTATTCGCAATGCTGTTGTCCTAGTGTCTTTCTTTATATAACTACTGAAAATAATAAAAATAATCTTAATCTCATAGAGGTTATAAAACAGTATTATTCGAATTGTTCAGTTGCCATTGTTATGACCGGAAACAAGCGAAAGTAATAGACAATAAATTACAAAATTCCGGGCGAAACCCAATGGCTATTGGGCGTGTTATTTATATTTAGAAAAATCGTTTTTACATTCATTTAAATTCTCGACTTGTCAAAATGTCTTCCGTAAAAAATCGCAACTTTTTGAGGCTATAATTTTTTAATCAAAATGGGAAAAAGAAGAAATGAAGAAGACGAAGAATACTTAAGAAACAAAATAAGGAAGTTAGAAAATAAGCTTGTGAAAGAAAACAAGGGAAGAGTCAAATATAGAGTCACAAACATCTTTGATGCCTCCCTCTCCAAGAGTTGAGGAGACAGAACCACAATCAGGACCTTCTAACTCAGTAGAGAACCTGGACACAGGTACCGTTCTATTAATTTTCTTTACCCACATTCTATTAAATCAAATTTAAGTCTGAAAAGACTATGCATTATCACTTAGCGGATAAACTCCCTGAAACATCACTTTCAAATATAAAGGGACTAAGTGTTATCACTGAATAGTGAATTATCTTGCCAAATTAGTATTGACATAAAATATACATATTTCTATGCGCTATCACATAGTGGATAGACAATCGAATAAACTGCCTGAAAAATTAATTTCACTTACCAAAAAGATTCCACTTAGTGAATTATCTTGCCAAATTAGTATTGACATAAATATACATGTTTCTATGCGCTATCACATAGTGGATAGACAATCAAATAAACTGCCTGAAAAATTAATTTCAGTTACTAAAACAATGTCACTTAGTGATTAACTTGCCAAATTAGTATTGACATAAATATACATGTTTCTATGCGCTATCACATAGTGGATAGACATTCGAATAAACTGCCTGAAAAATTAATTTCACTTACCAAAAAGATTCCACTTAGTGAATTATCTTGCCAAATTAGTATTGACATAAATATACATGTTTCTATGCGCTATCACATAGTGGATAGACAATCAAATAAACTGCCTGAAAAATTAATTTCAGTTACCAAAAAGATGCCACTTAGTGAATTATCTTACCAAACCAGCATTGACATAAAATATACATGTTTCTATGCGCTATCAAATAGTGGATAGACAATCGAAACTAAAAAGGTTGCTTTCTTATACAAAGAAAATATTTTTGCCTTATACATAAGGGATTTATTCTCCAAATTATCACAAAATATCTGGCGTTTCTTAACAAATTGTAACAAATAAAATTCCAGATGAGGAAAAACTCTCTGAAGAGCTACTCCAGGCACTGGGAAATGAAGGAGAGGAAACAGCCATAGTCGGAGATCCCATTACAAATGAATTAACTTTCTGGTGGACATGGATTATGAACAATAGATTGGGTAAAGACGCTAGAGATCACATATCCAAAAAGTACCATACACCTAGTAACTTTTTAAGTGCTATTACTCCTTCACATAATCCAGAAATAAAAGCCGCAATTTCTGAATTATCCCTCAAAAGGGACAAAAGAATAATACATGGGAAAATGTGTTAGGAAAAATTGTGACATGTTTGGGGTCTTATAAATATAAATCTTTAACCATCTTGTTAAAAGGAAATATTAATTCAAAATTGTTAATAGAAGAAATCAAAGTCATCAGTGATGTCAATGAAATCAAATCTAACAGCTGAAGTCTTTCACCAAGACTGCTTTAAGGAAGTTTTTTGCACTGGCAGGATCTAATTAAACAGTGAAGGATGCAGTTCGTAACTCAAAGTCTGATGAACTTTTATTTGGAAAGGACTGTTCAGAAAAATTAAAGCTGCGCAGACTTTTCAAAAGACCAAAACTTAAATAATGAATGATACCTCGTCTATAATGAAAACAATGAAACTTGTAAATCAGGAAACTGGAAAGGCTCACCTCCAGAACTATACCAAGTCCAGCAACAACATTACAATCAAGCTTGCGGCGGGCCACATCAACAACCACAGAGGAGAAACTATAGACAAAACAAGGACCAGAAACGACAACCTCACAAGAGCAATTACTAGGCGACCAGGTACAAACAGGAAGATAAAAATTATTTAAAAATAAATGGCTACAGATTACCAAAGACCCTGTAGTGTAAGGCTGGATTGAAAGGTATAAAATCCCTTTCAAACAAACACCTCCACCTTTTCTGGCAGAACAGCAAATTGGTCAAAATAAGGAAAAGAAATTATACACAAGGAAATACAAAATTACTTCATTAGGAGCAATATCTGAGTGTTCTTACAAGCCAGACTAATTTATATCCCCAATATTTCTTGTTCAAAAACCAAATAATGACCTATTATTATATAGGTTCAATTTATTAATATAGGTTCATTTTAAATAAATAAAAAATAATTAAAAAGGCTCAATCACTAAATAGAAATTGAACACTTTAAACTTAAAGATCTAAAATCTTCATAGAACTGCTTGAAAGTTAATTTTTAAAGATTGTTATATTGTTGAAATTTACCTGAAAAAAGCCTATTTTCTATACCTATATCAGGATAAGTGTAAAAAGTTTTTAAAGATAAAGCTCTGCCCTATGGATTATGTACAAAAGCCCTCTTTTTGAATTTACAAAAATTATCAAAGTAAATAGTACTTATCCTAGAAACCAGAACATAATTGTTACCTGTTATTTAGATGATAGCTTATATTTTTCAGATTCAGAAGCCCAATGTAAAGATAGATGGATAAAAAATAGCATATCAGCTATTTCAGGATTTAGGCTATACCATATTCTTATACCTAACAAAATATGTAAATATAGGTATTTGCTTTAGGATTTAATTTAAATTCAAAAAAGCTTCCATTGTCAGTTCCATAGGAAAAACAAATGTCAATTCTAGACAAAATTGAGGACAAAAAGCAAATGTAAATAAGAAAAATTACAATAAAAAATGCTTCTTTCTCCAGTAGTTTACTCTAAATAAACATAAATGTAATCTATTAAAAAAAAAAAAAAAAAAAAACAATTTTCAATTAGAACTTCATACAGACACATCCTCTACAAAATGGGGAGCCGTAATGGTACTGAAAAAGTGTCAGGTGGTTCATCTAAATCTGAAAAAGAACACCATAATACATTTTTAGAACTTAAATCAGCATTTCTTGGCCTTCAGTGTTTTTCGAGAAAAATGTATAACTATGAAATTCTATTAATAATAGATAACAGCATTAGCTTATATTAATAAATGGGAGGAAATCACTTCCCATACCTAAATATAACTAGGGATATTTGGCAATGGTGTGAAGATAAAAATATATGGTTATTTTCTTCTTACATAAACACATAATATAATTTAGCAAATATAGAATCTAGAAAGGATAGTATTATAGAATGGAAACTATGCCCAAGAGCTTATAACAAAATAGTTACCAAATTTGGCAACCCCGAAATAGATCTTTTTGCTTCAAAAGTAAATAAAAAATGTGAAAAGTTTGTTTCATGGAAATGTGACTCAGAAGCTTTCAACATTGATGCCTTTAAGATCAAATGGGAAAATATATTTTTCTATGCTTTTCCCCCTTCCTATCTATATTAAAAATGCGAATATGATAAATACATATGAAGCATCTATTCCTTACATTATTAAATTTTTAAGTGAAATATTTGGAACTGGAGCCCCATTTGGTACTTTATATACAGCAAGACCTGCCGTATCTCTTATAATGGGACCAAAAGTAAGAATTCATAGAATTAAAAGATTCATGAAAGGGAGTTCTCAGGTAAAAACCATCAACACCCAAATTTGACATAACTTTGGACCCGGGAGTGGTACTGTACCACTTAGCAAGCTATCTAATGGACAAAATACCTTTAGAAAAACTAACAAGAAATATGGTAACAATACTTGCACTAATTACAGGACAAAGGGTACAGACATTGTCTCTTAATAAATTTAAGTAACATAATTGTAGACACTACTAAAATGAAAATATTTATACCAGATATGATAAAAACCTCAAAAAAAAAAAAAAAATGTTTACATTAAAGAAATATGAATAAAAATTGGATATTTACCCATACCATCTTAAAAGCATATATTGAAATGACAGAACCACTAAAGAAAGATACAAGTAAATTAATCATCATATAAAAACCATATCATCATCATGCATCATCTCAGACAATTAGTCGCTGGATAAAATCAACCCTTCCTGCAGGGTGGGATAGATGTAAATATGTTTACTGCACATTCCACAAGACATTCATCCTCAAGTTCAGCACTTCGATCAGGGATCAGTATTGATCAAATACAAAAGACTGCTCAGGAAATTCATTGACCTTCGCAAATTATTATAATAGGCCTATCTCAAATGAGCCGTACTATAGTAATGCTATATGTATGACAGTAAGGGAAATACTGTAGTAAATATAATTAGTGACCAATAGCTTAGAAAATAAATCCATGTGCTCATTTTAATTATTCATTTTTCTGCTTTCCTTATTATTATTTCTTTTTTGGCATTTGCTAAAAAATTTGTAACAATGTTATGAAGATAATAAAAACAAATTTTTCATGGACTAATAAACATGTTTTTTAGATAGCAAATGTTACTCACAACCCTAGCTTTAAACATCTGCTCGTAAACCTCTTATACAAGAAATGAGTATTATTATATGATTAAACGAACTTACCTAAGTGAAGTTCTATCATAATAATACGAAGTTTCTTGTATAAGAGGTCAGTCCCAAAAAACCCTCCCATAAATAAATTTATTATCCCAGGGTTAGGGTTGTTCGTATTATGTATATCTTCGAACGTAATGACGTAACATCCCTGTCAAACAAGCGTCAATTATACTCCCTTGTTTCGTCTTCGATGATAGTGGACAATTGTAGTATCGGCTGAAGTCTATGGCATCACATAAGTTTAAAAGTAAAAAAGTAGCATATCCTGTTCCGCCTGCGACGTGCATTTGTAATTAACTTCATTCGGTTTTTATGTCAAACGGCGTCACATTAGTTCTTTTCCCATTAAACGAATTAATTCAAGAATATTGTTTAAAAACTCATTTACCATGGGAAAAACATCAAGAGAAGGAAAGAGAGAACGATTATATAAAAAACTCGAAAAGAAAATTCGAAGATTATCTAATTTTGAGTCCGACGAAGAAGGTACGTATTTCGACTGGATCGCCATTTTCTTTGTTTGTTATTTTATAACATTTAAAACTAACAAAAAGTATATAAATACTATGTGAAACTAAAGAACATGTGATATGTTTTTTCTTTAAAACTAAATATAGACCTATCGTTCTGTGGGATCGCATATGGTCATTATACATCCAAGGAAGTTCTGCGGGAACTTATACGGTTATGAAAATTTTAAAATACACCTTGGGCGTTCTGTGCGAACGTACATAGTAAATTCCAAGTAATTAATATAACTTTATATAACCTAAATATGGTTATAAAATTTTTTTAAATGTACCTAGGGCGTTCTGTGGGAACGTACATGGTAAATTACAAGTACTTAATATATTACTTTATATAACCTAAATATGGTTATGAAATTTTAAAATGTACCTACGGCGTTCTGTGGGAACGTACATGGTAAATTACAAGTAATTAATATATTACTTTATATAACCTAAATATGGTTATGAAATTTTAAAAATATACCTAGGGCGTTCTGTGGGAACGTACATGGTAAATTACAAGTAATTAATATATTACTTTATATAACCCAAATATGGTTATGAAATTTTAAAATGTACCTAGGGCGTTCTGTGGGAACGTACATGGTAAAGTACAAGTAATTAATATATTACTTTATATAACCTAAATATGGTTATGAAATTTTAAAAATATACCTAGGGCGTTCTGTGGGAACGTACATGGTAAATTACAAGTAACTAATATATTACTTTATATAACCTAAATATGGTTATGAAATTTTAAAAATATACCTAGGGCGTTCTGTGGGAACGTACATGGTAAATTACAAGTAATTAATATATTACTTTATATAACCTAAATATGGTTATGAAATTTTAAAAATATACCTAGGGCGTTCTGTGGGAACGTACATGGTAAAGTACAAGTAATTAATGTATTACTTTATATAACCTAAAGTGGTCATAACATATTTAATGACCAAAAATTCAGTGATTATAAATTATTCAAGTACTTAAACTAGGTACTTTTTTCCTTAATATAATATCACTAGAAGGTATGGGTTTTTACAGATCCAGGTGAGTCTGATCGATTGAAGATATGAAATCATAAAGTCTGCCTTATGAACAAATCGTTGAATTAGTTGATGGAAACCTGAAAAAACAGGAAGGTAACCCATTAACAAAAGAATTACATATAAAGTATCTCCCATTGGGTGTAACCATACCACAAAAAGAAAAATGGTTTAAAGAAAACTGAGAAATAAGAAATATTTGAAAATAATGTACAAGTTGTTGATTATCCACCAATGTCAGCCCCAAAGTTAAATCTGGAGGTAAAGGCTGCCATAACTGATACCTCAAAGAAGAGGTACACAATAATTGAAAAACAAGTTATCTACTATTCTATCATACCTAGGCAATGCCCTACAGTTATGTTCAAAAGAACATTCTGATGAAAATAAACAAATGATCAAGAAGATAAATGACAGTTGCAGGCTGCTCTGTCACTTCTTATTTATAGACACCCGTGATTGAAGATCTCTTATCTTATCAACTTGAAAAACAACCAAGAGAACTTTAAACTTGCGGGGCCCTCCTTATCCACGGACAGCAGGGGGCTGAACACCAACACAAAACATTCCTGAAACAAATGGAATCCCCAACCTACAACGAGAAATAACTTGAGGTGAGCGTTGGCACGTTATTAGTAGAGTATTTTACTCATCAATGGAAAAATATTACCAATACCATTTTGAAATGGGTTAAAGGTATATATATATGGTATTTCATTGAAAACAAAACCACACCAAAGCTCAGTTTATTTGAATAATAAATTTCAAAAAGTGTTCTTAAACATTTGTCTTGAAATTATAAATCTACTAGAGAAAATAGCTATAGAATTAAGCATACTAAAATTAAAGAATTTTGTTCACCTATATTTTTAGTTTAGAAAGTGAATGTTTCCTTTAGGTTTATATTAAACCTTAACGGACTGAATATGTTCACCGCCACTGAGCATTTCAAATTAGATGACCATGGAACAGGTATCTTGCTTCACTAGATTTAAAAGATGTTTAATACATTATATCAATCCATAAATAGAGTAGAAAGTACCTTAAGTTCTTTTTTGAAGGAAATTACTACCAATTTAATGTTCTACCTTTTGGGTTATGTACAGCACCATTCATTTTCACCAAGATCATGGAACCAGTGATAGCTCACCTTTATAAAAAAGGTATTGTTCAATAGTTTATTTAGATGGCTTTTGTTAATAGACAAAACATCTACAATGTGTTGCACACATATAAATACAATATTCACACTTTAATAATTTAAGTTTTTTGCTCATAACAGAGACAAATGTGAATTTGTGTTCAAACAAAATTGTACATTTTTAGGATTAGTTTTCAATTCAATTGACAATATGACTGTTGGCATATCTTACCAAAAAAATAAATAAATAAATAAATAAATTTGGAAACTAAAACAATAAGATACATGTATATATTTAGCCAAAGTATAGGTAACATTATTTCTGTTTGCCCAGCAATAAAATATGGAATTGTATACACTAAAAAAGTGGATCTTGGACCTTGTTAGAAAGTGAATTATATATAAATTATTTGAAACTTAGCAGCATATTTTGGCTTAAAATGTTCATACAAAATAGCTTAGGTGTCATGAAATATTACTTAAAATTGACAACATCACCGCTATATCTTATTTTAATAGTCAAGGAGGAGTACAATATCCACCAACATAAATAAAATTATTTGACTATGGTGTGAAAATAGGAACTTCTGGGTTGTTACTAGATATATAAACATTAAAGATAATGTTACTGCTAATTTTGAATTAAGAAAGCAGTTATATATTACAGAGTGGGAATTAGGATTCAAATATTTTCATATATTCTGACAACCCATGTATAGATTTATTTGTACCAAGAACAAATAGTGTTCAGTATGTGTCTTGGCGTTCAATTCCAAATGCAGCTTCAGTAGATGCATTAACCATATGCTGGATAGATATATTCCTTATATTATTTTTTTTTTTCTCTCTTCTGTATGCTCCTTAAAGTATTTATTTAGGTGTTGTCATAGCGCCATATTGGATAACGCAACCTTGGTTTCCAATTTACAGTGAACTTGTAACCACTGAAATTAAAAAATTGTAAACCAACAAAAGATTACAAATACAGAACTCGAGATTGTTACACCATCCTCATCGAAAGATATCATTGATGTCAGGAGTGTTAAGAAGGAAGCCTTGTTATATAGGTTCAGGAATCAACTTTGAAGAAGTTGTCATTTTGTTATCATCTTTTTACTTTTACATTAAAACAATACTTACAATATTGTTGAACAAAAGAAAAATATTACCATGTAAATAATTTAAGTATATATGCATCAAATATATCTCAAATTATTATATATTTTATCAAAATATTTAAAGGTTTTTCATATGGTAGACTAAACATAATTAGGTCTGCATTTTCATTATTTATCATCTCACACATAGGTAACAATGACAAAATTAAAAGGTTGTTTACAGGTTTTTAACAGACTTAAACCTACAACACTAAAATATAATAATATATGGGATCATTACTATGGAACTATATAGAAAATAATTATGTTAACACTAATAATTTAGACACTAACACAAAAAAGACTGTCATTATTAGCATTAGCCACAGGCCAAAGAGCTCAGACAATATCACTAATAGCAATTTTAAAATATCTATGTTAAAGATGACTGTATAGTATTAAAATAGAAAAATATGTGAAAACATCAGCAGCTAATAGATGTCAACTTCTTCTAACATTACCATTTTTTAATAAACATGTAAATATTTGTCCTGCAAGAGCAGTGACTAAGTATATGAAAATTACTTAGGTAGAAAGTAAAAATTATTATTGTTTATATCTACCAGAAAACTTCATAAGAATTTTAAAGCCAGTACATTAGTCGTTGGATAAAGAAAGTTATGGAAGAGAGTGATATAGATACAACTGTATTTACTGCACATAGCACCCGCCATGCATATGTTCAGTGGCTTTCAAGAGAAACGTTAACATAGATGACTGGTTGTACAGGTAATTCAAATATGTTTGCTACATTTTATAATAGTTTATAGTAATATAATATAATAGACCTATTATTAATAATACAACATTTTCTCAAGCAGTATTTGAATAAAAATTAATAGTGCTAAGTAAATATTAATTAAGTATAATGTTGTTTTTTAGTTCAATTGTTAATTATGTTAATTAATAAAGATGTACAAAATACTAAAAATACCAAGAATTATTTCAATAAGTTTATTAACATTTTTAGAATAATTGATAAAACAAAAAAAAAAAAAACAAAAGTATTTTCCTTGTGCGATTATAAATAAGCTTAGGACATAAAAACATAATTTTGTACCAATATGTACATAATTGTGACAAATTAAAGAGCTGATTTTACAACTAGTCTTTGAACATCTACAATTGTCCACTATCATCGAAGACGAAACAAGGGAGTATAATTGAACAGTCAAACGAACTTACCTGTAAGTGAAGTTCGACTGCAATTATGCGACCCTTGTTTCGTCTGAAGATGATAGGGTCCCACCCTACCCTATATAAATAAATATATTATTATACCCAAATTGTAAAATCAGTTATCTACTGTAAAATAAATGAAGTTAATTACAAATGCACGTCGCAGGCGGAACAGGATATGCTACTTTTTTACTTTTAAACTTATGTGATGCCATAGACTTCAGCCGATACTACAATTGTCCACTATCATCTTCAGACGAAACAAGGGTCGCATAATTGCAGTCGAACTTCACTTACAGGTAAGTTCGTTTGACTGTTCAATTGTATCTCTTTGTTTTTCTTTTTAGCTTTGTGTTAAAATAGTGGCTTAGCACAGCGCGATACTCGTCTGCTGCTCGTAAACCTCTTATACAAGAAACTTCGTATTATTATGATAGAACTTCACTTAGGTAAGTTCGTTTAATCATATAATTATAACTGCCTTTATTTTATGTTCGAAAGGGCAAACTGTCATTCCTATAAAGAACACATACATACATACATACATAACTTCACGCCAGGTCCCTTGCGGGGTAGGCACAACAACAAGAACAACAGACATATAAAATTATGTTTAAATTACATGTATGTGACAGTTTATGCAATAAATGACATTCTATTTTATCCAAATTGTGCCTCTGAATGACGGAAAACGAATATTCAACCAAAACACATAAATTTAGCTTAAAATAATCTATAATTATTCTACAACAACTATTGCTAATTTTATGATTTTTTTAGAAAATATAATTCCCACCAAAACCGCCTTTATTTCTTATTGTTTTTAAACTACCAACTGATACATGCTTCCCGATTAGCAGTCGAACCCAAAGAAATGATATCAATCAATTTTAAACATCAATAATTTCATAAAAGGAAACAATTACTTTATCGCGTTTCAAATTCCTTCAGAAAACAAATTAAAATAACATAAACAAGTAAGTACTGACCTTTACTGAATTATATGTATGAAAATACACTTAAGTAACTATATATTATCATTTTACATCACTAATAAAGTAAATTTAAAAACAAAACAGCTTTATATGCGTCTTCCGTTCACTGGTTTAATTTAAAAAGTTGAATTTGTTAAAAACATTAAACAATCTAGCCTAAAAATAACTGAGTCCTATCAGTCTATTTACTCGTTAAAAAAAAGATCTTAAATAAAAATGTACAGTATTAATAAATGAACTTAAAGTTCATCATCATAAGAGTTTGTTTTGAATAAATGCTGTATGTGTAGTGATGCTATACTGAGGTATCATCATAGCATAATCGACAATGAGTACATATAATCGATTTGATTAAATAATTGATAAGTAAAGACATTATTACCTTTATCTTGCCGTCTGCCTATTTGCCTGCTTCACGCAATAAAATATAATAAATGTCTGCTTTACTAAACATTAAAATTAAAAAAATCTTTACTTAAAACTGGGATAATATTATTTATATATCGATATCCACATTCAGATCCAAAATGTTATATCCTTAACATCCCAGGGAACGACCAATTTTAATCAAATTTAGGGAAAAGTACATTCCCTATACCCATATATGGATGGCGGAGCGAGATGGAATGTCTGATGAATCTGAAAGGACATATCTTCCAGCCGAATTTAATGTATGCCTGGCTGGCCCAGGTCAGACCTTCATTGTTGGAAATATTTGTATATTCTTTGTATGTATGGGAAAAATCTTACATAGCTACTTCCTTCAATTTAAAATATAGCAATCTGCCTTTGTTAAACCGACTCATAATTTAGAGGCAGCTTTTTAAAATATTTTCATTTTTTTTTCAGATATTTTTATGTAAGTACCATATAAACTTTCAAATGTTTCTTGTAAAAAGCTGTTATATCAACATTTTAAATAATAGTAAGGCAAGTAAACGAATAGTGAGATAAAGGAATCTGCCTTTATTACACTGACTCACAATTTATAGTTACCTATTAAAAATGCTTTCATTTACTATAATTTTAATTAATTTTATTACCTTAAAAATGTGCGAATATCGATATTAATATTCGAATTAAATATCGATTTTTCAATCGATATTTTTTCACGTTAGTCCCCATAGCTGTGCAAAAAAGTCCAGTGACCAGTATTTGACCTTGAACTGTCTAGCCGCTTCTAAGTGCTGCCATCTATGATTGAAGTCTTACATTATTTCTTTTGCAAGTTGGCACTTTATTTCAACCTTTTTAATTTAACATTGAAACATAGATGGCGGTGTGCATGGATTAATAAATTGATCTTTTATTAAAATCCAGCGTTTGAGTAAATATCTATGGGCATTCTAGAATATTCTTGAACAGTATTCATTAAAAGAGCTGGTATGAACATATTTTGTTTTAATCATACTTTTTAATTATCAAACGAAAATAATTTTTCAAATAGCAAATCAGGACTTTAAAATTTATGACTAGCTACCTTCTGCCCGCGGTTTGTCCACGTGGAATAGTTGAAAAAATATAACCTTCCTCGATACATGGGCTATCTAACACAGAACGATTTTTTCAAATCAGACCTGTAGTTCCTGAGATTAGCGCGTTCAAGCAAACAAACAAACTCTTCAGCTTTATATAAATAAAAATAAAATAAAAAAGCCTTTTATTCTTATTTTTAACAGTACGTATCTTAGTATGTTAATTGGTTAGTATTAGTTATTTTAAATTAATTGTAAGTGTTAATGTTGTTAGTTGAATAATTAATTAATAAGAAATAAGAATCCCATTTTATTGGGTATAGGCCTCCTCCAAAGACTTCCATCTGTCTCTATCCTGGGCTATTTGATGCCAGTTGGGGCCGGCTGTTTTTCTAATGTCTTCTTCCCAACGCATCAATGGCCTCCCTCTGCCTCTCTTGCCTTGTGGTCCTGTCCACAGAGTTGTTTTTGCGGTCCATCTCTGGTCTGTAAGTCTTGCTATGTGACCTGCCCATTTCCATTTTAGCTTCTGTGCATAGCTCAAGGCGTTAGTTGCTTTTGTTATGGCTCTTATTTTTGTGTGTCTGATTTTGTCCATTTTCTTTACGTTGAGCATGCTTCGTTCGAGACCTCGTTGGCAGGTGGCTATTTTGTGTTTCACCTTGGCCGTAATTTTCAGCTTTATATATTAGAAAAAAATATGTTTAAAAATTTAATTAAATTAAATTAATTTAAGAATTTATTTACATACATAATTATGACCTCTTACTCGTCACCAACTTCAAACTGTAGAAAATATAAATTAATAATTATCACAAAATACAATGAATTTCTAAACAACACAATAAAAGAAAACTTAACTTAGTGTATTCTAAGATACCTATAGTTCCTCAAGATTATAAGGACAATACTGAGCTTAGGTCACTATCTGCTATGGGTAAGGTGCCCAGAAGACTGACTACATTTCTACACTGAATTGCCATAGTGACCGGCTAATTATGTAGAGAACACATGTCTCGCCATGCCACCTCCGCCAGGTCCCGGTCGAAGGGGAAGGCCCAAGAAATGTTGGCATGACGTTGTGAAGGATGACATGCGTGCCAATGCTCTCAAAATGGGGGATGCTGAAGACCGCGCAAAGTAGAGTAGAAAAAGTAGGAAAGCGGACCCTGGTCGTCGAGATTTAACGATTGGATGATGATGATGATTGCCATAGTGACCCGTTATCCGCGGTAAACACCAGCTCTCTTAATACCTGAAGAGTCAATGATTCGTTTTGATATATTTTCTAGCTCTAAGCTCATGGCTATGGAGGGTAGAGGAAAAGAGTCATCTGATAAATTATAAAGTATAATAATGATAAATATGATAGTGTCCATCGAAATGCATTCAATAAATGTGGCGCCACTTTGGTATCACGATGAATTTTTGAAGTGATAACTTCTTATGGGAGAGTACACTTCGTCACGGAACGCGTTACGACGCCAGTCTGTCTGCCTTCCCTTTCTCTCACGCATTTTTTTTTTGAGGCGAGGGAAAATGACTAACCGATTTACGCACTCTCTGGGCCGTCACTAGGAAACGGCACGAATCCACAGGGGGCGGTAATTCTCTCACGCATACGGCAGCGGTAGGCAGGTTCCACTTCTCTCAGTCTAAACACATAGCGCTAGCTGTATTTCAGTAATTAGATTAAATAACGATACTAATAATGCACTCGTACATGTTCAAGAATTGAAACTAAGAATATAATATATATTTTATAATGAATAAAAGATTTTATTAATAAATAACCTTTCCTTACATTATCATATTAATATACATAAAATTTGAATAATAACCTATAAGCTTTTCTCAAGTTTAACAATTTCAATGTTAAACAGTTCAACATAAATTAGTTTAAGTTTTAACTTTTGCCGGGCTTCCCGAGACGCACAACTTCTGTTTTTTTTTAACTCAGCATACTTCGCTTCGTCTAACAGCTACATTCATAGCATACCCTTTGCAACATCAGCGCCATTGTGGACGGTTTTTGAACTGATACAGATTATAGCTGGACACTTTTTCAACTTTTCTACCATATGAGATGATTCTTCTTACTACTACTTACCCTCCTACTACTACTCATGGCTTCAGGACCCCGCGGTCTAAGCGTTTTAACAAAAAACCGCACAAACATAAAACTTTCACTGAGGGTTGCATATTTTCCCCGCTTGAGTGATTCAACTGCTTCCGCCGCACATCCGGCCGATCTACACGTGTTTGGTAATTTCATTTATTAAATTCATTTTTTTTATAGTATAGTATAGTTTTGCTTTATAGTTTATAACTTGTATTGAATTTATTTTCAAGTCGTTTTTTATGTTTATCCGAGATGACAATGTATTTATGGTTATATGGTTAGTACAAATTTGATTATTCTTCAACAGATTTTTGTTGTGGTAGGGTAATTGATGGCTAGCGCACGCGTTTCAAACTCAAAGGGCGTGTGTTCTTATCAGTCAGTTTTAGTTAGTCACCATAACTAATAAGAGAAATCAAGTATTAAATCGTATTCAATCCTGCAACTTTAATAACGATTGTCACGCGTAACGCGGTTTCACACATCACGATCGAGACACTTGATTACTTATTGATAGCTGTGACATTGACAGACATGTCTCTAATTATTTGTTATCTGTGCGTGTCGTTTGTTCTTTTAGTGCAGGTATTTTTCTTCTATGTGTAATGTTAAAATAAAAATATGGAAAAAAACAGAGGAGATAATTCGAACAGGAGGTTCCGAAAATGCTATATTTTAATTTTTGTCTGTCCGTCTGATGTTCCGAGTAATCTCTGAAATAGCTGAACCGATTCTGACGAGACTTTCACTGACAAGTAGCTGATGTTATAAGGAGTAACATTGGTTACTTAAGAACATAACATAAGATTGCAATTAATTAATAAACACACAAATAATCAATGACCATGTTAAAAAATTTGGCTATTTATCAAATAAAAGTATAGACGAAGACTAAGTGAAAGGCATTTATTTTCTTTAGCTAGCATTATATTGAGAATCCGAGGCTTCGTCATCATCAATAAATAATTTCCAGAACGCTAGCAGCGACTGCGATGCCAAAGTAAGTACCAATATTTCACTCACTTTTATCACAACTTTATTCAGGAGGTGAAAACAGATAATAATTACTGATAACTTATTGCAAGTCATGACTTTACCACCGCTTCCATAGCAATTTTAGTTAGAGAAGTGGCACACCAAGAACCAAGAGAAATACATTTCGTACACCACCGGGTCCTTTACTGGGATTAGTCCAAAGCAATGAGAGTTATCCACTGAAGATAGCGCAGATAATATAGTCGATTGCCGACTTGTGAGTCAGCAAGGTACCTCTCTTTTAGAGAGGTAACCCAGGGGCTATTACTGTACTAAAACCCCCTTCCTCCCATGAACCTGGCTCTTATGATAGGAAGAGAGTGGCTAAGAACGTAGTTACGCCCACGCTGATCCAACGCATCATTGCTTGAGAATGCCCCGGGAAGCGGAGCAAAGTCACTTCGTCAGCAGGAATTGGATCCTTCGTTCCCTAGATGCTGGGGGATTACTGACGCAGTTAGGCTTATAGCAGCTCGCTCCAGCCTCTTATAAAATCGAGTGTATAACGCTTTAATCTTGCCAAACATGTAAGGTGTTTATGGATATATGTTGCAGTATAACATTTTAGTACCTACGTCTCGTCTTCATTATAACAATAAAAATATTCTTCTATTCTCTTATCGTGTCTTTGTCTTACTGAGTATGCTCTGTTTGCTACAACTTCATTAATTCTTCACAAAGTAATTATGTCAAATACTTACTTCTGTATAAATCTTATAAGAAAAAGAACTTGAGATATAAATAGACGTGTTGCTGGGGAGTTTCTTGCAACTTCTTTTCCTTAACAGCAACAAAACTTTGTGAAGCGGTGTACGCAGAAGTAAATTTAGATTTTAACTTACATGACCTTCAAAAAGTGTTCTCCAATGAAACTTATTTTGAATAGAAAATATCGAATTTGAATTTAGTAGATAGTTTGTCGGTCCTCTACCTTCATCGGAAGAAAAACTGGGGCCGTGAGGTACAAGAGTTCCACATACACACGTGCCGGCGGAACTAGGCGCTCTATTCGGTCTCCCCTGTAGGACCAGACATTATAAACCACCCACAGGATAAAATAACTTAGCTATTTTATAAACTAACTTTAAGAACTCAGTACAGTTACTTTAGAAACAACCGTGATGATATGTGTTTTTTAATGCTGTTTTATATACGAGTATACAAATGTTTTTTTAAGTGTTCCGGAAATGGCTGCACTGCAGGGGTACGTCAATCGGTTTGCTTAGTTTTTATTAATTAAAGTCATTTGCTGTAATAATATTTCATTCTGAAGACGAATGTCTTCGAACAATGTGTCCTAATATTAATAACTAGCTTCTGTCCGCGACTTCGTCCGCGTGGAGTAGTTTAAAAAAAGTTAGTTAACAAAAACCCTCCAGATTTTGAAATAGTCTTCATTGGTGTTCTGTTTTTATTGATCTTAGCGTGATGATATATAGCCTATAGTCATCCTCGATAAATAGGCTATCTAACACTGAAAGAAATTTTCAAATCAAACCTGCAGTTCCTGAGATTGAGCATTCAAGCAAACAAACAAACAAATTCTACAACTTTTTTCCAGTACTTCCTTCCCGGCAAAAATACTGTAAATCATCAATACCAGTTATTGTATTTTAATGCGTTCTTTTGTGACGCTCTGCCTGTGGGATTAAAGTATCAACTATACACCTGTTCCGGATTTTTATTTATCCACTGTCGACTCGGGAGGTGTCTAGAACGTCCACAACCGCTTTCCATCAAGTGGTCTGTCTGCTGAACTCTTGCAATAAAAAATACAATAGTGGGAGCTCCGAGCCCAGTAGTGGGACAGGTATGTGCTCCTATTATAATAGTATAATTCATTCGCATTCAACGTTTGCAACATTGCTGTAGTGTACAATTAATGTATAATTAAATAGTATTGTATTGTAACTGGCAGAGTAATCAGTTACAAGCGTGCCGACGAATTGTATCCGTTTACGGTCACACACACATACGTGTTTACCACAAGTAAAGTCTGCTGGACTTTATGAATAACAGGAACAGTTCATTTTCAAGAAAGCATTATGTTTTACAGCTGAACGACCAATTGAATTGTTTTTCTCAAGTAAGAAGATTATATTATCTGTAATTATTTTCATGCTTCGATGCGCGCAAAGTCCTAGTTTATTTTGAGACCCTAGCTCTATCCTTGATTTTATAGAGCAAACAATCACACAGATTTCATTGCTAGATTTTTATCTAGGCGTTTTTCTCCACCGAAAGATTTCAAGCCGTTTTACCCAAAAATCTGTCTCATTACCGGGATAAGAAGTATCCTATGTCGTCCTCGATCGTCCATTCTCGATATACCTATTTTTTTTTTAAATGGTACCCTTATCAAAGCGTTGCAAACTAATAAAGTTACTTTCGCATTTATAATATTAGTAGGTATGGATTCTGATTTTCATCCATGTAAAAGGAAAAATTAAATTCCCTTTTTTCGACCTAAAGTACCTACATATTAAGGATGAAGAAAAACATCACGAGGTTTGCACATCATTACCTATGTTTAAAACTTGACAATCCGCCTTAGATTCATATGGCGGGTATACCTATATAGTTCGGTTTCCTAAAATGAGGAGGCTTGAGCCAATCAGTGGGATAATAATTCAACTAAGGCCCCAATGGGGATTGTTCACAAACAATTTCCCTCTGACTTTATATTTTTATTACGTAAAATAGGGTATTTTAAGATACTAATTTGAATATTTTTGTATTTTAAGCGTTAGTTTTTTTATAATTCGATTTTAAAATTATTTCTCCGATGACGTCACAAGGGACAAGTTTACATGGATTGCTTTGCCTAGAAAACAAAAATAATAAAAGCAAGTTTTATCTATATATAATCATAGTAATCTGTGCTACTTATTTAAATGTCACTGTCATTACTCATTACGTATCGTGATCATTTTAGTGTTTTTTGTCGCTAGGCTTATAATTTTTTGTGTTTATCTATTATTATTTTCTATAGTTATCGTTAAATTTTTGAAAGTGGTACTTAAGGAAAATGCATGTTACAGAACTTAAATTAAATAATGTACAGCTAGATTTTTTTTACAATTGAAGCAGGCATACAGGCAGACGGCCCACCTGCTTGTATTTAGTAAGGTCAAATAAAGGTCAAACGCATTTCTTACAAAATACAAGAAGATCGTACGTTTTTTGGAATTTTAACTATACAGAAATGATTAGGGACACTATTCCTCGAAATAGTTTTGCAAATAGCCAGATTGAAAAAAAGTGAACAATCCCAATTACACTATCATATATTTATCATATAAATGTAATCTCATATCTGTCAAATTCCATGATCATGTTTAAATGATACTGTTCTTCATTTATGCAAAGTAGTGGTCGCTCATAGTCGAAATTCGACCATAATAATGAATAATGTCAAACTTCTATAATCACAGATTTCGTCAGGGCTACTAATATGGCCCTTATAAACAGATTACACTAGTAATATTTTTTTCAGTGTACCGGCCCTTCTTGTTCAGTTGGAGTAAGTTTGTTTCCAAATATTTTACTTGCCAAGTTATTTTGCTACCGCCTTTGGGGCGAAGTTCAGACTATATTAAAAAAGTATTTTGCTATAAAATGGATAATACAATATTGAAAAATACTTAAGTGACAAAACTTCATTTACATAGCAGCTCGCTCCAATCTCTTATACTATATTTTTTATAATGTTTTTATCTTGCCAAGCTTGTAAGGAATTTATGGAGATATGTTGCAACATATAACTTTCGTATGTCTCGTCATTATTATAACTATAATTTAAAAAAATCTTATTGTGTCTTTGTAACATGAGTATGCACTGTTTGCTACAATTTCATTAATTCTTCAAAAAGTAATCTAATATATAAAATTCTCGTGTCACAGTTTTCGTTGCCATACTCCTCCGAAACGGCTTGACCGATTTTGATGAAATTTTTTTTGCTTATCCGGTATCTATGAGAATCGGCCAACATCTGTTTTTCATCCCCCTAAATGTTAGGGGTAGTCCACCCCTAAATTTTATTTTTTATTTTTTTGACAGAATTTTTAATTTCTATTTTTTTATGATACAACATACAAAAATACATACAACCCTAGATTTTCAACCCTCTACGATCAACCCCTATTTTTTAGCGGGCAGGACGACGTCTGCCGGGACAGCTAGTTCTATATAAAACTTATAAAAAAAACGAACTTAAGATATAAGTAGAATAAGATATAAAGAACATCAATTTTAGCTAGACGTGTTGCTGGGGAGTTTCTTGACACTTCTTCTCCTTAACAGCAATAACACGTTGCGAAGCGGTGTACACAGACTAGGAAGTAAAATTAAATTTTAAGTTATATACATGACCCTCAAAAACGGATATCCAGTGGAACTTATTTTGAATAAAACTTTTTGAGTTTGAAATTTGAATATTATGGAAGATGAGTATTAGTAACAATGGTCTATTAATTTAAATTTAATCTAGTATGAAAGAAACGGAACTCACGAGTAAAAATCAAAAATAAAAATTTTCTACATCTGTTAGAAGCTGGTGTGAAGTAAAATTTAAAATCGACTGTATTTTACAAATTTGGTGTTGTTCTTCATGAGGTGATGGTAACCGCTCTCCGTCAGGTGGCCCCTCTGTCTGTCTGCTGAACTCATTCAACACAAAAGCATACGCCACTCAGTGGCCTAATGTGCATATTGTTACAGTTACCACGAGTTGATAGTGAAGGAAAAGATCGTGATGAAACCTACTCATCGAGATAACCGATGTGAAAAGCAATAAAAGAAAACATATATATAGTTAAATAATTCTTTGATTTTTCAGTGTATTGGCTTTCACTGTACTGCAGCGGTATGTAAAGTACTCGTAGTTGATACATACTTATTTATAACTAACATATGCCCGCGACTTTAAATACCTGCGAAATTCCCAGGACATAAAATGTCACAGAATTATATAGGACATAGCATATAAGCTGTAGTTTTAGTGACCTCTGTGACGGAATAAGCAAAATTTTATGCACCCGAACAACAATAAGCCACTCCCGGGAAAATGCTCGCGGTCCTCCTGGGTTAAGGGAATAAGTAGTACTAGTATAGCATGTCCGAGGCTGCGAGGGTAGCCGGTCATGGCGGGGGGGCCGGTCTAAGCCACGCCAGTTTATTATGTTCTATTTTCTTCATGCTGTTCTGTACATGCCGACAAAGGTCTGTAATAAAGCGCAGTTTATCACCTTCCCGCATTTTGGAATTCTTCTGTTTACTTTGTGTTTAGAATTTGTAATAAAAATATTTTATTGTTATTGTACTTGTTTTATGGCCGTCATTATGTAGGTGTGTTGAACTAATTCTTGTCGTTATTGTATTGCGTTGAAGCTTGCAAGGTATGGCATTGGTGCATTATAAAGCAATGGCCCAATGTGGAAAGAGGCAGTCAAGCGAAGGTTACGATACCATCAAGACCCGTCTAGTACATTCGGTAAGCGATATAGTGACGGATTTTGCGCGTGTTATTAGATCGTGCAGTGTGTACTTGTTGTATTCAGTTATATTTATACCTGTTTGTACAGTTCTAATAAATTCTATAGTAATTCCAGCGGATTTTAATTCGAGTCCTGCGTTACTGGTAACAATATGTTTGTTAGACGGAATGTTGCAACTGATTTGGTAAAGTTCAGCACTAGGCTATAAAAAGTATCATACCTTTTATTACATAAAATATACTATCGATCAGTGAAAACTTTTAAAATCTGGCCGTTTTAAATCATTCCCAGAAAAATTCCCGCGGGATTTCCAGGATAAAAAGTAGCGCAGCTGTTAATCAGCAAAAACTGCTTCGAAATCAACCCATTCGTTTTTACGTAGACTTATTGAACTCTTATTTCAGTGTTCAGGAGTCATGTGCGGCGCTGTCGTAAGTAACAGTCTAACAGATGACACTTGAAATGATCTAGCTAATTCTAGGTAAACTAAGCGTGAAGGGACAAACCAGACGGCCCCTATGGCAACGCCAAGGGGGGAGGAGTGTAGTGACGACGATATCCAGTCGCTTATTGCCGTGCAGCTGACTGGTGGGGTACCGTATCGCCCACACATAATGGTCAGTAGGCTGGAGGTGCTGGGTGACATGGATGAGCAAAGCCACAGTCGGGACGATGGACCCTAGAAGGAATGGCGAGGGGTGGGTGGTGGTGCAATGAGCATCAATGGCCCGGGCGTAAATAATTAAAATAAGCGCAATAGTCCACGTAATGTGAAGAGTTCAGTAGATAGCACTCCGTTTTAACTTTATTATATTATGAGTTTTACATACTAAAGTGAAACTTATATATAGACTGGGGTCTTAACGATTTTTCTGTCACGAAAAAGCGTTACGGCCGTGTGGAGGAGCGGCATAAATTTAAACTAGACGTGGTGAGAGGATAATTTTAGACTATGGATGCGTTTTTTGGTTTCAGTTTTTTTGTTTGATACAATAAAATATATTTTAATAAAAAATGCATTCATTAACATGTATCTAACCTAATCAAATCACAGTTTGCAGTAAACCTGCAAAATCTGAACTCGATCCAGAACCAAAAACGCATATTTAGTCTAATATCACCACGTCTACTCTACACTTATGCAGCCCCTCCACGCGGCCGTAAAGCTTTTTCGTGACAAAAAAATCCTAATATGTGGGGTATTAAAAGTTTCACTTCAAAACTATTTCGTTTTTTTACAACGCCGACATTAATATTTCTTTTGCTATCAGTAACTTCCACCGCCATATTTGATCGCGTTACGCGCTCGGCTGACTCACAAAGAGGACGGTGATAAATACATTGCAGCCATTTAATAACTTTTTGATATACGACCGCAAATTTCATCAGCCGTATGAAACGGATTGTTGGGAAAAACCAATAAGCAGATGTGACTTATATTACACGAGCAGATAGTAACTTTGCTTAAGGGGTTAGGGGTAGCCAGAGACATGAAAACATGAGAAATTTCAATCATTTTTATTCGGTATTATATATAGTATATAATCATTAAATACTTTCTTCAGAGTTGCTGTTACCACTTCACAGTTATGAACAATCAAAAATGACAATTCAGATCAGTCGTTGCATCTGATTGATCATATGGGAAGAAAAAGCAAATCTATAGCCTTTACCTCCGAAATTGCATTTCTCTCAATTCGGCAAGCCTGGAGGAGTCTGGCAGCGGTCGTTGAGGATCAATTTGGTTGCACACACAGTGGTTTTATGGTTTATTTTTCGCATACACAAATATGGCGGTTAAATTTTTTTTTTATTTTTTTTTATTTTTTTTTATTTTTTTTTTATTGCAGGAGGTCAGCAGACAGGCAGACGGCCCACTTGATGGAGAGCGGCTACCATCGCCTATGGACATTTGCAACACCAAAGGTGCTACAAATGCGCTGCTGCCCTCTTAAGGGAGACTGGAACCTGGTCACTAATGGCGGAACACAACTCAAGGTTGTTATGGCGACATACCTTCCAGTCGGGCATATGCCCTACCACCAGGCTGTGGGTTGTTTTGTCGCCTCTTACGACAGGCCGCCCGGCCGCAGGAAATTGTATTCTTTCTCCGTTCCTGCACGGATATTATAATAAATTAGCTAATACGGCTGCGGAGCGGGTCGGTAATGCGCGCGATCAGGTACGCGATATTCGACTTATTATTAAAATATTGTGGTGGCGCGGTTTTGTCCCTCCAGTGTAATTGCGTAACGACATAAGGTCGTAGGCCAATGCGCCTCCTTAGCAGGGCACGGATTGGAAAGTTCAGGCGTGACTGTTTTCATTCCGATCATATAATCAAAGAAATAAACCATTCAAAATTAATTATTGATAAAAAAAAATATGGAAGAGCAATAGATTGTAGATTACCAGCGGTTATTAACCGTATCCCAACAATGTATATCGAAGTACTTTGGCCACATGCGCGAAAGAACCCAGACGTAGTTGAAGGCAAGAGACCACGATATTCATCTTCAAATGTCCAAATATATGGGTTGACTAGATTGTAGATCAGCTGGACATGTCTCTAAACTCCGAGTCCACCGTGCTCAGATCTCGGTGGAAGAAAGCAATTGTTCACTGCCATCAGTTTCTCGATTCTAAGCAGTGAGGGAACTATTTAGAACAGTGGTTCCCAAATTATTTTGTATACTGCCCACCTTGATAATAAATGATTTTTTAGCGCCCCCATTTTTTCACCTACTTAAAAAGCACTATAACGTCGAGTCAAATTAATTGATTATTGTGAGCTATATTAGCGGAGATTAAACATTCATTCTAAACCAGACTTTTACTATAGCCCGCAAGAGTTAACTTGAGACCTAAGCGCAGTAGGTAGTACACAACGGCGCTGAGGTCTCAAGTTAACTCTTACGGGCTACATCTGCCTGCTTTTTCTGGGTGTATTACCGCCCCCTTTAGGCTTGCAGCACCCACAAGGGGGCGTTATCGCCTACTTTGGGAAAGGATGATTTAGAAGAAGAGAAAAAAGAAATACAGGCTAGCCCTTTGGTTTGCCACTTATTTTAAATCTTCGACTAGTCTACAAACAAATATACGAATTTCCGCTCTAGTGCCACAAATAATCAACTGCTTTTTACACTTAAATTAATTTTTTGTGTCTTAGACACTAGTCTATAATTAGAGGTACGGGTTGTCTGACTTTTTATTTTCACTTTTTTTTAAGTGCGAAGGCGATGGCTGTTCCTCTAGTGTAAGTCTTGTTTACATGTTCTAAAAACGACAAATATTAATCTTGTTTATTTTAAGCCGACAAATGGCCTGTACCTTAAACAATGAAGATGGAATTTCTGGCGCCGGCATTCATCTTACAAAGCAAAAGATTAGTTATAATTGTTTAACATTTTAGGAAAATATATTGGTAATATTAAATAATACACTCGAGACGCACTTTAAATTTTTCTTCCGCTTTTTTTATTGCGAAGTTTGTAAACAGGCCTTTACGTCAGACACTTTAATTCTATTATACAAAAAATAGAATTAAAATGTCTGTTCTATGCTAGTTCTATGATTCCGTTTTATTTATACTAGTGGTCGCCCGTGGTCGAGTTTCGACCATAATAATTAATGTTAAAGACTATACTTCTATAGTCACAGATTTCGCCAAGATTGCACTGTTAATTTGACTTGAACAATAAACAAAAGAGTATACATGCGTGTGTAGTCAACCACGTGGTAGTGTGTGAAATGTTTTTTTATTGATTTAATGTATTTTCATTATTTTTTAGTAATATTAGCATTTGTCGCTTCTTCTCAGTAATAATAAATAATAGTAAAAGTATAGGTTACAAGTGGGCGAAATTTCATACTCCTCCGTCCACGCAATTTTTGTAAAAAATAATACAAAGTTTTTGCTTCACGTATGGTTTATAGATAAAAGAATAATGAAATAGAGATAAGGGCCTATTGTAGTTGTGGTATATCGTACCCATCGAGCCGGTCTTAAGGCCTCACACACTTACCATACATATATTAGACGGCCTCGTGGTTGAGCGGGTTAAGCCTTTGACGGCCTGCCTCACTGCAACCCAGAGGTTCCGGGTTTGATTCCCAGTATAGTAAATTTCGGAAACGTATTTACCATGGTATGGGTGTCTGGGATCGGCCCCAGAGTGGTCCGTTGTATATTACCGATAACACAGGTGTAACTTGCTTAATTTGGGGATATACAATGTGTGTGTTTATCTGCCGATTATTATTAGTTTATTATGATCGCTAGGCTTAATATTAAAGGAAAAGAAAGTTAGCACAAAAAGAAGTTTCTGAAGAATGTTTGTACGCTTACTGTCGAATAAGTTCCCTTAACTAGGCTCTAAGAGATAATGAGTCATATGCAGTTATTAGACCGGCATAGGTTCTTCTTACAAATATGACTCATACTTTTCTGATCACATTTCTATGATAGTCTGACAATGCTCTAAGAGCTGTATGATCAAGGTAATGATTCCAGCATGCCTTCATCACCTCAAAGTATTTACTTACTCTAGAGAAGGAGATTTTGTATTTCAAACCGATTTTCACGAGAAGGAAGCTGAGGTTGTCTTAATTTATATAAGCATTTCATATGATTCTAGTGTTCTGGAGTCGCCTGCAAATCTTGGGTAAGTTATTTTTTTTGCATGAGTACACAAATGGGCGCAATAGTTGCGGTAGCGTAATGGTCAGCGCACGCGTCCCCGACTCAAAGGGCGCGAGTTCGATCCTAGCCGGACCGCATCCACCACTTAGGCAGTTTTCTGACCTAATGTGCATATCGTTACAATTATCACGTGCTAACAACGGTGAAGGAAAACATCGTGATACAACCTGCACATCGAGATAAACGATATGTCAAACCTACCAAGACGCCTTGGACAAGCGTGATAGGTAACTGTCTGTTCCCCTATAGTGGGAGGCCGAGCCCAGCAGTGGGACATTTATGTGCTGTTATTTTGTACTATTCTACGCCAAAGAAACATTTTCTCCCAACAAACTCTCGAAATAGACTCCACAAAGAAAAAGATGTTAACAGTCAAATACAGTAACACAATTATTGATCATCTGAAAAACTGTCGTAAAACATACCGGTCAAGTTGAGAACGTTCTCGTTCTGGAAGTCGGTAAAAAAAAAAATATTTATCTATAACGTTTCTTAAGAGTACTTATTTTACCGAACATACAATGGTAAGGCTTCGTAAATGCATTTTTGGAGCAAATATAATGTAGAAAAAATATTTTCAAATATTTCTTAAAGTGCCGTCTACTTAATAAAATTTACTATGAAGCAGGACATTTACCGGCATAATATATTACGTAGTACATTAAATCCTATTGATCATGACCTCTTTGGGCATCCTGATGGTAATAACTATGCAACGGTTCTCTAGAACATTTATTCCGCGTACAACAATGATCTGGAGAGAACTTCCCGCTGCAGCTTTCTCTTTGAACTATGACACGGGATTCTTTAAGGGCGTTATAAAATTTCTTACAGGTCGGCAACGCCTTGGCGACACCCCTGGTGTTGCAAACGTTCATAGGCGACGGTAACCACTTCCCATGAGGGGAGCCGTCTGCCTGTTTGCCTGCTTCAGGCAATAATAAAAAAGGTTATTAATTATTACTTTTATTTCCAGTGTGCCGGTATAAACTGTACACGCATCGAAAGCATCTGGAAATAATAACACTGTATTATAAAATAACGAAAATTACATTTCTCTTTTATTTTAACTTACTACACACCAAGCAAAACATATCTTAGTTTATTTGGGGGGCAGAAATTCACAAAGGCTAGTTACATTAATTTTTTATCATATCCCACTGTTTGGGATGAAAAGTATCTTTTATCCTTTCTCGGCTTTAGGGCATAGTACTGTTACGAGTGCGGGACTCGTATTAAAATGCGTTTGGAATTACTATATATAGAATTTATTAGTACTTTACAAACACGTTAATACAGGTACAAATATAACTGGACGCAACCAGTACAAAATGCACGATTCAATAACACGCGCAGTCCGTCACTATACAGCTCATTGAATGTATACGTCTTGCTTTGATCGTGGTGGTGGTTCTCGCTAGACTGCCTCACCGCTCCCCCCTGGGTTGAGGGGGGCATCGTTTTATATAAACTATACAATACAACAATCGACCCGTGGACGCAAGTTTCGGAGAAACCGCAATCTGTACACCTGCAGCCATAAACAAGTACAAAAACAATACGCTATTTTCCAATTACAAATTTTAAACACAAAGTAAACAAAAAGAGTCCAAACGCGGGAGAGTTAATAAACCAGGTGTGCATTCACTTTGTCGGCATGTAACAAAACAGTAGCTTGCCGACGTTTTTGGACTATTTCTCGGCGAGCGTGGCGTCGCGAGGATATTTAGGCAGCCATTGAAGATTCGGCCCGGTCAATGAGACGCATATGTTGTGCGCAGCGCCCTCTATTTAGAACCAGCCGAATTAAGGTGGAAGCGGAAATGTTACCGGGAAAGGGGTGCTTTCCGGGAATGTGACGACATTTCGTAACATACTTTCACATTTGTAATACTAACTATATATTGTATGTAATGAAAATTATACCAAAGGAACGCATGTATAAACGTTAAATACTCAGTATATTACAATGTAAGTGCAACGCGACCTAAGTAGCACACTTAAAAATTACGAATGACGTAAGAAACAAATATAAGTTTTAACAAGTGTTCAGTTTTTAATAACAGTTTTAAATAATATTTCAACTAGAATTTAAGTGAATGGACTTTGAATGTCGTTTCTTTGTCCTTTCAGGTAAGCCTAGTGCATATAATGTTAGTTAATTATTATATGTTTAGGTACCTACCTAATTGTACTAACAAATAAATCTTTGTCCTTTCAGAGAAACACATCGTTTTCATTCTTTAAATTGATTAATTTAAATAATAAAGAGTTTCATTATAAAACAATATTATATGTATGCAGACAGTTACATTAATATGAGTTTTCTTCACATGATTTAATTAATACAGAAGATAATTAATCAATCAACTTTCGTGACTAAGCCAATACAATTCAAAACAAAAATACGAAAGTTTGTAGTTGAACGCTTGTTAGCAAATTAACTCAAGTTATTAATTACTTGTTGGTGCTATTAATTAAAAGTTGGGAATGCAGTAGGTGGGAAACATGAGGTACAAAATTGTTCTCATGCGATTTTCACTTGAATCTATAATATTTTAAAAATGCTGTGTTGTGTAAATACATTGAAGGTATTTAAAAAACAACTGGAATAGACGATAGAACACGATGTTTAATTTTTTTTAGATTTCTTGTCTGTTTGTTCGGGAATCACGTAAAAACTACTGGCCCGATTTCGGTGCGGTTATCGCTGATCGACAGCAAATTCTTAGACTTAAATTCTGCAGGGTTTTATCGTGGGTATCTCGCGGGAAGTTTCTGGGAATTATTGAAAATTACGGTTTTTTTTATTTCAGGAGTTCAGCGGGCAGGCGGATAGCTCACTTGATGGAAAGCGGTTAGCATCGCCCATGGACATTTGCAACACCAAAGCAAATGCGCTGTTGCTCTCTTAGGGGAGACTAGAACCTGGCCACTAATGCCGGTGCACAACTCAATGTTGTTACGGTGGCATACTAGGCCCTGTAGGTTGTTATGCCGTCTCTTACGACAGGCCGCCCGGCCGCAGTAATTTTTATTCATTCTCCGATCCTCTAACTTCATGACTATTTTGCTTACAACAAGCATCTCACCATAAGCTCCTCAATAAGTTTAAATTACCGCGTCCACCCATTAAGCGGGTCCCAGTGGATGCGACATCCTCACTCGCATTTAGTACTTCAAAACTTCTATTGCACAAAGCGAAAACTATTCCAGAGCGGACTGTTTACTGGACGAGTATGAGGTCAAAGATCGTTCTAGTACAGGGTATATTCAAAAACTTCCATGCCTTAGTACCTTACACTTAGGATTGGAAGCAATACCAGATTTTTAACTAAATACTTTTATTAATTTACACAGCCGTAGGTGATTCTTCTCCGCAGGGGCACGAGTTTGGATGCACTGTCCTGACGATCTTTAAGATGTCTCACTCACAATACCGTCACGGATATTGCGTAGACCACCTCCTGCTGCTGCGGTGCTCACCGAATTTAATGCTTCTAGATTTTCTTTTAAAATATGTTAAACTCCTCCTTCAATCGTCCTAACTAAACTTAACTTTTCTTTCAACTTATTCGTATCGCAGTTGTCGCTTCGCTGTTTTTAACTGAACTCCCCCGTAGGCGCGCCTTATGCTGATTATATATCCAGAACAATCTTCTGGAATCCATAATTTCGGTCTTCTTTTTGTTATTCTTTGTTTATTACTAGTAGTATTCTTTATTTATTAGTGCGGTTTTTTAACTATCGCACGGGAACTCTTTAATTTTTCGGGATCAAAAGTATTTTATATGTTGACCAGGGATATAAGCTACCACCATACAAAACTTCATTGAAATCGATCCAGTAGTTTCGGAGATTAGCCGGTACCAACACACAGACAAACAGACAAACATAGAAACAAAAAAAAAAGGAAAAAAATATAAATTAGTTCTATTTCACTTCTAACATCCTCTGACTCGGTTTTTAGCATTTTTTTTCATTGTACAGAAATTCGACCTCTACAATTTTATTATATGTATAGATAACAAAAAGCGATTAAAGCATATTGATCATTTAAACTATTCACTTACTTGCGTAAAAAATATTTAAGTATAAAAAATAGGGTAATATTTTTTAGGTGATATGCCGAAAACACTCTCACATTGATAATTTTTGTAGAGTGAAGATAGCAACGCTTCGCATGTTGTTTGTTGGGAATGCTCTCTCTAGACATATAATATCTCAATGGTTATATATTAATCGGCATTTTTACAAAATAAACATGCAATCCTGAACTGCAATTCAAACACAACAGTATTTAATTTCTACCTTAAGACCTCCAAATGTAATACAAGAAGACTCGACTTCTGTGGGTTGAAAGCAGTTGGAATTTCCTTTGATAAATATGTACATTCATTAGTAAACCAGGAGTGGAAACAAGAAACATGCTTCAGTGGCTTTTCTGTATTACGCTGAAGAAATTCCTTGTGCCAATGAAATTTTCAGTATTGTAGAGAACGATTTAAATTATAACGATTTACATTATTATGTATTATTGCTATAATATTGTTGTTAAAATTGTTGCTTGTTCTTACTGTTGCATGACATTTCCCTCTGGCATCTAGGGAGCAGAGGAGTCTTGACCTGTTGACGAAGTGTTTGCCTTTCCCGGGGCAATCTCAAGCACTGATGGGCGTAACTACGTTCAAGTCTAGCTCTAAATAATTATTTTTAGTTTCTTTTTTTCACTGAAAATCAGTGCTATGTCGGCATATGTTGCAGCACAGTAAAATACTGAGTGCGAAACTCATTTAGCAAAGTGCGGGTTGACGATTTAACTAATATTTATAATAAAACTACGTTTTAACGGTTTTAAGCGCGGTAATTTATTTTATTTAGGTTTATCCGACGTTTCGGCCGCTTTTCAGTTGCCGTGGTCACGGAAGACAAAGATGACATTTGTCAAACGTGTATTGTCAAAGTTTTTATTCAGCCTACCGCCAACTTGTTCATTTTAATTATTTAGTTTTAATTTTGTTTATGGATATTATTTACTCTATGGGAGCCTAATCTAATTTACCACCGCTTCACAACATGTTGTGGCTTGAAGAGAAGAAGCGGCGCAAGAAACTCTTCAGCAAACATGCCTAGTTCTAAGTTTTTTTATATAATATTAAAATGAGTGGAAGGAAAAAATAAAAGAAATTATCAGTCAAGTTGGTTTGTTTCGTTGCATAAATTAGATTAGGCTCCCATAGAGTAATTAATATACATAAACAAAATTAAAACTAAATAATTAAAATGAACAAGTTGGCGGTAGGCTAAATAAAACTTTGACAATACACGTTTGACAAATGTCATCTTTGTCTTCCGTGACCACGGCAACTGAAAAGCGGCCGAAACGTCGGATAAACCTAAATAAAATAAATTAGCGCGCTTAAAACCGTTAAAACGTAGTTTTATTATGTGTACAAGTCGCGAAAACTTAAGAAAATATTATGTTAACTAATATTGTTATTTTAGGTTACAGATACATATTCTTACATATAAAAAATACCTACTTATATAAAATATAAAAAGATGAGAAGAGAGTCCAGGCTACCGGTGGTTAAAGCTCCAGAGACAGGAGGTTTCCTCGCAATGCGTGCCATGCTCATGGGAACAACCTTTTCTAACTGATTTATCCCTGTATAAACCTCACTGCCAGGACCCCTTGAGCTCCTCTCAACAAAGTCCTATTGTGGCGAGGGAGTGCGTGTTTCCAGACGGGTGCATCGTACACGGTCATACTCCGAAAGGTGCCGGAACGCACCCCTCAAATTTCCTTAAACTGTATTTATATTTATTTATAGTCTCTTAAAGATCTGAAGTTGTAAATCGTCTTTAAACTATCTTTTCCTTTGGGAAATGTGAACTTTAATAGAAAGTTACCAAAGTAAACAATAGCTAGAGCAGTTTTGAATTAATCAGTAGACTTAAACGATGTAAGTTTGTGTTTGGAAATGATGTTGAAGAAATGAAATAGACATTTTGTCCTTTTAAACACGAAAATTCTTCTATTTTCCCTTGGAATGTAGGATTTTTTTGTCGTAAAGTGAGGTAATTCATTGAAAATATTTTATGTATAAAAATTACTCTTCAGTTGAACTGTTCATTATATTTCACAGGTGTGGTAAGAGCGGTGGCTGCTCACGGTCTGAGGTGGTTACAGTAGTAAAACTACATTGTCCCGAAGTGTATGATGTATTTATTCTGATTTATCTGTCTTACAAAATGAAAGCCTTATATACTACATTATTGGTACGTGTGCAAATACTTAATTATTGTGCGCTGCTCCCCCCCCCCCCCCCAACAAAACAAATGCTTACATACTACACAGGAGACGTAACCGGTAGCAAAATTCGGGATTTATCCGTTGCCCAAAAGTGGGCAAGCAAAATTCGGACAGCTGAAAAGTTCACGAAACATAAGTATTACGCTGGTATCGCTGACATTCCAGGTTTTAAATATGGTTTTGTGACACAAGAAAAATTTAGTACGTAGTGTTAATGAGTGGTATTTGTCACTAATAACGCCATCTGCTCAGTTTGTATTAGTGGCTCCACCTATTATTCAAGATTTAGACTAATATTTGCTATCATTTGATAATTTTAAGAGTTGTTTATATTCTAAAATAAGGAAGGTATTTTTCAATAACAAACTGTATAAATACCCCAAATCCGCTGTGTATCGGGCATTCTTCATTCTGATTTCAAATATAACAGTTGTCAAAGTTCTACGTGTTTCGTTACGTAAATCCTGTACTAATATTAATAACAACATTAAAAGGAATTTTTATTGTTGCGTACCGGGCCTTTGCAGGTGTTTTATTACCCCTTTAATTATGAATAATCTATTGTTCGCGCAAAATCCCTTCGAACGCCTCCCGGTAAGGCGTCATAAATCCTTCTGTCTATTGCTTGGATTTCATGCGCGTTCTTAGGTGACAAGTTAAGAATTTCAAGGAGCAGTGGGCGTTGCTGTGCTATTTTACAAATATATAAAGTCGGTCACTCTAGGAATTGATTAGTTGTGTGCGATCGAGGCGTAGTGTACCTATTGTATTTTCGGGGGGGCGAGTATCTTATAACGACGGACTTTGGGCCATTTATATGATTACAGTTTTGTTGCTCTACGCTTTGGACTTGTTGTATTTGGTTGTACTTGTAAGAACTGTGAATTATATGTGTGTGCTGTTAATAAACGTTGTAATGATCTGATGGTATTTTAATTCGCATCCCAGACATTTATAACAGAATTAATAAATAAAAAATCTAGAAATAAAAATAAACTGCCTTGAAGAGTAACTAAGAAACACCTTATACTTGGTACGACGTAAACACATAACAATTACTTAGTACATTCCACAAATTTGTATTAATAAAAAAATAAAAATGCATTAATTAAGACAAAAAAAATCCTTTTGAAAAATTAACACTAGAAAGATAAATATAATTCATGCAAAACCACTTTCTTAAGTATTCAAAGCAACATCAAATTCGCTAAGTAGAAATGCTAATTAAATTCGTTATTTAGCCACTTAGCTAATTAAAACATTTAAAAGACACGCTGTAACGCAGAAAAGGGTTGTTAAAAATGTTTATTTATAAAAGTTTAATACTTAAACAACACTTAGGCTTAAGTGGATATTACTGCAAGACTAAGTTATAAAAGTTTTCCTTGAAAAAATAATTAATTAAAAAGGAGAAAATGTTGCTATACAATGATATTACGACTTAACCGATTTCGATTACAGTAACTGCTATGTCTATGGACATAGAGTTTTGCTTTTTGGTTAGTGTCATCTGTAGTATAAACCTTACAAGCCAATAAATGGCGCTGTGCAATAATTGAGGTCGCAAACAATTCCTGACACGTAAAAAGAATATACACAAATTTCCAACAATAAAAAACAATAGCCAATACAAAAACAACAGTAGCGTCGCTAGAAGATCTTCCTTTGAGACGGAGAAGCATTCTATCTCGCTTCTCCACCTAATACGGACATCCCTAAACATCTGTTTCTGTTCTGATAGCCCTTCAAATTCACCCGGACTCACATGCGTCACCACGTCTGTTATTGGAGCTGAACTTCTTAACATTTTATTCCTACTTAACGAAGACCAATAAACTGTATATATAACTCTCTCGGTAGATAATTTGATCTCTCTATTACTAATATGAATAATCCCGTTTTACAGCCATCGTTTGCACTAACTAAAATTGATCTCTACCATCCCCTTGTAATGGCTTTGATTCCCTTGGATGTCCCTTAGCTAATCAAGAAAACGTTATAAAATATAATTCATTTAAATAAAATTACGACGAAACTGACTTGAATTATAGATAATCTATCTGCGGAGGACTGAACTACTGTTTTTTTATGACCAAATATATAAAATTATTAAACAAAATCATATCAGAAATCGGGAAGTTTTAAATTTCATTATAGGAACCTATAATGAAATTTGAAACTTCCCGATTTCCGATATGGTTTACTCCTTCACTTGTTCGCCTTTATAAAAACAAAAGGAAAACTTGGAAAAAATGGAAACCTGATAGCAATAGCGCCGAATACGAAAAGTTCTGAACTTTAAGAAAGAATTTAAAAAAAAACAAAGCGGTATTGGCTGTAAGAACTATATAGATACACTCCAAAACAGTATCTGCTCAAATATTAAATTTTTCTGGAAGTTCGTTTCAAATTTAAAACAGAACAAAACTTTACCGCGGATTATGCATTTTCTTTCACAGTCAGCTTCAATACCTCAGGATATTTGTACTTTTTTTTACTCATAACATGGCAGCCACATAACAATTATGCTGATTAAAGTCCGTTAATCAATAATGTGCATTTGTCTCTCTAAGATAAGAACGGCATTAAAAAGACATAACACATTAAAAGGCTCGGGCCTAGATACTACACATCTAATTTTCCTACATACGACTGCTGACTTCATGTGTATACAAAAATGCCTTTTTGAAGGTGTATTTCCATCTATTTGGAAAGATGGCTTTTATTATACACGTTTTTAAATCTGGGTCTAGACAGGACATTTGTAACTACCGGCTATCTCTATCTTGTATGCCATGTCGAATCTTTTTGAAAGACTTGTGCATCATAATATTTATCCTCTATTCCACCACTTCATCATTGGAGAACAACATGGCTTGGTTAAAAAAGGCTCTACAGCTACAAATCTTATGTTTTCTGCAAACTACTTATTTGGGAACTTGGATGAAGACGTGCAAATGGACACAATATACATAGATTTCAAAAAGGCTTTCGACAAGGTGGACCACCAGAGATTACTAGAAAAACTTGGCTATAATGGCATATCTGACAATTTATTAAGATGGTTTGTTTCACACATCGCTAATCGCAGTCAAAAGGTCACCCTCCTTTTTTTTTACATGAGGAAATGCGTTGTCGCATCGTCAGCCGCGCGGGGGGATCTGCGCGGCCGGTATGTGGGGCTCCCCGACGCCGATTAATCAATACGACCGGTGCCAGTATACCCACTAAAACCTCATGGGAGCCTTCTTCCGCCTAGCGCCGGGGTCACGGTACATGCGCGAGCTTAACCCGCAACCCCGGCAGCGGCTGGCCGCCTCGTAAACAGAGGCGGCCTCTCCTGTGTGCGGGCCGGGGAGTGACGTTTCCCCGGCCCTGAGAGGGACGCGCGGCTGCCTCTCGCGCCCTCTCGCGGCATTAGTGCGGGCGGAGGTCCTATTGATCCCCCAGACCTCGACGCCCGCTGCCGCCAGCCCGTGGCTGCCAGGAGTCACGGGCGCTATCCTCCTTCGGTGGGGGAGGGGGAGGCGGCGAGGATTGCTCCTGCGCCATCATCCCTCCCTCTCCATCCTCCCCCCCTCGCCACTTCGCGCTCTCAGCAGCGTCAGCGGTCGGAGTCGGGGGAGGCCACCTAACTTCGGAAGGGAAGAGTGTTTTGGGAGGAGGTTTGGAAGGAAGGGAAGGCTTTTAGGATGAGGAGGTGGAAAGGTGGGACACCACTGTCACGGAGTGAAGAGGGGAATGTGACAGTGGCCGCTCGGGGCCCCGGGGACGCATCCCCTTGTACCGCTTCCTGGACGGAGGGGAGTCCAGGGCGGCACCCCCTGGGGGAAAGGTCACCCTCCTTGTTAAGACTTCGCAAGTTACCTACACCACCTCAGGAGTTCCCCAAGGATCGATCGAAAGGACCTAACCTTTATTATTTGTTATCTTTATTAATGGTTTAGTAATGGTTCTTGCTTCCATAATACTAAGTTCCTACTTTATGTTGATGGCTTGAAGGTTTTCTATCGTACATACTCATATCATGTTCAGCAAACATGCCTAGCTCTTATAATTTTATATAATATTAAAATGAGTGGAAGAATTATCAGTCAAGTTGGTTTGTGTTCTGTTGCACGCAGAAAGAACTCAGTGTCTTGAGGTCTGGTATTTGATTTTTGTTGGGGACTTAATAGTTTTGATGATTGGATCCAAAACAGGTCGTACTGAAAACCGTGATCACGGCTACTGAAAAGTGGCCGAAACATCGGAATAATAAAAATCAAATAAATTACCGCGCTCAAAACTGTTAAAACTTAGTTTTGTTATATTATGAATGTTGTTTTAGATTTTACCCAGTTTCTAAGGTGTTTCGTCAATTGTGTGTTTATCCTACATTTTTATTATTTTATTTCTACGTATAGGGGATAAGGTGGATAACATAACAAACAAAATAAATACACATTACTTGCGCAAACTACTGGTATATAAATATCCGGAAATCCTGCTGATTGCAATTTATTCGTCTATCACAAACAAAGCCAAATTGCGTACTCTTTCTTAGTGACAAAATGAATTTACTGAATTGACACTCATTGACATTTATTTATTCCACATTACTATAGTAAATCTATATCCCACTAACGTATAATTCCATGGAAATGACGTAAATTGTTGGGTTAAAAATTATATACAAAGTATTAATCTATCTATATATATGTGTGTGTTTTGATTTAGTGCCGGAACGGACAACGAACACTAATTCCTGCGTTGGGGTGGACTCTCGTAAGAGGCAAGAAAACAGCCCACAGCCAGGTGGTAGAGTATTCGGTCTAGATGGCTACCTGGTCTAGAGTATGTCACCATAACAACCTTAAGTGGTTTTCCGATACGAGTGACCAAGCTGCAGTCTCCCTATAGACACTTCACTTAGGAATAATCTAGCTTTCTATTGGTGAAAGAATTTTCAAAATCGAATAACTAGTACCGGAGATTAAGGTGAACATCTACTACTCACAAAATTAAATTGTTTATAATATTATTATTATAGTATATAGTATACATGATGTTAAAATGAGGTCGTGTAACTTGGCACTGGCATCTCAGAAGTCCATGTTATATTTGAATTTTTTGACACCATGTGTTTTGATATATTCTTCTGTCCTCTTATGTCACTATTTTTTCATTCGTGTTTTTCCCAATACATTATAGTACATTAATATCCTTGTTTGCTTTTTTCAATAATGAAAACAGACTACTGCCGTTCCTAATTTATCTACACATAAAATACCCGATACTTTTAATGGAGAAGCTTTAGATTAAAGCTCATATATATGTAAATACCTACGTCTTGTAAAGCCTTGTACCGCGTAAGAAAAAAAAACTTAAGTCGTCGTTGACAGTGACATTTTGATATGAATAGTTTTTCGCCTCCCGCCCTTTTGTTACCTGCTCCCGCGCCAGCGTTGCCAGATGGGGGGATACCCTGCAAATTCGGGGATTTTTTTCACGTCTGGGGGAAGATTCGGGGGTAAAGATTCTTTGGGGGGACTTTCGGGGGGAAATATTTTGTTGTGAGAATTTTTGGAGAGATATTTTAAGTATCAATAATTCATCTACAAACACAATTCTCAACACTTCAATTATTATATCTAAGTCACAATACTGTATTATTACTTTATCTTAGAATTATACTCTACTAGTGAATCGTACTTCAATTCAATAGTTCATTTTAATAATTCAATTCATTCGTTCGTTCATTTAAGTTATTTATTTATTATGCCGTCTCTACTCGTATGCGTCGTATCCCATAAGCTACTTTCCGTTAGAAACTGACAATGATCACCTTCACAACTGCGGTTTTTCGCGTTTCACTTATTTGCTGGCGTCACAATCGTAAACTCAAGTGGAATGGTTATTTAACGCACCTATTGACACGGGTCGTTGTGAGCGCCCCGTGGGGGAAAATGGTGACGTCATTAGTGACGTTTTCGCTACGACGGTGGTTTTGCTTTTTTTTCTCCTTTAAAATAAGTAAAAACTATTTTGGAGGGTTTTTCTCTCAAAAAGCTTATTATTGGGTGTTTTTGAAAAAAAAATGGGGGTTAATTGACATGGTCATCTGGCAACGCTGTCCCGCGCTGACATATATTTTTCGATTCGCATCCGCTGACCGGCCCCCGCAAGCGTAATAATATAATGATAATATTAAAGTGCCTTGTCATTGTTCTGGACCACCGATCCCAAATCCAGTGTGTGTGTGTCGGCAGGCTTAAAGAAGATCGCCGTAAACAGTCAAGTAAGTAACACGCAACGCTCTTGTTAAAAAACTAGCACCTATACACTCCACCCCGGTTTTAAATCAACCTATGAACGTAAATCTCATAAAACTATTTCCTACAACTAAACATACAACCAACCAACTTGACCTTATTGCCTCGGCTCAGATTACCACTCTATGTAATGTATACCCTTACTACCCACAATACCCGAATGAAACTCTTAAGGAAATGAAAAATGAAAATAAAGCCTTTTAAAGGTTTAGAAGGGTTGGGATATAAATGCCTTTAACTGGGTCACCGAACAACCACTCTAGTGATACGAACACCGACTGGCAGGCGAACTATGACATTTATATATTCATAGATGCGTCATACACTATACATAGGACGCGTTCTTATAGTATCTCACAACGCCCAAGATGCTCCATCTGCGTTCCACAAGGCGACTGCGGTCGTTATGGTCATGGCAAAAACGGCACTAATGACGTCATCATTTTCGATCACGACGCTCACAACGACCTCTGTCAAGAGGTGTGTAGAAGCATCGACAACAGAGCATTAGTTCTCTCTATCTCTTGACATTGAAAAAGGCGCGATTTTTAAATCAATCAATGACATTTGTGTATTTCGTCGATTATGACATCAACGCCCCATAATTCGTTCCACTAGAGTTTATGATTGTAACGTCCGCAAGCAAGTGGAACGTGGTCGTTGTGAGTCCCTTCTGGAACGTAGCCATAATTGGGCCGGTGTATAAAGACTCATTTGAGATAGGAAATTGATTTTAGTAATTATATGAACTAACGATAAAGACACAATTAAAAGTTATAATCGATATAGGAAATTAAATATATAAAAAATCAAAATTAAATATATATTCAAAGAGTAAAATCTACAAGTTTTGAGGTTTTTTGAAATGTTAATATCGTTAAATAAAATGCCAAATTATTTACTGAATCAAATCCAGCCACACATTTGCAAGCTCTTACGTGAGTTCGTTGATGAATGCTGGAATTACCTAGATTACATTACCCCATTTAAAGAAAATATTTATAAGTGAAATAGTATATAGTAAAAGTTTTAAAGAGTTTTAAATTTTTTAGAGGATTCCCATTTCTGCACTAATTTCAGTACTGTAATTGTGCTCAGGAATTTGCGATATTTAAATTAAACCAAAGCGTTAACAAACAATTTAAGGGGTTTCTTTCTTTAATTTACATCTAACGGCGGCGTAGGTTGATGCGTAATTAAATAAATTAGTAGCCGACTGTAATGTATGTCATGTATGTAAATTGCGGGTAGTTTGTATTATATCCAATGACGAATAAATCAGTCTTGTTACCGCCGCCATTGTTTTATTTGTAGTATACTACAACTGGCGACGAGAAATCAAATTTAAATAAATATTTCATGGTAAACCGCCTTTCGGAAAGTAAAACGAACTTTGTGAAACGGTTGTGCGTATTGGTACATATTGTACGTATCGCTCGGGGAACAGTTTATTGTGAAACGTTACAAATTGCGAGTTGCGTGCGACCATATTGATGAACTGCGTCGGAAAGCGGCCACATACTAGAATATGTGCGAGTTGTGTTCGCCTCAGCATTATTTCAACAATGCATAAACAACAAACATTATGGCAAATATCGCAAGAAGGAAAATATATACGCAAAACCTGGTCTATAATGGGAGGGCGAAATTGGCCTCGGCGCTGGAAGTGGTCAGGCGGAATGCGGACATCGCGGCCGTGGGTACCAGATGCACTGTGCGCCAGGCCAAACAAGACTCGGGCAGGGCGGTCCTGAAATCCACTCGATGGCGGTTTCCGACGATAGCAGACACTAGGACATCAGTGGAATATAGTGACCCGCTTGCTAGCGGTCAAGAGACAAGCGGACATCGTGACCGCGGGCAACAAAGGCGGCGCGGCAGACCTCGGGCCGTAGCACATATTTATGTCAGAATGTTAACATGTGTTTAATTATTAGCATTGTGTATGACATTATTGTGTTACTACATCCTCTGTAAGATGTATTTCGAAAGACTCGGTGGTGAGCAGCCCGGAACTGGCGTACTATTTACTTGATTTACTGCTGGTGCTTGTGGTAGATAGCGTGTAAAATTGTATATAGGCTGGGTGCTGTGCTGTCGCACGCCAGCGGCTCCGAGCATATATGTAGTATGCTGAGCATCAAATAGTCAGAGCACTGAAGAACAACATTAAAGCGGAGAGAAAGGTTCCAGCTACAATTTAGGAAGTAGCTCTGCATCTACTCGTAGGCATTATAATTATGTCTTCATATTCTAGCTCATATAACTATTTCACATTTTTGACCCAAGACATGCCATACTGTAAACCTGTCATTAATAAGTATGTAAATTATAACCATCATTATTTTACAGAGATTGCAAACATAACATAGTTTCTATAAAACGTAAAGAATTGTTTAGTTTACAAGTCATATTTCTTTTAGAATGTGTAGGTAATGTATATGGTATCTGTGGTTACGTGGTCTAGGCCTTTACCCGCCTGGTCTGCTGAGGCGTGGAGGCACGAACAACAGAGCGCCATTTAGGCTTATTCTTACACACCTCACTTGCTTCTTGGACATTCATAGTTCTTGTCATGCACGCTCGTCTGTTCTTAAGGCTCCTATGATTTTGTGAATAAACTTGTATTATTTGATACGGTCTGAGTGTCTAGAATTGTACCTAGATTTGTCGGTGTATATTGCCCAGCACAAGCGTAATTAGCTTGGTTTGAAAAAAAATTTTAGTGTGTTTGTATACATATATAAAAAAGAAACTGTGAGCATTTCTTTCGTATCATGCTTTGTAGTTTTTAAATTGTAATATGTGTTTATATAGAATGACTTAATTTCATTAGTGTTTATCTTCGTTTTAGTAAATATTATATGGTTGAAGGTATGCAGTAGAATCAAATTTTATTGGTTATCTATGTAGGCGACATGTATAGGTATAGAGATATTTTTTTAACTTCTTTATATTATTTACAAAAATTAAAGTATGTTTTAACGGTTTGCAACTTTTAAGCGCGGCTTATGTTCGCTAGTCGCGCTATTTACGGCAAAATACTTGTTATTTTGTAATTAAAATACGGGCAATACGACGGGGTGTGCTACACGGTGCTATTGGCTCAATTTGAATATTAGTGTCACGCGAGTCTCCGATCGACGCGAGCGCATCCGCCGTACATATAATTCCCAACGCCGTGTACACACCCCCGAAGCCTGGCAGCCATATTTTTGGTGTTTTATTTAAATACTACCGGTATCACCTACAATCATTAGTTTTTTTGCATTTTTTTTTACATTTATATCTTAAATTATGTTTAGTACTAAATTTGTACTGAATATTTTTTTATTAAACCATATATTTGCCGATGGTATCATAAAGTCACAATTGTAAAATTTATACTGATGATAATTTAGATAAATATATGATTAGTTTTGTTATTTTATTTTTCTACTTTTGTTATTATTTTCTAATTAAAAAGGGGAGAAATGTAATGTATGTCATGTATGTAAATTGCGGGTAGTTTGTATTTTATCCAATGACGAATAAATCAGTCCTGTTACCGCCGCCATTGTTTTATTTGTAGTACATAACACCGGCCAGTGATCGAAATTCCATAACTAATTTAAATTGTAAGTTTGAACATTATTAAGGTTCTGATGTCAAATACTTCTATCACAGATTTCGCCAAGGCTACTTACTGTTGCGGCGGCGCTGGATTTAACGTTACGCGAACTGTGTCAACTTTGCAGGAAAAGAAGTGTGGACAATTTGGAATGGGAATCGGGACGAGCACGCACTTACCTGGTTAATGAGAATGAAACACGGCTCCTCTTCTCAACTATCCACTATCACACACACACTTTATTGTATTTTATATTATATATGTCTTTATTTTATATATTTTAATATTAATTTATTATATATTAGAATGGCGGTGCGGAGAAGTTATGTATATATTTATATGGTGCGGGCGCGGTATGTTTTTATGTTATTTTATTTTATTTATTTACAATGCGGAGATATTTAATTTATTTTAATGATATGACAATGAGTGACTAAAGTGACGTGCGAAAGGGAAACGCGCCGTCACAATTGAAGAAGAATTTAAATATTCGAAGAAAAGTATGAATAGGTCGAAAGGAGGTTTACATGGCGGTACCAGCTACACTGTTAATTTGACTTTAACAATAAACAAATGAGGATATATACATGGTAATGTGAGTCATGTTATTTTTATTGATTTAATGTATTTTTATGCACATAAAAAAAATATATTAGCATTCTGTACTCATCTATATAAACTGTAGTGTGTGAAATTTCACACTTCTCCGTCTGCGCAATTTTCGTAAAAAGGGGTACAAAGTTTTTGCTTCTTGTATTAATATAATGATGCCGGTCAATTACCTTACTTTACTGCCATCAAAACGCAACACGATAAAACACTTCTATGAATAAAGTACCTTTACTTCATTCGTAGAGGTGTTTTATCGTGTTGTAGAAAGCGAAGAATACGTTCGCAATTTAAGGAGATTATGCATTATTTGCTTTCTATCAAGTACTCCTTTGAGTGATATGCTTCCAGCTGAAGTCTTTCCAAGGCGTTAAAGTTACATACATACATAACTTCACGCCAGGTCCCTTGCGGGGTAGGCACGAACAACAGCGTTAAAGTTGTTTATCGTTATTTCCTAGTGAAGTTTTTTATTTATTTATATTGTCATATATCGTAACCAAATACAATTTAATCATGACAATTAATTTTATAATACTGTTTACCCAGGACATGTCCTAGTTTTTGTAGTGTCCTGGGACGTCCTAGATAGACTTTAAGTAGCGTCCATTATTATTAAAACGTCTTAATAAGTTAATGTATTGTTGCGAACTACACAGGACTCGAATTAAAATGCCGTTGGAATTACTATAGAGTTTATTAGAACTGAATAAACACGTATAAAACAGGTAAAAATATAACTGGATACAACCAGTTCACACTGCACGATTCTATAGCACATGCAAAGTCCTTCACTATATCGCTCATCGAATGTACGTCTTACTCGTATCGTAATCCTCGCTTGACTGCTCCACCCCTCCGTTCGGGCATTGTTTTATACTAAACTAAAGGACCGTGTTCACTGAGTTAATCCGCACACCTGGCAAGCTTCGACTCAATGCAATAACAACAAGGATTAGTTCGACACAAATAACGGCCATAAAAAAGTACGATAACAATAGGATGTTTTTGACGTGACAACGTCTTATAATTCGATGAAGCCGGCTGCACGCATGAAAACATGACTCATGCGGCGTTACCTCGCTCTGAGGCGTTCCATTTAAGTCTTGAAGTGCAAGCGAGAGCGCGGAACGAGCGACAAGAGGCACAATCGGCCTCCGCGTTCGGCAGCGTTTGACATCTGTGTCTCTCTCCTACTTGAGTGTTGAACGTTGTCACGTTCAACTATCGCCAGTAAACCGACTTTACAGACAACCGATTTTCTTAATTGCAAATTTTAAACACGAAGTAAACAAAAGAACTCAGAATGCAGTAAAGGTAATAAACTGCGTTTTACTAAAGGCAGATGTGCGCATTTCTTTGACGGCATGTAGCAGTATCTTAATATTCGCGGTAACAGTATTGTAAACCCTTTAAATAATCGATTGTCAAGCATCTTTACGTTACATAGGATAAAGTAAACGAAGCTTTATCCTACCATTTTCAAGGACAAATATATGACCAATGTTATTTCGTAACGTAACTCGCGAATGAATATCGCAGATGTGAATGAAGCACAGTTTAATTGATTAACAGGGATTGCGTTTTTCAATTAAGATTAGTGAAATTAAACACGACCCTATGATTCATATTATAACCACTAAAACAGCGGATTGTTTCCGCGTAAGATATCTACGAGTAGGCTCATGATTTATTTAAGCAACTAGAATTGCGTGTCACGGAGATGAATATGCTGCGTTGGATATGTGTAGTAACGCGGAAAGACCATATCAGGAACTCCCGCATCCGCGGCAGTATTCATGTCCCTGACATAGCAGATGAACTTTAAGTGTCGCTTACGCTGGTACGACCACGATGTACGGAGACCGGCTAATTATGTGAGGAATAAATGTCTAGCCATGCCGCCTCCGCCAGGTCCCGGTCGAACGGGAAAGCCCAAGAATTTTTGGCTTGACGTTGTGAAGGATGGCATGCGTATCAATGGTTTCAAAACGAGGGAAGCTGAAGACCGCGCGAAGTGGAGTAGAAAAAGTAGGAAAGCGTACCCTGGGCAACGAAGTGAAGGCTTCGTTCGTATAAGTGAAGTTTACACCAGATATGTTCATATATTTTGCTAACAATATCAACTTTTCCGGATTTGTTCCATGAGAGAAACACACACACAGCTTGCATCGCAACTCGCTAAGCGACATTAAAATGGACCACATCCACTATCAGCTTCGCTTATAAATCAGATGAAGAGGCACCAAGATGGCTACTGAACCCTGTGACCCCATCCGCCGGAATCAGGGCGATGTTTGAGAGGTCGCAAAAATCTCCATAATGCCGCAGAAAGACCACCAGACGCCGCAGATGGCCACCTAAAGCCCGAGATGGCGCGATGGCCACCGAATGCCACTGATTGGCCGATACGAGCCGATGACATACACCTAAAATGTGTCTGGCGGCTCCCGTACCCCGTCACCGGGGGGTAGTTGCCCCCCGCGATTTTTAACCGGGGCAAAGAGTCTAGACTCGAAGCCCCATACCGGCTCTGCCAACATTACGTAGAGACGATGACCTGCTCAAGCTTATAAATTTCATGATAAGTGACCAGTGGTTCTGCGGCGGAATTAGACTATTACCCAATACCTACGTGAATTATACCCACCGGTGTGAGTTTATAAAAGTGTAAAAAACTGGTGCTTCTCTTATGAACATCCACCCGCTAGCAAGTAATAATATTAATGGCCCATTTCAAAGATTAGAGTCGGAAAAATCCAAATTATAAATCATCGAAATCGCCAATTTTATGTCCCCAATGAAATCGCAGTGTAATTCATGGAGAATAATAAAATATAATGAATGCCCAAAGGACAATTATCGCGGACCATAATCGTAATTTCCCACTTTATATCGTTTAAAATTTAATTATAACGCTTCACCGTTATATTAATTAGTTAATTACAAGCATTTAATTTAATGATGATTCACCAAAATTAATATTAAATAAAGTGTTGTTTATTAACAAAATCTGTTTTGTATTATTTGAAAATTCTATGGTACTTTCAAACTTTTATTTACGACACGCTTGACTTGAAATGTGAGATTACCGGAACACAAAATACCGCAGGATTTGAAGGAGCCTATACCAGAACTATAGCTTAGGATCTTTATTAAATTCTTGCGAACATGAACATCCTGGGAATCTCGGATATTTCTCTGAGAACCAATCATAGAGCTAAAATAGCATGAAAATTGGCCGAGTAACTCTTATATTTACCAGGTGGGGGGCCAGTAGGGCATTTGCCCGACTGGATGGCTGCCACCCCTGGTCTAAAGCATGTCGCCATAACAACTTTGAATTGTGTTCCGGCATTAGTGACCAGGTTCCAGTCTCCCTCATGAGTGCAGTAGCGCATTTGTAGCACTTTTGGGGTTGCAAACGTCCATTGGCGATGGTTACCGCTTTCCATCAAGTGGGCCGTCTGCCTGTCTGCTGAATTCCTGCAATAAAAATAAAAAAATACTAAGGATAGTTGGTGCTACATAACAATTTCCATATCTAACTAATCCGATAGTTTAATTTAAATAATTACAATATATGCACTAAAATAAAACTAAACGTTGGGGACAGACTCACCGCGAATATGTATCTCGGTTGATAAGCAGCTAATCGTTTGATTAAAATACTACTTTTTACTACCATAGCGAGTGCGGAGCAATCCACCGGATGGTTAAAGGCCAGTGGTCGTAGTCAGTTGGTCAAGTTAACAACCAGTTTTCGATCAAGTTATACACACAGAGAAGAAAAAGAAGACCAGGAACCATTCGGAAGACTACAGCCATTTAGATTCTCAGCGTGACTTTCGTGGATCTTGTGAATACCACTGTGTTTGATTAGTGCAACTAGTATTGATCGGTGAAATCGATACAATTGGTGCTAAGTTGTGTTGATTGACTTGAACGTGGCGTTTAGCACAGCAGTGCTAATCAGAGAGCCCCTTGACCCGCCCACCGGAGCACATCTATTCTCCGTGCCCCGCATACCGCCGAACACATAGCTCGCGCAATTAGCAGCTATGCGTCGGACGGAATGGGGAATATAGGAGCGGCCTTGGAGACCGAAAACTACTTTTACATCATTTAACTCTCTCGTGCACTTATTCTATTGATATTTTGATTAATGTAAATAATTCAATAATAATATTCATACAGTCCATAATATCGAGTTTAATTTTCAAGAAAGAAGCAACTGCCACGAGTAATACCTATTGCTTGTATGTAAATATACATACAACTTTGGGTTGCGAAGAAAGCTCTTTGAAGTAATAACTGATCGATCAAAAAAGTTTTGGGACAGTTAAAGTTAGCTAACTTTGTTAGACAAAAGGCCTAAGTTTGTGTCTGTGCGACGAAGTCTTAATCTTTAAAATCCATTGAAGCCTGTCGAACCCTTTCTGAGCTTATTTGAGATATTTTTTAGATCGACAGACAGACGAAAAGAATAATAAATTGTAAGATTGATGGATTCAAATGTAAAGTTAGACATAAAAAGAGATGGATGTTAAACAATATAAGGATACTTACAATTTCAACACCAGGCATAGTAATAGACTGATATTGCCATTTTTTAGATTGCAAAAAGTATTGTCCTCTTTCCTGGGGGTTGGTATACGCTTCTTCTATAAGATTCCAAATGAAATGTTAGATCTGTCTTGCACTAAACTTAAAACCGAATTTAAAAGTATCTTGCTTAAAAGAAATACTACACTATTGAAGAATATTTAAATTACATAACTTTATTTACGTAGCTTGCTAATGTAAGAATTTATGGAGATATAATAATAATAAAGTCTTTATTTAAATATTTTTTTTGCAATAATAGTTTCATGTGCATAAATATAGCTTGTTAGTGGTTTGTTAGTTTGTTAGTTGTAGTATATTTTTGTAGTTAATTGAGTTAGTATTAGGTTAGTAATTTTTGATTACTCTTGGTTTTGGACCCCTCTTCGGGTGAAGGCCTTCTCCATCTTCTTAAAGATTTCCTTGTTTTGGCTTAGGATCATCCAATCCTTGCCTGCTGTTTCCGATATATCATCAGCCCACCATTTTACCGGTCTTCCCACTTTTCGTTTTCCTACTGGACCTTTCCATCTTGTAGTTTTTATTGTCCATCTTTATCTTGTAGCCGAGCAATATGTCCGCACCATTGCCACTTTAATTTTAAAGCCTTGTTCAGTGCATCGGTTACTTTTGTTATCTGCCTGATAACGTCACTCCTCTTTTTGTGATTTTTTTCTGATTTTCAACATACTTCTTTTCATTGCTCTTTGTGTTGTTAATATTACATGAGATATATAACAGTATAAATTTTTAACACGTATTATTACAGTAATAATAATAATTATTATTACCGATAAACATGTCACAGAGCTGCATGTTTTAAAAACGAATTCTTTTATTTACTTCGTGTTTAAACTTTATTATCGAACTTATTTTATGGCTGAAATTAGTGTCGACGACTTAATCCTTGTTTTTATGGCATTGCGATGAAGCTTGCCAGATGTGCAAATTACTATTTCTCGGAAATTCACTGGTGTTTCCAAGTGGCGAGCGGTGCACTGGCACGCGGTCGATTTTTATTGTACTGTATAGTTAGTATAAAACAATACCCGAACGGAGGAGTGGGGCAGTCAATCGACGACTACGATTAAGACGTGTAGTCTTTCGATTAGCGACATAGTGACGGACTTGGCGCGTGTTAAATTGCATTGAATCGTACAGTGTGAACTGGTTGCATCCAGTATTATTTTGTACTTATTTTATACGTGTTTGTGCAGTTCTAGTAAACCCTATGGTAATTTCAACAGCATTTATTTTAATTCGAGCCCTGTAGCTTGTAACAGTACTGTCATAATTATAGCGATAATAATAGTTTTGTTCAGTAATTTTGCGGTGTTATTAACATCGCGAACATTAGGCATGCACTGTTTGATACAATTCCAGTAATTCTTCGAAAAGTAATTGTGTAACATACAGTATAAAATTTCTTTAAAAGAAAAATGAACTAGACAAATAAGAAGAAAAACAATTTTTAACTAGACGTATTGCCGGAGAGTTTCTTAACGGCTGTTCTTCTGAACAGCTATAACACGTTGCGAAGTGGTGTACATAGGATAAGAAGTTAAATTAAATTTTAACTTATATTTATGACCTTCAAAAAGTGTTCTCTAGTGGAAATTATTTTGGCTAAAAACTTTTAAGTATGTATTTTTTTGATCTTTATTAAATTTAATTACTTTTTACAAGCTTACAATTTCAAATTAAAACTAGCTTATATAATTAAATACTAAAAATATACTAATTTATAAATATTAGTTGATTTTCTTTTCATATCTCCTTGGACGCGGGGTTGCCTGGTGGAGATCGCTATAAGCGATAAGGCCGCCCATTGTTCTAATGGAAATAAATTCATATTAATTTTAATTAATTAATTATTTTTCATTAATTCAGTTTTCTCTGTTGTGAGCAACAAGCGATTATTCATAGGGCTACGCGGGCTACTGCTCCACCACGATGACGCGCCCGCCCATATCGCGCCCAAAACCAGGGCCTTCCTGGACAGCACGCTAGTCACTCCTGAGTTACCCTTCTTACAGCCCTGACCTAGCATCATGTGATTTATTTTTAATCCCGAAAATAAAAAATCAGCTCAAAGGAATACAGCTTCCGTCGCCGGAAAATGCGCTGTTCAAAAATCTTTTAAATTTAATTTTACAAACATCTGTATTGTGCCCTCGTTTGTTGGTACCATCCAACCCCGACCTAATAACCTTTAGCACGACGTTTTCAAATTTCCTGTGGCGAAGAAATTTTTTTTAGTATGTCCGTTCTTTCAGGCAAAGGAAATCACTGAGACGTAGCTAACTCTCGGGATTTTTCTTTTTGTAGGCCTCGCTATTTACTCAGGTATCGTCTATTTACGGTTCGCAAAATTTTAAATGAAAGGGATATTTTGAATGTAAATAAAAATCATCTTTGGTTTTTGAATGAATTTGGTTCCATCTTTGGACAAGGGTGGTTATTAAATTCTCTTTTGGGGTGAGGTATAATTATACATATTTATTTATTATGAACAGATTCAAACTTTTTTAATATAGGTTCTAACCTATATAGGCTAAGGCGAAGCGAAGCTCCTGCCTTATATTTTTTATTCGCCAGTTTCGTGACTTGTAAATTGTAATAGATAAATTAAATAGTTACTTAATATTAAAAAGAGATAAAGTTTGTGTTCTTGTAGGGGGTAATCTCTGGATGTACTAAACCGATTTTGAAAATTATTTTACTGTTGGAAAGTTACGTTAGCAGGGAGTGTCATAGGCCATATAACATGACGCTATATACCACGGGTGCGGGACAGAGCGCGGGTGAAACCGCGCCAGGCCGCTAGTAATATATATATATATATATATACAAGGTATGCAAGTTATGCTTGTATTATTATTATTGGTACGAGCTACAGGACGCGAATAAAAATGCCGTTGGAATTACAACAGAATTTATTAGAACTATACAAATATACTTAACACAGGTAAATATATAACTGGACGCACCCAGTACAAACTCCACAATTCAATTCAACACGCGCAAAGTCCGTCACTATATAGCTTATCGAATGTGTACGTCTTGCTCGTATCGTAATCGTCGCTTGACTGCCTCACAATTCGGGCATCATTTTATGCTAAACTGTGAAATGCAAGAATCGACCGCGCGGCCTGAAGTTTCCAAAAAAGCCGTAATCTGCATACCTGCGGCCATAAACAAGTAGGCTATTGTCGAATTAGAATTGTTAACAAAGTAAACAAGAGAAGTCCAAATGCTGGAAAGGCAATAAACCAGGTGTGCATTCACTTTGTCGGCATGTAACTTTATCTTATCATTAATTCACTTGCCCTACCATTGGTCAAATTTTGACATTACTTCTATAGAGCTTTCCCAAACTTAAACGAATAGTAAAGCAAATAAACCATCGGTATCATGTAGGAATAGGGCATATAAACAAGCGTAACGTACTAGGATTTGACCCGCTTCCAAGACGCGGCGAAAACTCTATTATCTATTAAATTTACTCTAGCAAGGGAGTGTGTCGTGGGTTGTCGGTTAATTTGTTTCCGTTGAGTGGTGTACGGGGAATAAAAGATAACTTCTGTCTGATCACACACTCTATACGTTATTAACAAATCAGAAGGATTTTTGTTTAGGTGAGCGCAATCAGAATCATCGAAGGCGTGTCGAATCGGACTGCCGTTCGGTTTTTGATAGATGGTATTTTCGGCCCAAAAGAATCGGCGGGGACGTGTCATGGATGCTAGAAGTAAGGAGAACCATCTCTCAGTATATTAAAAAATGTCCACTGAAGGGCAGCAAATTAAGATGGCGCCACAATAGCAAGTGGAAAGTATTTAAAAATAGCGCCACAAATAATTAGAGTAGGACACTAGATTAAAGAAGGAAAGAAAGACTTCCTCTTTGTCACCGCGCATTTTACAAAAATTTAACTATTGCATCTCTCCTCATGGTAGAATTTTCATATAATTTAGTTAGTTATCTTAATTAGTGAAATAGGTACGAGAAACTCTCAATACTTTTCAAAATTATAATTTTTAATTTTTTCAAGCAAGCACATTTAACTTGGTTTATGACTGCTAAATTCATATCATTTCCTTTTCCTACACTAGCGCTATTTTGACGAGTTTTCGAACCATAATTTGCTGTTTACAGTTGGACACTTTTTCAACTGATCCCCCATATTAGATGGTCCCTCCTTGCCTCTAGCCTCCAAGGAACGTGTGAGGCAGCGCTGTCATGTTACGGCGCATCAGGTTTGCCAACCGTTGAATATTTTCCTCGTACAGAAGCAGATAAAAATCTCGTATATTGGCTTTCGAATCTCGTATATTCATATTGCGCGTAAAATATAATAGATCTAAGAAAAAGCATTAAAATTAGGATATTTTACAAAATGAAATTAGTTTTACAAGTTTGCTACAAACAAAATATTTCTATCTATTAAAAATACCATCTATCATTATATTATTATAGGCTTAGTTTATCATCATACCAAATAGATATCAGGAACATTCTTACTGACGCCATTTTCCTTTTCACTGGCGTATAACTTTTCTTTAGTCATACGACTATCATCGCCTTCGATGGTTCAAAATTGATTCTCTCGAATAAAAAAATTCGATGTGCGTCTCGGGATTCATAAATCAAAATCGCGTACACAATTGTACGAGGCTGATCACGTCCTCGTACCTCGTACGGAAGACCAGAAATTTCGTAATTGTACGAGAAACCTCGTACAGTTGGCAACGCTGAGGCGCATCTTGTGGTTTTTTTTAAATATTTATGGCTTGGCAACTAGGTCTGTACGCCTCCTTTACATGCTACACAGATTAATATTAGCTTCGCGCTGCGTACTTGCCTATAATGTTGGCATTAATGTCGCCACACTAGTATCAATTATATACCGCGTTACCTACATGCCTTAAAACCTTAAAACATTATCAGTTCAAAATGAATCTATGACAGGCAATTATCTCTTGAAATATCTAAAATTCATCCCGCGTTATACAAAGGCATTAATTAAAGCGATTTATAGGAAATTTCCGACAGATAACTAATGAATCGCTGCGCGGTAATTAACGGAAGTTTCAATTAGTTTACGATTTACTTGTACTGCTCGGGTTAATTAATATGATCAACTTGTATATTCTGGACGGCCAAGAGAAAATTAGGTTAGAATGTTGAGCACAAGACGAAATGGACTGAGAAAGGGGGTCTAGGACGTTTTAGCCTCCTTTCTTAACTTGCTTAATAAAGTAAGCAGGGGTAATAAAATTCACTTAAGAAAACAAGTTTATAATTAAATTAAGAGAAAATAATAACTGTTAATTTATTCACTAATCAGAGACGAAATGTATAAAACCTTTCTAAATAATTGGTAAGAAAGTGAAAGAATGTACAAATGATTTTAGACTGCATTACCCAAATATGGGCAATGTGACTTATGTAAAAGGATATTACCATCAGAACCTATGTTCCAAACTATTCTACTAACTATAGTTAAATACAATAAATTAATAATAGTAACATTATTAAAAATATTTAGCTAACTATAGAATAATTAATCAAACCAATTTAAATACTTTTAATTCTTACAGAACTTCGGAGCCGCTTAGATTTTGTATGAGCGTACTCAAACTACAATCAAATATCTTTAACAAGTTAAATAGTGTATTGATTATTGATTAAACACTAAGTAATCACAATTATTTATTTTATCGTGATATTTTAAAAGTATGACTGATAACAAGATATTTTAATACTCGTTCTTTTATATGAACAGTATTCGAAAATGTATTGTACAATGTATCACCTACCCAATTATGTTAGCACCACCGCAAAAGACAAGCACTTCTCTTTTTATTGTTTCTGAAGCTTCGTGGTGTATATTGAAACTCTTCCTAACGTTACTAAGCATCGTATTTGCCAGGTTACACATCTGAGCCTAATTACCCCTGTTTCCCCTATTTGTGCTCGATTTGTTGTGTACGTTTCGAGTAAGCAGGTTCGTTTGAAATTAAGATTTTACTTTAGACACTACTCGTCTCTAAAAGTGCGCCTCACGATATATGGTACTAATATATATAAAAAATTGTCTGTCTGTTTGTCTGGATCTACCGGCTAATCTCTAAAACAGCGTGACCAATTTTCACAGAAAGGGGATTTCACAGACTGATAGCTGATGTTATGAATGAATGAATGAATCGCAGGCACGGTTAGTAATAAGTATGTATAATACTAGACGATCAAATGTTTAAAATAGGTAAATCCTCCTTTGTAGAACCCATCTCCTCCCCGCGAGTGGAGGCAAAGCCGTCAACTTATAGTCTATCTGATAACTTTCACAAAATATTATTTTTATTATGTGAACAAATACGAAATAGCACGTTTGGGACAAATAACGATACAATGTGTTATCAACTTTTGATGGTTAAGGCAATATTTCTGAATAAAGCACAATATAAATCAGCTTATAAAGTCCCACTCCTGGGTTTGGAATTTGTTTTTTTTTTTGTTTTCCACACACACCTCTATATTTTATCCGTGCAGGAACGGAGAAAGAATACAATTTCCTGCGGCCCGGCGGCCTGTCGTAAGAGGCGACAAAACAACCCACAGCCAGGTGGTAGGGCATTTGCCCGACTGGATGGCTACCACCCCTGGTCTAGAGTATGTCGCCATAACAACCTTGAGTTGTGTTCCGGCATTAGTGACCAGGTTCCAGGCTCCCTAAAGAGAGCAGCAGCGCATTCGTAGCACCTTTGGTGTTGCAAATGTCCATAGGCGATGGTAACCGCTGTCCATCAAGTGGGCCGTCTGCCTGTCTGCTGATCTCCTGCAATAAAAAAAAAAAAAAAAATTTGTCCAACGCCGTTGATAAGTTTCGCCGTACTTCAGAAAAATTCAATGCACGGATATCAACATTTTTATTTCACTTTCAAATTACCCTTCGTCGTTTCTTCTTTATATAAACTATAAATGTGCGAAATTTCATACTTCTCCGTCCAAGCAATTTTCGTAAAAAGGGATACAAAGTTTTTGCTTCACGTATTAATATATAGAGCCCAAACATATAATCAACTTCCAAAAACCATAAGAGAAGCAAAATCTATAAACGTGTTCAAAAAATGCCTTAAAAATCATGTGTTACAAAACATTTAAATTAGCAAAATTAAATAAAAATAAATAAATCGTAATACTACATATATATAAATACAATAACTGCAAATATTATTATATAAAACACTACTCATATCAAAATAAATATATTATAAAACTTGAATAAATTACACAATGAAACTTCCACGGAATCTATATCCTTGTTGCTTTTCGTTCGAAGGAACTTGTAACTTGCATGTACAAAAAAATAAATCAAAACTACCTGCAACCTTTAGTATTTGTGCTTTCTATCTCGTTACAAATTACAACTTATATTATAAATTATTCTCATAGTTTCAGTGAATTGTAAAATTCTTTTATGAGAAATAAAGTTCTTTAACCCGATATATAGATAATTATTACAACTATACTCTCGTGACATCTCCTGTACCAAAATATATATTAGTTGTCATATATTTTAGGATGCCTAACAATCGATTATCTTGATGCGCCGATATCGTCCAGATCACCGTCGATACGCGATAATTAGGTAAGAATTCACTCCATCGGGAAATGCAAGTAAGAACTCCTCATTATTAATAACCTAGGCGGGCCAACGCTTAGAACACAAAGGCCATGATATTGGCAATTATATGCCTAATAATAAGCTTTGAAACCTAATTGCAGTGCTTTGATGCATTAATATACCTAAATTAATGCCTAAATTAGGCTGCCATATTCATAAAGCACCAATCAGTTGACGGTAACTATGTTAACATTTGGGAGTGGCAAAGGGGCATAAATTAATATTGTGTCGACCGAGGGTAGACCCTTCTGTCAGAGTATGCCGGTCTCAAGACTTTTAGAGAAAGGTTGAAAATGTTGGAAGTAAGAGACAAGGACAGATACATTTTAGAAAGGGATAGACGATGAACGAAAGTTCTAGAAGTTCTTTGTTATCCGGCCCGAAGGACCAAATAACAAAGCAAGGATAAAAATATGGAGTAAGTAAAAACAAAAGAATGTTGACAGTGTCAAAATATAAAATAGTAAAACTATTTAAAGAGGTTGATTCCAACAAAGGTTCGGGAAGGAAAAGACAGAGATAGATACATGTATAGAAAGGGATAGATAGTAAATAAAAGAATAACGAAGAGTAGATCGAAATTATGGGTTCCAGAAGACTCTTCCGGGTATACAAGCAGCGTAAGGCTGGCGCGACTTACGCTGCTTGTATAGTTTAGTTCAAGACAGCGAAGCGACAAGTACGATGCGGAAGAATTGGAATAGAAGTTTAATAGAAGACAGTGACGAGTTTAGTGGTGAATTTAGTGAAAATATAGTGGACAATTCAGTGAAGGAGGAGTGTAGCGCAGTTTGACAAAAGATCCAGAAGCGAGCTACACGCGGTAAATTCGGAGGTGTAGGAAACTACCATAAGTAGATCTCTGACCGAATAATAATAGTAATTAATTTGGAAGTTAACTACTTATATAATACAAATGTAAGTAAGAATTTTCATTAAAACCGATTCGTTAAGAAACATACGAAAAACATAAATAGGCATACGTCTTATCCGTGCAGGAATCCACAGCTAGATGGTAGGGTATTTGCTCGTCTGGATAGCTGCAACCCCTGATCCAGAGTATGCTGCCATAACAACTTTGTGTTCCGGCATTAGTGTCCAGAGTCCAGGCTTCCTTAAGAGGGGAGGGCAGCAGCGAATTTGTAACCCCTTTGGTGTTGTAAATGTCTATTGGCGATAGTAACCGCTTCCTGTCTACTGATGTTTGCTGAACTCGTGCAATAAAAAAAATACATACAGAGTAATTGGACCTTACTTAATTATAAAGTAATTGGGATATAATCAATAATTAAAATTTAATAATATCGTAAATTTTATTATCACAATCTATGAAATAAAATTGAATTCATTTACTTTTTATATTTCTTTTGAGCTGTTAATACTAACACTTTTACCAGCAAAATGGCCGCATTTCTTTGGGTTTTTAGTAAGTATCTATATAATCTTATTTTCAGTACAATTCTGTGGAAATTAAAATCTTTAAATCCGTAACCAATATAATTTTATAATATAAGTACGTTTTACCGGTTTTAAGCGCGGTAATTGAATTTTATTATTCCGACGTTTCGGCCACTTTCCACTGGCCGTGATCACGGAAGGCAAAGAAGTAAAGTAAAAGTAAATTTGAATAGGCTCGCATAGAGTAAATAATAACCATAAACAATATTAAAACTAAGTAATGAGAATGAACTAGTTGGTGGTAGGCCAAATGAAACTTAACAATACTCATTAACACTTGACATCTTTGTCTGTCGTGATCACAGCCACTGAAAAGAGGCCGAAACGTCGGAATAATAAAAATCAAATAAATTACCGCCTCTAAAACCGTTAACACGTAGTTTTATTATATATTACAAGTCGCCAAAACTTAAGAAAATATAATATAATTTTAATTTACTAGGTGGTAGGCATTTGCCAATCTGGATGGCTACCACTCCTGGTCTAGAGTATGCAGCAATAACAACGTTGAGTTGTGTTCCGGTATTAGTGACCAGGTTCCAGTCTCCCTTTATAGACAGGCAGCACACGTTTGGTGTTAGAAATAGCTATAGGCGAAGGTAACCGCTTTCCATCATGTGGTCATGTTTGCTAAACTCATGCAATTTTTTTTATTTTTTTTATATTTATGTTAATTCATTAACAAAAAACATTTTTATCTGAAATATACATACTAAAATGAAACAAATATCATAAAAAAATATATAATAAAAAAATGAAATAAAAAACAAGCAAAATTATTTTTGAGTCATTTATTGATTAGCCTAGCCTTTTCATCCGTACAGGAACGGAGAAAGAATACAATTTCCTGCGGCCGGGCGGCCTATCGTAAGACGCGACAAAACAACCCACAGCCAGGTGGTAGCGGGCATTCCCGACTGGATCGCTACCATCTCTGGTCTAGGGTATGCCGTCATAACCATTAGTGAGCAGGTTCCAGTCTCTATTAAGAGAGCAACAGCGCATATGTAGCAGCTTTGGTGTTGCAAACGTCCAAAGGCGATGGTAACCGCTTTCTATCAAGCGGACCGTCAGCCTGTCTGCTGAACACCTCCAATAAAAAAACTATTTTGACCTTTGACTACTTGAATGATAAATTTGCGTTTAAAGCCCTAATATTACTTTCATAGCTGTAACAACACTAATTGGCTTCCATTCAGCCAATTCTTACATCCTTCTCACGGCAAATATCGAAGATGTCCATGAAATAGCAAGGCAGATGGTGGAATCACCAGTAGTAGGCCAATTGAACAACATATTTAGGCGAGCTGCTACCATGTTCAAGCAACACGTGGAGAAAGGACAGAAAAATCGTGATTTTAATGGTTTGTATTTATTGATTTAATTTTCGGAAGGTTTACAAACATACATATCAGTTATAGTAAAAAAGTAGTACATACAAAAGAAATACTGATAATAAGTCTCCACCTATTAGTAACAACACATACACACTGTTACGAGTTGCAGGACTCGAATTAAAATGCCGTCAGAATTATTATAGAGTATATTATTATAGAGTATATTATTAGAACTATACAAACACGTATAACACAGGTACAAATATAATAACACGCGCGAAGTCCGTCACTAAATAGATTACCGAAGTGCTACCGTGGTAAGGACCACGTGCTAACGGCGAAGGAAAACATCGTGATGAAACCTGCGCGTTGAGATAACCGGTGTGTCAAATCCGGCAATCCGACTTAAACAAGCGATACTGAATCCGTTAATGAGTTACATATATTATGAAAATTGAACTTGGGTCACTCTGCTTGTATTAGCAGGTGATGTCAGGAGCCTTAAGAACAGACGAGCGTGCATGACAAGAGCTATGAATGTCAAAGAAGCAAGTGAGGTATGTAAGAATAAGCCTGTATGGCGCTCTGTTGTTCGTGCCTACCCCGCAAGGGACCTGGCGTGAAGTTATGTATGTATGTATGTATGCTTTTTAAAAAGACAAAGGAGGATTAGGGCACCGTTGATCTTTAATTTTCTACAAAATTTGGAAACGCGAAATTTGACTTTCAAATAATTATTTCCTACTCTTATACTGTCTTTATCCAGGAAATCGTGACCATCGTTTCCGGGGCGAAGATACGGATGACGTACAAGATGAAAAGTATGAAAGCAACGGCAACGAAGAAAATCCAAAAGTGGTGAGACGTAACCAAGGCGACGAAGCTTTGGTTGAGTTGGGCAAGAATGCAAGCTTCTATCTCAATTCTATAAAAAAGATGTTTGCCAGTATCTAAACACATTTAAATACTTCCAATAAACGTGCTTATATAATATATATAATGCTTTTATTTCCAATGACAGTTTTCACATAACATTTCTAGGGTGTTATTGTTTGATTCTCTAACTCCGTCATAGTAGACTGGTAAACAAGTGCCTTTTGGACTAACTTTTTTCAGCAGTCTCCGAAAATTATAAATGAGGTGTCATTCGATTCGGAATGGCATCTAGATGGTAAAAGTTATTAACAATTAACTAAAAAAAAGGGGGGTTTAGTTTTTTGCAAATATCTCAAAAAGTAATAAAGATTTTTCAAATTTGAAAAAATATTCGAAAAGAGGAGGAAATTTCCTAAAAAAAGTCTTGAGTCCCGAAACTGTAAGATCAATATTTATAATTTTCCCAGAGGGATGAAAATACGGCCGAAAACGGGTACTCTGGCTTACGCTAGTCACACCCACATCGGCCGTTTAATGAATAAATATTATTTAAACATACTAAATATGAAAATAAAAAATTGAAAAAATTCTGGCACTAACTGAATAGATGAATGTACAATAATCTGCTTGAAAATTTTTTAATAACAATTTTTCATTTAGTTATTCAATAGTTAAATAATAAAAAAAATTTGCTTGAACATGAACATTGCAAGTGTTATAATTGTTAAACTATATTTAAGATTGTTTTCCTTTCTTGGAGCAATTCTTGAAAGGCTTTAGAATAGAACCCCGTTGGAAAAATTTGAAAATGTTTATTATTCATTTTTTTATTAATAATTTTCGTTGTTTTAAACTTGAACTCCGTTGAATGGAGTCGGTTGTAGTCTACAATACAACTGCGCTCTATACGAAGACATACATCAGAATTAGATGTATGGAATAAGATTCCTTTGCCTGCCATTGCGGCGAATTCTACTAGGTACTACTTGTCTATTGTCTGCTGTCACTGTCATTGAAAATATTTTGATTTCGATCGTTCGCTTTTTTATCCATATCATTGTGATTTCGGCTTATCATTGTTTATTTTTTGTTTTTCTGACTGAAATTTATTCCTTTGTGGTCTTCTAAAATGAATACCGATCTTCAACACGAAGATTTATTAATAAAATTACGCGCTAAGCTGAATGAACAGAAGATTAAGTTGTGGGAGCCGCCGTATTTACAGCCTGAGAACTCGATATCGCAAAGTTTGCAGGTTTGTTTACCTTAAAAACCAGGTTTTTACAGGTGTATTAAAACTTGTAAAAACTCGGCTTTAACGGTCACAATTATATATAACATTGTAAAACCACAGTACTAAAAACAAGTCAAAATCTTATTTACGTATGCCTCTTTATCAGGGCAAAATTGAAATTGAGGTTTTTATTTTATTCATCTCCAGATTTGGGTATTTAAATGCTTCTATATTATTCTGTATATTACTTTTATCTGCCTTACTTTGTTTGGGATTATGGTTCTAACAATTTAGCATTGATTTTTGCAAAAGTCACAGTGATGACAAAACAATAACAAAAAACATTTCCCTAAACTGGTTTTTTTTATGTCTCACCTGATATTGAGTGATGACACAGTCTAGGATGGAGCACGCTTCATATTTGTCAGGAAAACAGACTAGCAAATTATTCCACTCTTCGGCAGTGCGCACTAGAATTTTGTTTTTATTTTATTATTAATTTAACCATGATGTTATTTATTTCTGTGTTTTAATTTTGATGATACAAACAAAGGGATTCTATAAATATAATATTGAATCATTAAATATCACTGACTAACATTCTGTCCTTTTCAATCAAATTTTTCAATTTACTTATATATTATTCAAAAATGTACTGGTGATTTAGGTATCGATAATAATACACAGATAAAGATTATTATATAAAGTATCTTTAAATATTTAATATAGCTGTAACATCATTTATACTCAAAAATCTAATCTATTAAGTCATAAAAATTCCATGCAAACTATCATAATTATCATCATACAAATAGATAGGTAGGGCCCCAAGCTCTCAGAGAGAAACCTCCTATAAGAAGCCAATTTTGGAGTAGGTTGTTTGGGTATCTAATAAATAGTGTAATTCCATTTTAAAACTACTAATTAATTAACATTTGAATCTGTGTTACGGCATAGTAAGTTCACACCCAGTAATCAAAAATATCAAAAAGATAGATATTTAATATAACTATGTTTTGAGGATTTTAATCATGGTAATTTATTTGATTTTTCTGACATCATGGCCGCTTTTTAGTGACCGTGGTCACAGAGACAAAGATGACTATTGTCCAACTTTCATTAATTTTCACATTTGTCGTTTGTGACCACGGCCACTGGAAAGAGGCCAAATCATCAGAAAAACCAAAATCAAATAAATTACTGCTCTTAAAACAATTTTATTATGTATATAAGTCCCCAAAAGTTAAGAAAATATTAGACAGATATTTGTTTCTAACTACATTTGAAATAATTAGTAAGGACACAAAACATGAATACATCCCTATTAATATTATAAATGCGAAAGTAACTCTGTCTGTCTGTCTGTCTGTCTGTCTGTCTGTCTGTCTGTCTGTCTGTCTGTTCCGTTTTCACGTAAAAACTACTGGACCGATTTGGCTGAAACTCAGTATATATATATTTTCGATACCGAGGATGAACATAGGATACTTTTTATCCCGAAAAATGGGATAGTTTCCGGGATAAAATGATATTTGTCTGTTTGTTTGTTATGCTTTTACGGAAAAACTACCGGACCGATTTGGCTGAAATTCGGCACGTATGTAAATTAAATACTGAGGATGGACAAGGGATAATTTTCATTTTGGCCTTTTTGGTAATTTTGGCCTATTTGGTCATTTTGGCCTTTTTGGTCATTTTGGCCTTTTTGGTCATATTGGCCTATTTGGTAATTTTTCCTTTTTGGTCATTTTGGCCTATTTGGTAATTTTTCCTTTTTGGTCATTTTGGCCTATTTGGTTATTTTGGCCTTTTTGGTCATTTTGGCCTCTGGTCATTTTGACCTTTTTGGTCATTTTGGCCTTTTTGGTCATTTTGACCTTTTTGGTAATTTTGGCCTATATGGTCATTTTGGCCTTTTTGATCATTTTGACCTTTTTGGTCATTTAGGCCTATTTGGTCATTTTGGCCTATTTGGTCATTTTGGCCTATTTGGTTATTTTGGCCATTTTGGTCGTTTTCGCATATTCTGTCATTTTGGCCTATTTGATCATTTTGACCTTTTTGGTCATTTAGGCCTATTTGGTCATTTTGGCCTATTTGGTCATTTTGGCCTATTTGATCATTTTGGCCTTTTTGGTCATTTTGGCCTATTTGGCCTATTTGGCCTATTTGGTCATTTTGGCCTTTTTGATCATTTTGACCTTTTTGGTCATTTTGGCCTATTTGGTCATTTTGGCCTATTTGGTTATTTTGGCCATTTTGGTCGTTTTCGCATATTCTGTCATTTTGGCCTATTCGGTCATTTTGGCCTTTTTGATCATTTTGGCCTTTTTGGTCATTTTGTCCTATTTGGTCATTTTGGCCTTTTTGGTCATTTTGGCCTTTTTGATCATTTTGACCTTTTTGGTCATTTAGGCCTATTTGGTCATTTTGGCCTTTTTGATCATTTTGACCTTTTTGGTAATTTTGGCCTATTTGGTCATTTTGGCCTATTTGGTCATTTTCGCATATTCTGTCATTTTGGCCTATTCGGTCATTTTGGCCTTTTTGGCCTTTTTGGTCATTTTGGCCTTTTTGGTCATTTTGACTTATTTGGTCATTTTGGCCTTTTTGGTCATTTTAGCCTTTTTGGTCATTTTGGCCTATTCGGTCATTTTGGCCTTTTTGATCATTTTGGCCTTTTTGGTCATTTTGGCCATTTTGGTCGTTTTTGCCTACTCCGTCATTTTGGCCATGTCGGTCACTGTGGTCTTTTGGTCATTTAGACCATTTTGGCCTTTTTGGTCAAGTTTTGTAATTTATTTTGTTGACAGATAGACGGGGGATGGTATAATTAGCGATATAAAATGAAGTGAATCTTCCGTGGGCAAATACATAAAAAATGTAATATAATATAACCTTTAGCACTTGCTCTATAAACAAGAGACACGCACTGGAGGTTAACCCGCGGCGCAGCCGCGGGGTAAACTCTAGTAATATAATATATGTAAAAAATTGGAGACAGCAACATTATTTGTTAAGTAAAAATATAAGTAAAACATTCTTAAGTAATCTGGCAATGTCTAATTCTAGTATAATTGTGCACTAAGCTGTCTATATTTCTGCTCATCTGGTGTATTATCTTAAAATTTCAGAATTTAGCTGAGACATACTCAACAGAGCTTTCCATAAACAAAGAGATTCTTCTAGAAGCCCTACATGAACTGCAGTTGCACTCCTTAGATCGCTCCAAGGCTAATGCGGAATTTAAGGAAACGGGCTTTGCCACATTCAGGGTCAAAGCCACAGTACCTGGAGAAAAACCCAGAGTGTTGAAAGTGCAAAAGAAATTGGATGTTATGGGAAGCCAATTAATGGCGACCATTGCTGGGCAGCTTGGTGTTGTGGAGTCAAGGTAAATTTCCAATCAAACACACATGCCTAATTGAGTCCTTAGGTTGCGAGAGTACTATTATTCCCTTGTGACAATTTCGAGAAGATTTGTGGATTTAGAAGAATACAAAATTTGATACTATCACTTTGAATATCTTTGCGCTTGCAAAGATATTGACCCAATTGAATAGCAGGATTGTCCCATTAGTGTTCTTAAACTGTCGATCGACTTGTCCATCGCTAGTGATTTTCGAGTCAGTGTTGAGATAAATCTGCTGATGTAAATGTATTTTCAAATTTTTATTTAGTTGATCTTAAATTAGATTTTGATAAGAACCTGATGAACCATAAAGAGTTATCTACCCACTTAGCGTTTAGCTACCCACTAACCTCATCCCTTTTTTTTATTGTATTGGTGAGAGGTGGCTTTTTCAAAGGATCGTGCAGCAATTGTTACTTGCCCTATGTATATAGTTATTATGCCAACACCATAACAGCAATACACCCTACCTAAGTATGATACACCCTACTTAAATATGAAACATCCTACCTAAGTACAATACACCCTTCCTAAGTACGATACACCCTTCCTAAGTATGATACACCCTTCCTAAGTATGATACATCCTTCCTAAGTACAATACACCTTACCTAAGTGTGTACTTAAATGACAAATCTGCATCTCACATACTTGCAGCCTCTCAGATTTCATTTACCCAAGTCTAACAATACTGAAGTAGGTTGCTAGCAGTTCAAGTTGCACACCCCTTTTTCATACTAAAGGACAGCCTTTACATACTCTAGCATTAAAAAGGGGTGTGGTACAGACTAAATATCATACTTTATTTTACTGAAAAAAAATACTTTTAAAAAACTTTGTTTGCAGATTGAAGTTAATAGTTAACGGGAAAGTAATAAAGCCTACATTAAGTCTAGAAGAACAAGGAGTCAAAAATGGCGCCCAAATTATGGCCCTTGTTATGGCTGGTAAGTGTGTTAGTTCTTGATTATGATGGTAACTTTTTTGGTGGCAACTTGTCTTTAACATTGACCTCCTCATACAATACATTTTATTTCTGTGCAACCTGTGTCTCGTGGCCGAGCCTAACATATTAGGAGAGATAAAATCTCACGGCCTCCATCGGCTCGTTCATGTGGAACGGTTGGGAAAGGATTGAAGCGTGAAGGGGGCTTATTTGGGACGATGGGATGATCGAGCTTGTGTGAGCTTCGAGCCCATAAATGGCAAGAACTTGCACGGGACAGAAACAGGTGGTGTGTTCTCGTTTCGGAGGCCAAGACACTTTTTGGCACATTGAGCCAACGGAGTTAGTTCTGTGCAACAGTTTATTAGTCCAAATAAAATCAATGTCATATAACTAAAGTATATAAAATCTGTGGAAAAGTTGAAATACATTGAATTTTTGGAGCACTAGTGGCAAGATTTCAGCAAAATATTTAGTGATTAGAACAGTAGTTTTGATTTTAATTTTAATAATATAAGATTGTGCATTAATCACATAATATTTTTTTAGCAACTTTTTAAGTCTTGGTGGTGAGGTTTCGGATCCTATACCACCACCATAAAGATATACAACCATAAAGACAAGACCATAAAGAATTAAAAAGTTGCTACAAAATATCAATCCATCACTCCCAATCAATGTAATGATCAGAGTATTTAAATACAATATATTGAAAATGTTAATTTTTTTTTTATTTTTTTATTGCAGGAGATCAGCAGACAGGCAGACGGCCCACTTGATGGACAGCGGTTACCATCGCCTATGGACATTTGCAACACCAAAGGTGCTACGAATGCGCTGCTGCTCTCTTTAGGGAGCCTGGAACCTGGTCACTAATGCCGGACATAACACAGGGTTATTATGGCGGCATACTCTAGACCAGGGGTGGTCGCCATCCAGTCGGGCAAATGCCCTACCGCCTGGCAATACAACACTTCTCTCCATTTAACGACATTTCTCTATAGCAGGATAGAATGGACAGTCCCTTTAGTGTTGTTTCTATACATTGCATTCTTAAACATATATCCATGTTAATTTCATAATAACAAAATGGTCAAATGTCTTTAGGTTATAGAAACTACTTTCTATTAAATGGGTTGTCCTCCTGTTTTCCAGGTTCGCAATAACAAAATTAAAAGAACAAAATCTGTCTATATAAGAGACTAAAGCCAATGTTTACTACATTCTTACTGTATTGAACATCCCTCTAGTATTTATAAAAACCCTAAATGAAAATATATTGTTTTTCAGAAACGCCAGAAGAAGTGAAGAAGAAGGACACAATGTACATGGAGATGAAGGCGACGAGAGATGACGCAACTCTTCTCTCTGAACACGTGGATGACCTGGACTACGACGAGGAATACATGAAAGTAGGTATTGTTAATTTGCCCAGTGTGCAAGAAGTTAAGAAAATAGAAATATTCTAGAAGAAGGCCAATCTTCTCTCGCGTTTTGATATAGAAAAAGCACCACAAGACTTCGAATCAATACTTTATTTTCTAAGGTATTTTTTTTACTAAATCTTCAAAACATTAAACAGAGGAGGAAAACTGAAAACACTGAAAACACTGATAATAAAATTGCACAAAATCGAGTATTTGTACTTACCTTATAAAGGAACTTTCAAAATTTCAGTCAAAATTGAATACAAGTCTGGTTGCATTTCTTGTTACATTAAGTAGCTTACAATTATTAGGGTTTGGAGCTGTTATTTTTGTCATGTTATGTTGTTTAATAACTATATTTAATGTTTGATACGGGTCGCATGCCATATGTGTGATTGGAGAGGTGGGCACTGAAAATCAGCGCTGTGTCGGGCCTAGGCTCGGCACGGCAAAATGCTGAGTGCTAACCTCATTTTCAGTATGCGGCATACAATTTCTTTATCTGTGTAATTTAATATCTTAGTATTGTTTTGTGTTGTGTGTCGATATTGAAAATAAATATTTTTTCTTTCTTTCTTCCTAGGAGCGTATAGTTGTTGTGTTTTCTTCTAATAAATATTTATTTATTTGTATATTTCTTCCTTAGTAATGAATGACTAACACTGATTTGGTCCTCGTAATAAAGGACCAAACTGACCCCAGTTTTGGATTCAGAGCATCGAAATACGTAACAATAGATTGGGTATTGTCAAAAGTAGAGACCACTTAATTTTTTTGTTGGCTTTTGTTATCTATACATATAAATAAAATTGGAGTGTCTGTTTGTAATATTGAAATAACCACTTTTTACTATGTAGTACATATGAATATGTATGCGGTACATATACCAAAATAACATTTTTGACCATTTTTGTCTGTCTGTCTGTTATGGCTAATCTCTGAAATGGCTGGACCGATTTTGAGGGGACTTTTATTGGCAGGTAGCTGATGTAATCAGGAGTAACTTAGGCTACTTTATTTTGGAATTTAATTGTGAATTATTCAAAATATGACGATTTTCAATCACCACGCGGGAGAGACCGCGGGGCGCAGCTAGTTGATTAATAAGCAAGAAAATTATATTGTCACTATTAAACAATAAGAAATTATTTATTTATTTCTGTATAGTCAAATCATTTGTCTAATCCAGTGGTTTTCAATCTTTTTGCATACGACCCCTTTACAGGTTGAAAAATTTTGGGGACCCCTTGGATCATAGACAGATACAAAGACTACGTTTATGTTATTCTCTAATTTGTTATTAGGCATACAACTTTTCTTCCGCCGTTTTATTCCGAAATTCGAGGCTTCATTGTATAAAAACTGGTTATACATTTATGATTCAAAGTATGGTCCATCGCTGGCCACTACTTTCTACATCTTTCGAGCAGCGTACGAATCCCGCGTTGAAAAAACTGGTCATCTTTTGAAGCGATCTAATTTTTTACTTCTTCATAAGACCGGAAGTGCTGGTCAGCCAGGCCGTGTGCCATTGATCGAAACAAGAGATAGTCCGAGGGAGCAACGTCTGGAGAATACGGCGGGTGGGGTAGGGCTTCCCATTTCAACGTTTTCATTTATGTCTTGACCACTTTCGCAACATGGGGTCGATCATGGACATGCTGTAAAAGCACTTTATCATGTATCTCGTTGTATCGCGGCCGTTTGGCTTTCAACACTCGGCTCAAACGCAATAATTGCGTTCGATGACGATCACCTGTGATTGTTTCACTCGGTTTTAACAACTCGTAATACACTACGCCGAGCTGGTCCCACCAAATACTGAGCATGACCTTGGAACCGTAAATATTCGGTTTGGCCGTCGGCGTGGAAACATGGCCGGGATATCCCAATGATTTTCTGCGCTTGGGATTATCGTAACGAACCAATTTTTCGTCCCCAGCCACAATGCGATGCACAAATCCCTACCGTCATTGCCTTGCAAGCAGCTGTTCACAAGCAAACAAACGCCGTTCAACGTCTCTCGGCTTCAACTCGTACGAAACCCAATTTCCTTGTTTCTGAATCATTTCCATGACTTTCAGGCTGTTTGTAATGACTTGTTGCGTCACTCCCAATGATTCTGCCAATTCTTATTGCGTTTGACACGAGTCTTGATAAAATAATGCCTCCAATTCTGCATCTTCGAAAACCTTCTCTCGTCCACCGCCATGCTGGTCTTCGACGTCAAAATCACCATTCTTGAAGCATTGAAACCACTCTCGGCGCGTTCTTTCACTAATAGCGGCCTCATCATAGGTATTTGAGGGCGTTCGATGAGCCTCAGCCGCAGATTTCTTCATATTAAAGCAGAAAATTAAAACCTCCCGCAAATGACGAGAATTTGGCTCGGAAGCTGACATGTTCAATCGAGAATAACTTTATGATGCAGACACGAATCGACTAATATTTCGATGGCGTTATGTTAACAAATACCTAAGCTTATTGTATGACATCTACAATCTATTTATTTCGACTACCACTTACCGCTACAGCCATCTATTGCAAAATGGCGGAAGCAAAGTTTTACACCTATTATTACCTATATTCATCATTAGGACCATACTCCACAAAAAGCTCCTGAGCGTAGAAAGTGCCTAAGTACGAGATACAAATTTAAATAGCCTTTTCCCTTTTGCTGGCGACCCCCCAAGTAAGGCTCTGAGACCCCCCCTAGGGGTCGCGACCCGCAGGTTAAAAAACACTGGTCTAATCCATAGGTCAAGTATAAGATATTGCTACAAGTTAAGTTCTATGGGATGTGTGGCCGTATTTGATATAGACAGCACTACTGAACATTGAGGAGTTTTTGGCGGGAACTGAAAGGAGATGATGTGCTGTGCAGTTTTATTTTTTAAAAATGTCTAAAATTACTCTAAAATGAACAATAGTTGTACGATATTGATAGTTTTTCAGTAGTAACTATGTGCTTTGTGAGAAATGTGAACTGTACAATCAATTGTGGCCTTTTGAGTTGTCACAAGAACTCCGTTGATTGGCACTGGATGATTACCTACAGTTCAGCTGTGCTACACATACTAAGATCCGGCTTAAAGGCCTAGCTGCCAAGCCATAAACCTAAATAAAAAAATGAAATAAATAAAATAATAATAATAAATAATGTTGAATTGTTTTAGTTGGAAGACCAGTCGGGTAAGCCTGTGGACTTACCGAGAGCGGAGAAGCGGGCTCTGTTGGTCGGGCTGGCGTTGCACGAGCGCGGTAAGGCTGCGGCCAGACAAAAAGATTATCCACTCGCGTTGGTGCTGCTATTGGAGGCGGACAGACAGTTGAGGTAATCGCTTCAACGTTAACATTATTGATAAAATTGCTTTGTTAAACCTTGCATAAACTACATTTTAATAAAAAATGAAATCTTCGTTTAAAAAACCGACTTCAAAAACTAAAATGTATAAAATAACTTATTTCTAAAGCTATTATTATTAATATATATTATCTAAAACATCTTAAAGTCGGTGCTTAGTAATTTTCAAAATATAGTCATTTTCATGTTTTACTTTGCACCGACTTCAAGATGTTTTAGATAATAATAGCTTTAGAAATAAGTAATTTTATACATTTCAGTTTTTTAGTTTTTGAAGTCGGTTTTTTTAAACGAAGTTTTTATTTTTTATTTGTTACTTTTTAGTGTCTAGCTACGAATGGTGCCACGCTTCTTAAAAATATAGGTCCCAAGAAACGAGAACAAAAAAATGTTCCTAAAATGAAAACTACTGCGCCAAACTATGTCAAATTTTTAGGGGACCAATTGGAAGCTATTCCGCGTCGAACAAAAAAAGAATCACGTAAATCGGATCATAAATCACGGAGTAATCGGCGAACGTACATAAAAAAAGCAAAAATCCCGATGAATTGACAACCTCCTCCTTTTTCGAAGTCAAAAATAGACGATTAATATTAGTTTATTGCGCCGCTTCTCCTGCTTTAACAGTAACTAAAATTGCATTGGAAGCAGTGAAAGACTCTTCACTTTCAACAAGTAATTTGCAAGATTCCATTTTGCAAATAAATACTGTTACGAGTTTAGCGGGACTCGAATTAAAATGCCGTTACAATTAATATAGAGTTTATTAGAACTACAAACACGTATAGTACAGGTCGTAATTCGTAATTTAAACACGTCACGCTTGTATCGCAATCGTCGCTCAACTGCCCCCCTCTCTCGATCAGGCCGTCGTTTTATACTTCACAAATGCAAAAGAATCCGCAACACCCGGCTAATGTTGCTAATGACCAAGTACAATTTCTCCACAAAGACGATCATAAAAAGGTATTACAAGTAGTTTAAATGTCGAGTGCGAATACAGTGGCATTTGTCTTTGTTGGTGGCTAGGTTGTAACACAGTGGTCTCGAACGTCATAGAGCGAGATCGGTAGATTTGTACCCAAAATAGGTATTTGACAAATACAATATTCAATCAAATTTGTTTATTTATTGAAAAAAAAACTTACAAACTAATTTCCTCTGTGATTGAGCGGTCTAAGCCTTTGCCGGCCTACCTCACTGCAACGCGGAGGCTCCGGGTTCGATTCCCGGTATAGTAAATTTCGGAAACGTATTTTCTCCGTTATTTACCATGGTCTGGGTGTCTGGGATCGGCCCCAGAGTGATCCGTTGTATATTACCCATAACACAAGCGTAACTTGCTTAATTTGGGGATATACAATGTGTGTGTTTGTCTGCCGATTATTATTATTATTATTATTAATTAATAACAATCATACTTAAGTATAATTATTTTTTTACCAATATTCTTTGGCCATAGCCGCGGTCATTTTCGAATTAATTCCAAAATCGTAACAATTTGCCGTATTAAATAGTCGTTTTGCATGACCAGTGATTGATTAAGTAGACAGCCTATTTCGCTGTTTTGTTTTCAAAAGATTGATATCTGAAAATCTGCATTCAATGTTAGCGGATGAATGGGGAAGTGATAAAATGTCAAAGATGAAATCATCGAGTCTCAAGGGTATTTATTTCCCAAAATATATGGAACATTCTGCACTAGGTCCATCCAAACTTAATATTGAGTGCTTCCCCGTAACATTAAATATAAATGAAAAGGGTTGCCAACTTAAAAGTGTAAAATCAGTAGAACAATCGGGAGAATATCCATGTATACTCTGAAATCTTAGAAAAATCGTTATGTTTCGGTATTTCGGTAAAACAGAGCCCATATCGATAGAAATACCGAAAAATCGGCAGGTTCGAGACCACTGTTGTAACAATACATGAATTTTCAGTGAATGCAGCTCTTCGATCCTTGAAACGGTGGACAATTGGGCAGTGCTCCAGCTGGACATATCCTGGTGCTACCTCTGCCTGCAGAACCTCTCCTCGGCCTCGGACGTGGCCGCGAGGCTGGCCAAAGCCGGGGAGGCCCTCAAGCAAACCTATGGCGAAGATCGCCAGAAAGTCACTGCTTTGAACGACATCGAGGGTAAATATACATTAGTCTAAACTCCTTGTAACGTCACTCGATTTAACGACAAAGTCCCTTAAGCGTTGAATTCACTCGCTTAATATAATGATACACTCTATATAGCATTGCGCCCACTCTCAATAACGACAACAATTAAGTAACAAAAAGTATCTTTTAAATTGTCAAAATAAGTAAAAGCTAACTTTATGCTAGCCCATGATAAACTTGACTGTCGGAATCATGCATACCGAAATTTCTGACTACTTCCTTTATCACCAATATATCGCGAGATTTGCATAAAATAAGTAAACAAAATACAACAAAATTACTGATGCAGCAAAAGACGTAACAAAAATAACAAACTTCTCTCCATTTAACGACAACTTTCTATAACGCAATAAAATGCACAGTCCCTTCAGTGTCGTTATATAGAGTGGTCGTTATATAGAGCGCATGTACACTGTACATGCACTACTAGGATATGCCTGAAATTCCCGCGGGAATCCCAGAGTAAAAAGTAGCTCAGATTTTAAGTCTTAAGTATTAGCTGCCATAGCCAAAGACGATGAATCTCCACTTCCTACAATCCTGACAAACACTCTCCATACATACAAGTTTATTTGTAGATAACTAGCTTTTTACCAAACCTAGTGAATTAATTATTGGAATTACTGCATTAGAAAAAGATAGGGTATGAACGATGTGTGTGATTTTGATGTATTTTATCAGCGAATGAACGCGTGCTGTTCATGAGGCTGTACCTCCTCCAGGGCATAGTGGCTTACCACCAGAACAAGAGGGGGGAGGCCAAGAAGCTGCTCGAGAAGGCCGAACAGGAATTGAATGTATTGCGGGTGAGTGTGAAACTCAAGTCATAGGAATGTTAAAAGGCAGTCATCTTTAAATTTATTTTATTTTTTAAATTTTAGTACACCATCTCTATCCGTGTAAGAACAGATAATTAATATAATTTTCTATGTTGGGGTGGTCTGTTGTAAAAGGTGACACAACATCCCACAGTCAGTTGGTAGGGTATTTCGCCTCCTAAATGGCTACCATCTCTGGTCTAGAGTGTGCCACCTAGCTAGGACCTAGGTAGCATCTTTGGTATTAGAAATATCCATAAGCGATCTTAACCGCTTTCCACCAGGTGGGCTATCTGCCTGTATGTTGAACTCCTGCAATGAAAAAGAAGTAGTTTCGCTTAAACTCATCTTGATAAGTAAGCTTGTGTAGGAGAGGTGAATATTAACATTACAGATTAACTCTTAAATTAATTTAATTAACAAAAACAGCCCCAACGGTTTGAGTTTTGTTTTGTTTGAAATAATAAAGAAATATATTATTGTATATGTGTATATATATATGACTATGTATATATGTATGTATTTGTATATTTATTTTTAAATTAGCTTGTATATTTATGTTTTCATTGCCTATTTCCTGCACCACCTACATCGTTTGATTAAATTTTTTTTAAATTTATATTGTCTAGAAAATATTGTAAATATGATCTGTTTTTTAATTGTATATTGTGGTGTTCAATGAAGTGTTATCTCTCTCTCTCTCTCCTCTCTCTCCTCTCTCTCCTCTCTCCCTCCCTCCCTCTCTCTCTCTAATACAAGAGTGTTTAAAAAAAAACCATAACGTATTTGAATTAAGCTTGTATTATTTGACTCTTAATAAATATATAACATCTATAAAGTATATCGCCATAACAACCTTGAGTTGTGTTCCGGCATTAGTGACCAGGTTCCAGTCTCCCTTCGGTGTTGCAAATGTCCATAGGCGATGGTAACCGCTTTCCATCAAGTGGGCCGTCTGCCTGTCCGCTGAACTCCTGCAATAAAAAATAATATTCCATACAAGGGGCCTTACGTGAAAGTCGATTGTTAAGGAGTAAACTAGAATAATATGGACATAGGTGGATGAGAATGCGGTCACCGCCCTCGTGGAGCTGGGCTGGTCCAAGACCCTGGCGCGGACCGGCCTCCGCGCCACCGCCGGGGACGTGGACAGGGCGCACCACTACCTGGAGGAGAGGAAGGCCGAGAGGGAGAGGGAGAGGGAGATGCACCGCGCGCAGAGGTCAGTTCCACATGTTTGTGGAAGAATAATTCCATCGTGAACAATATTATGAACTCTCAGTTTAATTTGTGTGAAGGTGAATTAGCTTCGAGACGTATTTTGCGTTTGTTGTAATATTTGTGTTTTTACAGGACTTCTTAACTCGATATTGGAATTTTCTTGAAATTTTCTATTAAAAATTATATTTCATATTAACCTTCAAGCAGGCGCGCGGTTGTTTGTCACGGTAGCGGTCGCGCGCAACCGTAAACACCTATGGGATATATTAGAGGAATGAAACAATAATTAATCAATAACCATTAATTTTTTTGTACTTTCGCGTATTATTGTTATGTATAAACTCAAATTATACAAAAGAATTTACTTGATAATTTTTTTTTATTGCAGGAGGTCAGCAGACAGGCAGACGGCCCACTCGATGGAGAGCGGTTACCATCGCATATGGACATTTGCAACACCAAAGGTGCTACAAATGCGCTGCTGCCCTCTTAAAGGAGACTGGAACCTGGTCACTAATGCCGAAACGCAACACAAGGTTGTTATGGCGACATACTTTAGACCAGGGGTGGTAGCCATCCAGGCGGGCAAATACCCTACCGCCTGGCTGTGGGTTGTTTTGTCGCCTCTTACGACAGGCCGCCCGGCCGCAGGAAATTGTATTCTTACTCCGTTCCTGCAAGGAGAAAAATTAAATGTACAATATCCATTTTGGCCCTTGGCCAAAACCTTTCAGTTAAGGTAAGGTAAGGTCTGGAAGAAGACTTGGTCTGGACATCCCATTCCCTTGCGAAAACCCGTTCAATCAATACTTTAGCATACAACTTTCCGACAACGCTGAGAAGGCTAATGTCCCTATAATTTTTGCACTCCTGCTGTGACCCTTTCCCTTTATAGAGTGGAACAATTACGGCTTTACACCAATCTTTTGGTACAGAGCCTCTCATCCAGCACATGTTGAAAAGGCGGTATAATTGACCAGGCCTTGTCCAGCTCTCATGTCAAAATAATGACACTAAATCTGATTTTCGTCAAGATCGCAACAAATGAATTTCGTGTGACTTCTGCAAATGTTTCTCCGGCAAGATGTACACTGAGTTTTTAATTGCCTCCTTTTTTTTACACCTGATTACTTCTGAAAGTGGCAAATTCTTCTCATTTGTACTTCCTCGAAGGATTGAGTTTCCTCTGGAACGATGTGGTCGGATGTTTCTGAACGTTGGTCACTAAGGTCTGATTTAGTTACTTCATCTTGTTTTTATATTCCCTCAATTTTTGCACTTTGTGTTAGCGGTCGACGACTCATTTTTAACAGACTTCAAAAAAAGGAGGAGGTTCTCAATTCGTCGGGATCTTTTTTTTCTCTTTTTTTAATGTATGTTCACTGATTACTCTGAGATTTGTGATCCGATTTACGTGATTCTTTTTTTGTTCCACGCGGAATAGTTGCCATTTGGTCCCCTAATCATTTAACATAGTTTGGTCCAGTAGTTTTCATTTTACGAACATTTTTTTGTTCCCGTTTCTTGGGACCTATATTTTTTAAGGCGGCACCTTTCGTAGGCGTACTCATAGCTAGACACTAAAAAGTAACAAATAATAATAAAAAAACTTCGTTTAAAAATACCGACTTCAAAAACTAAAAAGTATAAAATAACTTATTTCTGAAGCTATTATTATTAATATACATTATCTAAAACATCTTGAATTCGGTGCAAGGTAAAACATAAAAATTACTATATTTTGAAAATTACTAATCACCGACTTAAGATGTTTTTGATAATATATATTAATAATAATGGCTTTAAAAATAAGTTATGACCTTTTCGACGCCTGCGCAGCTGCTAGGACAAAAGCTATGGGGTGGAGAGTGCGTGGGGGGCGCACCTAAACCGTTTATTTCACACACAGTGACAATATAGGAAGCTACTAAGGATTTGAAATGCATGTGATGAGTAATAATAATTATTATAACGAAAATGTGTTTAGTGCGGTCTATTTATTCGACACCGCGCGCTTTCTTGAAGGTTAATATTTATTATTTTCACATTAAGTACCCGCCTATAAGAATATATAAAAAGTATTAGTTTCTATTCTTGCTGGTAATGGCTCTAACGCCTTTGGCATTGATTTTGCCAATGTCAGAGTAAAAGCGACAGGTGTTAAATATAGGAAGTTAAAAAAGCTTGTTTGTGGATAGTCTAGCAGCTGTATATGCGAATTTAATCAAAGCCTATTTTAATAATAATGAATTTTCTGGTCACAAAATCTTCATATTATTGTTATTTTTTCTAAAATTATTGTATTTTATATTTCCCTGCCATCTGTGGAGGTTTTTGAATAGCTGTTCTTTAGCTATCTCTGTAACGTTAGTTTGTAAGACTACAGCTGTTAACCCCGCGAATAAAATAAAAGAGTAATTTTTGTTCTGGTAACCTAAAGAAAAGACAACACAAACGGTCATACGACTGGATGGCTACCACCCCTGGTCGAAAGTATGTCGCCATAACAACCTTGAGTTGTGTTCCGGCATTAGTGGACCAGGTTCCAGTCTCCTTTAAGAGGGCAGCAGCGCATTTGTAGCATCTTTGGTGTTGCAAATGTCCATAGGCGATGGTAACCGCTCTCCATCAAGTGGGCTGTCTGCCTGTCTGCTGACCTCCTGCAATAAAAAAAATAAAAAAATATTGGACTAACTACTTATAAAATTAAGCATTAAAAATCTAGGTGTTATGGGCATAACATCCCACTGCTGGGATGATGTTATTCTCTTTCTATTGCATCTTTCAATCCACGACATTCCCGTAACGCGCTGTTTCTTATAATTCTATATTATGATATATATGTACGATATGTATATAGAGAAAATCGTCTCCTGGGTCTATGCGTGGATGGAACCCCGGTAAACCCGCAGCTGGTGGAGGGGCTGATCGGGATGGGCTACACTCGGAACGTTGCCATAGCAGCCCTGAGGAACTCCAATAACCACGTCGCTGATGCCGTCAGGATCATACAGGAGCAACCAGAGCTGGTGAGTCTGTACCTTTTTAGATAGATAACACTTCATCGCTCACCGAATATACAATTTCAAAAATGCAAAATTACAATATTGTCATGGTAGAAACGATAGGCGGATACCTTATCGCTCAAAGCAATCTCTTCCAGGCAACCTGACTTAAGGAATAGTTTAATCTAACCTAGCGATGTAGGTGGCAGTGGTGTGCGATTACGAGATATACTAATGAAATAATTCGATTATGAAGATATCTCGATTATGACAGATAAGTAGTTACTAATTTAGTTGTGAGTAATTGTGAGATTTTATTTTTGTAATTGGTAAGTAAATGTTCGTGAACATTACATACATACATACTTGTAAACTTACCGTTATAAAACTCCACCAAAGACAGGACAGCTAGTATCTTATAAATTGAATACGTACAAACACTTGACTATTAATAATGTTTTTTTTCTTATATGAAATGACTTTCTTTCTTTAGTTTTCTCTTTTTTCTGTTCGTTTTATTTCTTGTCTTTTTTTATTATTTTTAAGGCTATTACAAAATTTTATAAATACTAAATACTAACTGTATTTGTATATAATTTAAAATAACAATAATATTTTTGCCATATATTTATCTTTTAGAAAACAACATCTGTTTAAAAGTTTTACTTCTACAACTAATGATGTTATAAATGTTTCAGATATCAGACAGCGATTTGTCTTCAAGTTCTGGAACTCCGAGCTCTGAGGACGATCTGGTGGTAGCTGATGACAACTTAATCGCGGAGGTGTGTTTTTATCCCTTATTTATTTAGGTTTATGGCTTGGCAGCTAGGCCTTTAAGTCAGATCTTAGTTTACAATATGGTTTCTTCATTTTCTTAAGCTTATGTGTAACACAGCTGAACTGTAGGTTATTAGCTGGTGCCATTCAACGGAGTTCTTGTGACAACTCAAAAGCTTAAGCATGTTTACTGAAGAGTTTCTTGCGCCGGTTCTTCTCTTCAAGCCGCAACATGTTGCGAAGCAGTGGTAAATTAGATTAGGCCCCCATAGAGTAAATATAACCATAAACAAAATTTAAAGTAAATAATTAAAATGAGCAAGTTGGCGGTTTGGTTTAAATCTTTAACAATACTCCGTAACACTTCACATCTTTATTTTCCTACTGAAAAGTGGCCGAAACGTCGGAATAACAAAAATCAAATGAATAACCGCGCTTCGTAGTTTTATTATATTTTTTTTTGTATTTAGGCACACCAACAGCACACACATTATGGTTACATTACATATCATTCACTACAAAGGTTCTGATGTGTGGACCCATTAGAGGAGTGCACAGCATTTACAATTTAAATGTCAATTCCTAGTAATTTAATTAATTAATGTCAATATTATGCATATGTCAAGTAGAAATAAAGTAAATAATGTTGTCAAAAGAAAATAAGGAAAGAAAAAAAAAATGCAAGAATTAAATTAAAAATAATTATATAACTATGTACAAGCGTAAACATGAACGGCTTGTCAATTATTTTAAAGTCACAGCTGATGTCAACACTTTATTTTTAAACCAATCATATGATTGATTTTTCCCTGCGGCCGGGCGGCCTGTCGTAAGAGGCGACAAAACAACCCACCGCCAGGTGGTAGGGCATTTTCCCGACTGGATAGCTACCACCCCTGGTCTGGAGTATGTCGCCATAACAACCTTGAGTTGTGTTCCTGCATTGGTGACCAGGTTTCAGTCTCCCTTAAGAGAGCAGCAGCGTATTTGTGGCACCTTTGGTGTTGCAAATGTCCATAGGCGATGGTAACCACTTTCAATCGGGTGGGCCGTCTGCCTGTCTGTTGAACTCCGGCAATAAAAATGAAAAAATGATTTGTGAAAAATATCAAGATCTTCTAATTTTGAGTTTAGACGGTTGTAAGTATTGCACATTCTTGTGATAGGGCTGCTGAGGCCCAGGTTGGTTTTAACCGAATTTTAACATGATCTGCTCGGATCTGGTAATTTGATTGAGTTATGTTATAATGTTTGTTTTTATATGCCTTCATTTAGTTGGAAAATATGGGTTACAACATCGAAGAAGCGAAGACAGCTTTGGTGTTGGCAAGGAATCGTATCACCGGCGCACTGGACTTGCTGCTCGTCGACGGAGAGCATATGGATGGTAAGCAGTATTTAATATGGGGCATATTTCATAATATTAAAATTTCCTATTTTTAGTCACATTAGGGTTGATAGATGTTATACCTGTATTTATCTTCGACAAAGGGCAATATATTTTTAATAGAGTTGACTCTATTGCGTGCCTCTTGTTTAAACAGCGGGCGTTAATACAGGTTACATTCTATTAAATTTTTATTTTAGTGCTATTTGCCCCCGGAAGATTTAATTCATTTTATATCGCAAAGTATCCCATCTCCCGGGATGAAAATTATTTATGTCCATTTTCGGTATTAACACTACATTCAAACAAAATTGCCATAAAACCGATCCAGTAGTCCTAGTATTTTTCCGTAAAGGCTTAACAGACAGACAGATCGAGTTACTAACGCTTTTTTTATAGATGACCAATTTTTATATCTATAAACTTGAGAAACGATTGATCTTCCATACAAAATTTCATCAAATATTTCAACATTTGTGTTTTATTTATCTGTCCCCCGTCTATTATATTATCTGTATACAATAAAAATGATCATAATTACCAAAATAACCAAAATTACCCAAACGACCAAAATAACCGAAGTGGCCAAAGCACAATGAAAAACCTACCCTACTTTCCAGGATAACATTTACATAAATCTATCGCTTTTTCAGAATGAAAAGTATCCTATATCGAATATCAGCCAAATCGGTTCAATAGTTTTCCGTGAAAGCGTAACACGCAAACAGAGAAATATACTTCTATCCCGAAAACTATCCCATTTTTCGGGATAAAAAGTATCCTATGTTTATCCTCGACGACGAAAACACATATATACTGAATTTCGGCGAAATGATCCCAGTGGTTTTTTCCGTGAAAGCGTAACAGACAGACAGACTTTCCCTTTTATAATATTAATAGGCGTGTTTTTTATTGTTTACTTCATCTACGAAAAATTATGTCCGGCATTCCAAGTGTTTAATATTATTTTTCTATGATAATAATTAAAATCCGATCGTATATTATTTTCAGTCGATGATCCCGACAACCCTACCACCAGCACCGGAGTGGCGAACAAGGAGAAACAGAAGAAACCTAAGGATAAGAAGTAAGTTATTCATATTATTTTTATTTTAATAATAATGATATTAATAATTCGTTTATTTCAGGAAATGTAAATACTTAATTTTCATATTATACAATTTTATATTATTAAACTATTTCCATGTTATCAAAGTTCAAATTAATTCACGGCACAACAATGAATTGATAAGACAAAAATTAAGGCATTACACCCTATTTTAGTGTTAGTTATTAAGAAATAGACCTAACTTTATCCGTGCAGGAACGGAGAAAGAATACAATTTCCTGCGGCCCGGCGGCCTGTCGTAAGAGGCGACAAAACAACCCACAGCCAGGTGGTAGGGCATTTGCCCGACTGGATGGCTACCACCCCTGGTCTAGAGGATGTCGCCATAACAACCTTGTGTTGTGTTCCGGCATTAGTGACCAGGTTCCAGGCTCCCTAAAGAGAGCAGCAGCGCATTTGTAGCACCTTTGGTGTTGCAAATGTCCATAGGCGATGGTAACCGCTGTCCATCAAGTGGGCCGTCTGCCTGTCTGCTGATCTCCTGCAATAAAAAAAAAAAAAAAAAAAAAAAACTACAACACAGAGGCTGCGGGTTCGATTCCCGGCATGCAAAAGTTTCGAAACGACCTTTTTGTTATTTACTATGGTCTGGGTGTGTAGGACGGCCGCAGAATGGTCTGTTGTATATTATCCATAACACGTATACATATATATATATATCTCGCCTAGTTAAAATTTGAAAGTTTAATTAACACAACTTTCGCTCTAGAAAGCTTTCTGAAGGTCATAGATATATATAACCCGCACCCGGTGCGGTAATGTAGGTACTAAATAAAAGAAAAATATAAGGGAGTTTCGCATTACGAGAATAAATAAGTTGAATAATCGAACCTCCTTGGAAGTTACTTTTGATCGATACATTTGTCTCACTTTAATGCCAAAGGGAAAGTGTATTCCTAAATTTCACATTTTCAAAATGTGTTGAATAATGTTGTCATACAACACGTGCCGTTGACGATTAGACGAATGTATGTATTGTTTTTTTTTTCTAACATTACAGAAGGAAAGAGAAAGAGTTGGCTTTGAATCGTCTCTCGTCAGCGATAAAGGCCGACGAGGATGAATATATGGACACTTCTCTCGTCGAAGAAGAAGAGTTTCTGGCGCAGTATAAATCCTTGTTGTAAACACTGCGTTGGACGTGGTTTAGAGTCACCGGGACCCCGAGGTCCTCGTTTGTTACCACGGTTTGAAATGCTGGTAAAAATTTGGTATCTATGGTAAATTTAGATAACGGTAAAAAATAAATTTATATATATAAAAGAAAGTCGTGTTAGTTACAATATTTATAACTCACGAACGGCTATACCGATTTGACTGAAAATTGGTGGGGAGGTAGTTTCGAACCAGGAGACGGACATAGGATACTTTTTATCCCATTGGAACCGATAGGTGACGCTGTGATCGGGTTCTAGAATCCTAATCTCCTGGACCGATGTTGGTGATTTTGTTTTTGTGTGTTTGAGTGGGTCCCCGGCTGGTTTAAATCCACAATTGGAACCGATAGGTGGCGCTGGGATGGGGTCCTAGATTTTATTTTTTCACAGCAGGACAACGTCTGCCAGGGCCGCTAGTATCTTTATAAAATTTATAGTCTAAGAGCCGGTGAAGATCGACCTTCACCGATCTGATAGCCAGATGAGACGCATTTTTATCAAATATATTTTATGAACAAATATACCTATAATTACTTGCCTATCCAAAAGTGCTCAAGGCTATTTTTAATTAAATTAACTTTAATCGATTTTTTTTCATCACTTTCGTTCTATTGATAACCAAATGAATTTTATTTTACTGATAGTTTTTAACACACAGAATATGCCTAGGTAGGCTTGCCTACTCGTTTCTGTGTATGGCTACCTGGCGAGCAGATGTGAACAGGTAAGTCAATATAGATGACTCCATCGATCTGCTAACTTATCGAAAGTTATATCAAATTTTAGATTATTTTATTACAAAATCAATCACATATACTTGCCTGCAAAAAATCGTATTTAAAGTACTATTGCCAAGCTAAAAACTTTTAGAGTTTTAGCCACTTGATAGGTGCGAGAGAGAAAGTAGAGCGTCCGAGGTCCGTGTGGTAGAACAGGACACAACATAACAGCTGCACGCTACCTGTCCGTTGAGTGCATCCGAGTGCGCATGCTCGTGTATAGTCGAAAATCATTTATTAGTGACAACACGTGCTAAATAATAATATGGCTAGGACCGTTTTACCGGTAAAAAATATAACGTTAATACTATTTTTATCGGTAATTTTACCGTTTAACTATGTTTTGTTACCGTCGTCGTTCTCTTTCACTCGCAAAGATTGTCAAACAGTATTAAGAGTGCGTAACCAATCATTTTTCTTTGTCATAATAATGTATATAGCATTTAAATAAATAAATATATAAACTCTTTATAGTTAGTGGAGTGCCAAGCACTTGCCCGATGTTTTTCATTTTGGAAATGAAGTAAAACACTATTATAATACTATAAGTATATATATATATATGTAATATATATAAGTAAAAGTTTTGTTTCTTGACGAACTATGAGTTGCCATACAAATTTTTATTCCTTGTTTCATACAATTTCATTATTGTTTTTAATACAAATGATAGATTCCGTTTGTAGTCAGTGTAGACAACATATACATATTTTGTTTATATTATTTTATAGGCGTGCAAACGATAAAAGAAAAATAAATGTTTGGATGTAGTTTATGCCCTTCTTCATGGTATTTAATTTATTTGATGGACTTGATCGGTCTTATTCATATTGAGTTAAGAGTAAATTTGAAGACTTCTTTAAGTACTATAAAGAAGCCTTGGAACATATAACTCAATATGAATACGTGTCTTTATTATTTATAAAATTACAATAATTAATGTAACAAATCGAATCAAAATAGACATTATGATCATAGCGCGATGGAGAGAGATAATGTTTTACTGAACGATATGAAAGTAATTTAGTGCCATACATATTATTATACGTACTCTAAAGTAGGTTTAATTGGATGTTTATGAATAGGATTTATTAAAATGTTTCAAAAACAACTGGTGCAGTTAATACGGGTCTATCGATATTTACATCTGTCAAATTGATTCCAATAGTGATATGATTAGAAATAATACCATGGAAGGAAATTAGCTATAGTGACAATCGTCAAGTAAATAAAACACCACTAAACTTTAGAATTGCGTCGCAGACGTAAGAGCCGGTACATTTCGCTTCTTTGCTTCAATAATGTGTTATCTTGAAAATTGAAACATTAGAAGACTCTTTTTAAAGTTGGAAAAATATTTGTACCGAAACAAATGCTTTGGTATCTGCAAAAAATCATTTTAAATTGATAGAAAAAAGTTAAGGATACGCTTCGATAAAATTACTTCTTATATGCCTAAAATGCTGGTTTCTAAAATTTCTATTAACAAGATAACACATTATTGAAGCAAAGATGCGATTTGTCCCGTGCAAAACCTATTTGTACTGATACGGTGCAAAATCTAAAAAAAGTAATGCCCATATATTTTGTCGCGCTACTACTCAATGTACTCGCGCCTCAACTCAAAGAAAAAGGACGGAACTAGGTTTACGCTACAACAGTACAATAACGTGTCTACAGATATTCACACGACAAAGAGAGACAACATGACATGTACGACTGCTAGTACAATGAGGTGACCGAAGCCGATCACATCCGAATCTTGACGAACATTTCCGACTAGTTTTGAACGGGACAAATAAGGGAATGACGCTCACCGCGTCACCCTCACCGCGTCACCCTCACCGGCGTCATCGCTTCAAATGTAGTAGGGGAGCCCAAGATGCTAAATGTGGAGTTACTCGAGCGTCGGGGGACCTGTTAGATTGTGAAGATTAGATGCTAAAAAGAAAAAATGTTATATGATGTATTTATTATGTAATTTCACTGCTTGTACAGGTTTTGTTTTTAAAGAGTCGCACAGAAATACTCAAGCGCGTCAGATATTCAAATTGGATGTTAAGTAAACCCCAAAGGAATTATTCAAAAGACTTACGATATGGACGCGATCAATGCCGATTTTTGAAAATGCAAAAATTACATTGTACTCGAGCGTGTCAGATTAATGTACAGACGGTTCAGCTTGTTGTCCTTGTCGTGCTGACCCATAATCTGACGGTTTGAAAAATAATTTAAAGCATAAAAAATACCCCCGCCCTGTATGCAGGGTTAATATATAGTGGGGCTACAGGGTGAAAGATTTCTCACCTTACGTTATTCTGCCACGCTCGAGTAAATCCCAAAATCCCCGCTTGGCCTCCCCTACTAATGTACTGCCGCGGTTATTTTTCAAACATTTTATCAATCTGATAGTGATGTACCGATTTAAAATGAGAATCGATATATATAGTCATACATTACGGAATCGAATTTAATAATAATATAATATAATCTATACTTTCATAAGTTATTTTTGCTCATATGTATTTTGAATTAAAACTTAGTTTAGTTTGTTGTTATCGGTTGTTTACAGGTAATCTTATAGGAAACGAAAGCAGTAAAAATGTTATTTTTTTTTACATTTTATTTTATTATAAATAAGTTTTCTGCGCTTACATTTAATACAAGTTATACGATGATAGATATTGTATGTTAGTTATAAGATATATAATCTTACTTATATACGGGGTGAATATTTAAAGTGGGCCTTCAGGGCCAAATTCTAAACTATACGAAATGGCGAAAAACACTCAAGAATCATACACAAATGTGTAGAAAAGAAAAGAAAATGGAAGGTAGAAAATTTTGTTGAAAAACAAATATTTCCCTTTGTTTGTGTCGTTTGACATTCCTTCACATTGATCCTTGCAAACTACACTATGATTGGTACAATAGAGATAGGGATGTTTTTATTTTTTTCAAAATCTGCCGACTTGATTCCTGGTACAAGGGTAGTTGATTAAAAAAAATGTAATGATACCACTTTAGTTTTCGTAAAATCGGCCCCTGGACTCTTAAGTGGTTTTCGTTATTCAACAAAGTTTAAAATCTGGCATTGAAGACCCACTTGAAAAATTCACCTGTATAGTTGTTGTGGGATAACAATAAAAATGTTTTTACAAAATTATTCGTTTTATTTTATACATTGTAGTCGATAGCCAAGTCGTGGATTCGAATCCTTAGGCGTAATTCTCTTCTTATTTGTATATCTTGGAGATACAAAGGTATTTAAAGTACTATTCCATTGCGATAGTATAAAAAATCGTATTCTACTGAGGGTGTGGTGTTGATGATTGATGGTTGCGCCGTTGAGCGGTGTACGGGTTAATGAAAGATTACTTGCGTCGTACACTTTTAATCACACACACACTCTCAATGTTACAATATTATAGTTCAGAAGGATTTTGATATGAAGGCAAGCAGCGAGCGCGAAAACTAACGTTTTGTACACGAGCACGTATGTCGTGCGGACGCGTTGAAGACGTGAGTCGGACTGTGTCAGTGTCTTAACAGTCAGTTCAATTATTTTTTCTTAGAGATTTTTGCGTTCTATTAGTGGGTAGGTATTGCAGTAGATGTCACTGTTCTCAAATTAATCACCAATTGAATGAATATAATATGTTTCTTTATACGCAGTTGTTTTAATACTTGTTTAAGAAATATTTGATATGTTTTTACGTTTTTGCCAGCCATATCAGCTAATAAATATATTTTAAAGTGTGTAAATTCTAGTCCTCACCTTTTTCAAATTATAAAGCTCTTTTTAACTTTAATTAATGGATTTTAGATGAATTGTCGATTTACCAAAAACTTATTTCAAAATGTCAATTATGTCAAAACCAAAATGACATTCCGACTGATACAAGTTACATTCGTGAACGTATGTACTTTGGTTGTGTTTTGATTATTTTTCGATAACTTCGTTTGATTCCTGGACTCCAAAGACTTCGCTTATCAAGTTTACTAGTGTTCTGTGATCACGTCGGACTTAATCATGTACCCTGAACACCAATTTGCCTAACGATTTGTTTTCTGATGACTTGGATTATGGCTTCTTCTGAAAGAGATTGTTGTGTGCCCAGATATGGTAAAACTTGTAAGTACATCATCTTAACGGCACCAGATTAGATGTGGATACAAATAATGTTATGAAAATGTATGCCTTTGAATATTTTAATAAAAGGAAACATAATAAATCACGCTACCGCTAAATAGTTGTTTTATTTACTAACAAATAAACATTTTTTGGAAAGGCTTTTGGGAATTGCAGGAGTTAAATTATAACTCCCGCAATTTCCAAAAGTCTAATATAAAAATCAAAATAACACTAGACCCCCTGGATGGTTTTTGCCGTTGAATAATGCTATATACCGATAGAGGGCGTTACTATATATATTATAACTGTTGACTCTATACCAGTATATATAAAGTACTCTGTGGACTGTGTCGAGATGTCCCGAAATAACTTCGGTTCACGACTGTTTCGCGGCAGAGAATTACCGCGAAAAATTGGGCGCGCGCTTGTTATAAAACGGCGCGATGTTTTTCTTGCCACAGATAAATATTGGTTCCGCGCTTGCGTGCTTGTTTTTATGTTGGCACTAATCGCCACACTACTAAATCCCCAATATCTTTTCTATATCGTCGTAGCGGAATAATAGTAGCAAAAATTAGCATTACCCTACGCAAGGATTGCGTTAGCCGAAATGAATATTAGGATGCTACCAAATTTTTTAAAAGTTTATCTCAAAAGTTATCCGTGATAAATATTAATTATCAGGGCTTTTTGTGGGGGCACGCACTGCTCTAATAGGATATTTCGAAAATCGTGATATAAGCCTAATGAGTGCTAGTCAGAAAATTGAAAATGTGGTTCAAATGTTTGGACGAAGGATAACTGAACCTGGTACCGTCATGGGACGCGTGGCAGATGTGAAACATCGAATATAATATATAAGTTATATGCATAAAAGAACAGATTACGACAGGAATCAGATATGGCATAATTAATAAATGATAGTTTAAAAAAAACTAACGCTATCACCTATAGACTTTGTATAGTACATATATTCAATCGTATAGCGTCGCCACGGTCTATATAGCCAACAATCAGGTTTACCCTCCGCCTATAGATGGTTCACATCAAAAATTAACGACTCGAGATATAGGGTGCCCTAAAAAGGAAGCGACAAAAAAGACCTGCTGTATATAAAGATAGCAATTGTGCCATGGGTTTATAGTGTCTGGCAACCCCCGCAGGTTGCCGCCTGAGTCAATACATTGCAAAACGCCACGCACGCGAAAAAGTATCGCACCCGCGTTTATAACCACACATAATGAGCTATCGAAGATTCCTTAGTTACTAGGAAATTCTCCTTAACCAATATATGAACTTAAATGGTCAGTGTATCTGCGTCCCTTGCGCCCCGGGGCTCTTGTAGAAGGACCTTGACACCTTTGTGTATCACCAAGGCTGGCTGCAAGGGAAGTTCAAGATTCTTTATTCTCCAGACACCACTTTTTAATTGGGGAATAAGGGCCATATATGGAGCACTTAACCCCCTACCCGCGGAGATTGCCTGATTGCGCCTCCAAGAATTAAAAGAATACTGAAATTGGGCAAAACTACTGAGACGATAGTGTCCGGCGATTTTGACCAAATAGTAATAGAAGATTTGGGCCCTTGGTATTCAGTGTGCACTTTTAGGCAGTTTTAATACAACAGCCATTTTGGCTAAACGGAACTCTTGTGGAATAGTTTGTCGGTACGTCAGTAATTTATCTCGAGAATCAGATTATATTAATGGAAATTGAAACTAATATATAAATCTGTATACTGTTACACAATACTGTACTTAAATTAACTTAAATTTAAAAAACTACAATCTGAGAGAGTCGATAAGTCGATTTTTTTATCATACATACAGCGCATTCCACTAGTAGCTCACAACGCCCAAAATGCTTAGTTAGCCGTTCCACAAGGTGACCGCGGTCGTTGTGGTCGTGGCGAAAACTTCACTAATGACGTCATCGTTTTCGATCACACAACGCTCACAACAACCCATGTCAAAAGAATAACCGTTCCACTTGGCTTTAAAATTGTAACACCGGCAAGCAAGTGAGTCGTTGTGAGTCTCTAATGGAACGTAGCCTACATCGTGTGGAGTGTCATTACCAAGACTGTAAAATAACTTTTTCTCGAAATTTTAGGATTCTGTATCCAAGGTTACAAAAATAATGAACGATAATCCTTTAAATCGCGTGTTCCAATATACACTTAGCTGGTTTCATTTACAATAAAATAACCTAAGAAAACTAGAAATAAATTATTGATTCACAATAAACTCTAAGAACATTACGTCGTTTTTGACATATTCAAACTTGTCCAAGCTGGTGTGGGGTATAAAGATGTATTGTCGCTTCAACTGCAGAATGGACTTGTCTAACGCTTCGTTGGACTTCGTCTTCTCCTCCTGCTCGTCACCCTCGTCGTAATCGTGACGTTTCGACGAAGACTTGCGACGTATTTGGAGAGATTTCACAATGTCCATTGCCTGGAATTGGAAAAAAAATACAGAATAGAACTTTAAACGAGGAAAACGACAGGTACTAGTAGTAAAAAATATAGATACTTAGATTTAAATTAAAATGGGACTAGGGGAAATAAAACGGCATTTTCCTTACGTTCGAATCACAACCAACTCGATTTCTTTTAATTATAATAACGTCAAAACCGAGCTGACAATATTATAATATTGTTACAACCTAGGCGCTGACGAAGACAAATTCTACGTACAGATCTGTAGAAGCACATTTTATTACCTATCGGCATTTGAACTAATTGTAATCCTATAATATTTTCTTAAGTTTTCGCGACTTGTACACATAATAAAACTACGTTTTAACGGTTTTAAGCGCGGTAATTTATTTTATTTAGGTTTATCCGACGTTTCGGCCGCTTTTCAGTTGCCGTGGTCACGGAAGACAAAGATGACATTTGTCAAACGTGTATTGTCAAAGTTTTTATTCAGCCTACCGCCAACTTGTTCATTTTAATTATTTAGTTTTAATTTTGTTTATGGATATTATTTACTCTATGGGAACCTAATCTAATTTACCACCGCTTCACAACATGTTGTGGCTTGAAGAGAAGAAGCGGCGCAAGAAACTCTTCAGCAAACATGCCTAGTTCTAAAATTTTTTTTATATATAATAAACGTCGGATAAACCTAAATAAAATAAATTACCGCGCTTAAAACCGTTAAAACGTAGTTTTATTAATTGTAATCCTTTTATGACCGTCTTCTTTTGTTCACTTATTTATTGGCATACGTTTCTAATAATTATTCGCAGATTAGCATCATTAGCCAGGTGTTGAGGATTCTTTTGCATTAGTGAAGTATAAAACGACGGGCTGATGGAAAGAGAGGACAGTTGAGCGACAACGACGATCAAGGCGTGACGTGTTTACAATTGGAAAACTAATAGTTATTACGGACCTTTGGTTTTGTTGTGTTCGGTTATATTTGTACCTGTGTTATATAGTTCTAATAAACTATAATAAATCCAACGGCATTTTAACTCGAGTCCTGCTAAACTCTTAACAATATCATAATCAAATCAAAACAGATGGACTGTCTGCAGGCTGACAAGATAATTTACCCTTCCTATGGCCCCGCCTAAACACGTTTAATACAGGGTTCGTCTAAGGCAAACTACGCCACCGGTTTCGAGTTTCATCTAAATCCGTTCAGTAGTTTTCATGTCATACTCTAAATGACAGACAAATAAAAAAAAATAACGTTGCATTTTCGAAATTGCTGATCCGATTTCGCCTCCCTGAACTTTTTCATATTTGAAAGCATTGTACAAACTCGAACCATTTACACATTTATTATAATATTATAGATAGATTGCTATAACATTATATTTACCTGCTTCCGATTAGCCGGCTGGTCTTTGAGTACGATATTGATGGAGAAATCGCAGGGCCAGTCCAGAAGAGGGTCGTATGGACCGGTTACCAGACGAATGGTACTCGTTATATTCCTTCCACGCCATTTGCCAATACCATTGAGGTTTAGCTCAGCCTGGAATTGATGTATAAATAAATTGTAAGCCTAACATAATAGGAGAAGTAGAAGCTCACCGCCAAGAATAAGAGAGGATCGCAGCGTGAGGAAAGCAAATTTGGGACGGCTGGTAAGTCAGCGTCCGGTTGGCCGTCCCAAATATCGCTGGAAGGACAGAGTGGAGGCTAACCTGTCGGAGTTATGAGCCAATAATTGGCAAGAAACTGCACAGGACAGAGCAAAGTGGCATGTTCACGTTTCAGAGGCCCATACCCACTAGTAAGCATACCAAGCCTATGTATTAATGATTTACACATTAATCAAAAAGAGGGTAATTAAGGCACTTTATTTAAGACTAATTTAAGTCTAAAAATGCATTTTGAATGACAAGACGTGCATTGAAAGTTTTGAGATTTTTTTAAAAGACAAGAACGGATAGATAGTTTTGAGATTATAGAGGACGTTACTCTTGAGGCTCACAATAGCCAACGTGCTCCTTCAGCCTTTCCACTTAGCGACCACGGTCGTTATGGTCGCCGCGAAAAAGTCCCAATGACGTCATAATTTTCCATTACGCAGCCTCCACGACGACCCATGTCAAGAAGTGGGTCGAAGTTGTAACGCCCGTAAACAAGTGGAATGGGAAAAATCGCAATCGTGAGCGTGGTTGTTGTGAGCTCCAAGAAGAACGTAACCGTGTATTACAAGTACTTTGCTTTGCCTATATCATCATAGAGTAAAAGCGAAAAATATAATGCTTACCTTTAGTGTGTAACCATATTTACTTGTCCTAAACAAAGGACTGCTGAGGACTGTGTCATTCTCCTTAGAGTCCTTCATTCGTGCTGCGAAGTTACTTATCCTCCAGATGAAATGTCCTGGAAATTGTAAGCAGTTACATTACAAGCATATGTTTTTATTTATCCAGGAATAAAAAAATAGTACAAACTCCTGCATCGCGCGGTCTGTCGTAAGAGGAAACAAAACAACCCACAGTCAGCTGGTAGGGTATTTGCCCGTCTGGATTGCTTCCTCCCCTGATCAGTAACAGCCTTGAGTTGTGTACCGGCACCAGCGATCAGGTTCCATTCGCCCCTTCGAGGTCGGCAGCACATTGGTACCACCTTTGGTCTTGCAAATGTTCATAGGCGACGGTAACCACTGTTGCCCGCTACTGGCAATAAAAGGAAAATTAAAAAGTCATACTAGCTTAGTGGTTAACACACTTGCGACCCAAAATTTTAGTAAAATTAAATTTACACTTAAGCGTCCTAATGCAATAAGAATGGCTTGACTGAAAAATCGCAAAATTTTCACATTTTCTGTCTAAAAGTTAATGAATTTTCTGCTATACCTTTGGACACAATGCAATAGCAATAAAATTTCACTAAAACCAAAAAGTTATGGATGAACATAAATAGTGAAAAAAATTACACGTCGAATTCCTAGTTTTTTTTAAGAGTTTAAATTAAAATTAATATATATCACACTTCTTCCGTCGTTGATAACTCTCACGGTACTGGCTGGCTGTTGATGGAACTCTGCCCCTCAACATCAGACAAGCTAAATCCGTATTGTCTTTTAAACTGATGGTTACTAAATATCTTTGGTCCTCGCAAGTCTAAAACATGCTGCTGATTCTATATATACTTAGAATGTGATATGTCTTATTTTTATATAGTACTAGCTGTCCCGGCAGACGTAGTCCTGCCCGGTAAAAATAGGGGTTTGTCGCAGAGGGTTGATAAATTAGGGTTGTATGTATTTTTGTATGTTGTATCATAAAAAAATAGAAATTAAATTTTTTTTCTAAAAAATAAAAATTTAGAGGTGGACTACCCTTAACATTTAGGGGGATGAAAAAATGATGTTGGCCGATTCTCAGACCTACCCGATATGCATACAAAATTTCATGAGAATTGGTCAAGCCGTTTCGGAGGAGTATGGCAACGAAAACTGTGACACGAGAATTTTATATATTAGATATAAAGTATATTATTATTTATTTTCACTTATTCTTGGAATGTTTTATATTATTTACTAGCTGTCCCGGCAGACGTCGTCCTGCCCGGAAAAGTTTCAGTCGATATGCCGACAGCATTAAAGTTTATAATTAACAAATAAAAATTAGGGGTTGATCGTAGAGGTTTGAAAATTTAGGGTTGTATGTATTTTTTAATGCTGTATCATAAAAAAATATCTAAAAATTAATAAAAAATTGGGTTGGACTACCCTTAACATTTAGGAGGAAGAAAAATAGATGTCCGATTCTCAGACCTACCCAATATGCAAAAAATTTCATGAGAATCGGTCAAGCCGGTTTCGGAGGAGTTTAACAACAAACACCGCGACACGAGAATTTTATATATTAGATTGTCTTCACCGCCACTGTTGTCTTAATACTTTCTTTACTTTAGGGAGTTGCCTGGAAGAAATCGCTTCAAGCGATAAGGCCGCCCTTTGTTCAACATTTATTGTACCTAGTTTTATTTTTTGGTGAACAATAAAGTTTTTCATTTATTCATTCACTTTCTGAAGCTCGCGTAAGAATTAAAAATTACCATTATCACTTCCAGTTTCCTGGTTATCGAAGTTAACCCTCGACTGGAAATCTGCCAGCTCAGTCCTCAGTTTGTGATAGGATTTCGTCAAAGCCCTGAGGTCCCGCGAGATAATGTCCATTCTGGAGGAGTGTTCTGCAGCTTCGGCCCTGGCGTCCGCTGTCGCCACTTCCAGAACAGCTAATCTATCTATCGACTAAATAATTATAATATTATTTGTATTTGTTCATAGAGTTATAGAATTTTGTCTTCAAAATATTAATAACTAGCGCCCCGTTGCGGTTTTACCCGCACTCTGTCCCGCTCTCGTGGTATATAGCGTCATGTATCCTCCTGGATAAGATGGATAATATTGGATAGGGAAGGAGGATAAGATAGGTAAGACGGGATTGGGATGGAATAGGACAATAAAATAATAGCCAAGATAGGATAGGGGATGAAACAAGAGGATAAGATAAGCACGATGAGATAGGAGATGGAATAGAAGCACAATATGGGCAAGAGGGGAAAGGGAATGGAATTGGAGAATAAGATAGGCAAGATGTGGTAGGGGATAGAATGGGAGGATAAGATAGGACGCAATATGGGATAGGGAGAGAGGGAAGCGGGCCATCGGAACTCTCACACATCGCACGAAACATCACCTCAAGGCTAACCGTTTCACGCCGATATTCTGTGAGAGTGTCAGTAAGCCGGCCCTAAGAGATATAACCAAGATGCTTCCAGCATGAGTCTACCAAGTAGAAAATTAAATGTATATACTTACAGGCCTCTCAACATTCTCAGTCTGCAACTGCATCCTCAGAGCTGATAGTTGTGCCAATTGTTCCGACGATCTCCTTGCTTCTAACAGTTCAGCCTCCAGCGCAGCTCTGTTCTCTGCGTTGCGTTCCCTTTCTTCCTCCACCGTTTGCTTTATATATCCTATCACCTCCTCTAAAACATACAACATATTTATATGCAGAAACTCGTGTTGTATTAAATATAATAACATATCCGAACTAATCTTGTCAGTCTGTTATTTCCGCCAAAGAATTATTGGGTTCACACACATCACAACAAAAATGTTGTCGGAAGATGATTTGGTTATTAACAATAAAATTATTTAAATTAAACACTCAGGGCCTTACTTATAATCGTTTCTTAAATTTAAAGAATCTGCTCAGCAACTGATTAATGAAAATCTCACTCATAAACTCCTCTTTAGTCGAATATTTTGGGTACCACCTACGTTAATCATTCGAATTTTGTTTATCTATGCTCTTCATAGGTACACAACAGGTAATACACGTTTATAAGTGAAAAAAGAGATATTCATTGATTAGTGACTGACTCTGATTTTGTTACTTAACAGATGTCTAATCGTTTCTTAACGAGATTTTTATAAGTAAGGCCGTGAGATGGAGGATTGGATTTATTTGTATGTATTTGATTCAATTTTACATTCCATAGTTACCTTAAAGAACGATAAAGTATCACTATTAGTGACGCAATTATGTATATGTTATTATTTTGATCATCTAAATCAAAGTTAATTAGGCGATTGATACATCCAAGGTCTATACTATAGGGAAAAACTACTAAAAGAAATATTGAAAAAACCCCATCTCGGCTACGTTCCATTAGAGACTCACAACGACCACGTTCACGATGGCTATTTTTCCCGTTCCACTTACTTGCCGGCGTCACAATCCTAAACCCAAGTGGAACGGTTATTAGACCCACCTCTGAACTTACGAGATATGAAAAAAAAGAATTAATAACTCAAATGAGTGTGCGCGTCGAAACGAGGCGGTATAAGCATATTTAAATAATGTGATTATCTCAATTCTGTCTGCAACAATACAATATGATATGCTACGATAAGATACATATAAATATATATAGTAATATCGGCCGATAAATGTTCCACTGCTGGGCTCGGGCCTCCTATTATAGGGGGAACGGACAGTATACCCGCCACGCTTGACCAAGGCGGCTTGGCAAGTTTGACACATCGGTTATCTCGATGTGCAGGTTGCATCACGTTGGTTTCCTTCTTTCTTTCCTTCTGATAAAAAGAAACACGTTTATTTTAAATATTATACGATTCATCTAGTATCAACACGGATACCTTTTATATGTAATAAAAATATAATTTCAATGGACTATACTCTTGGTATTTATATATTGTTGACTCGTAAGCCTACCTAGTTTGTTAACAGCCCTGATCCTATTGTCATGGTGGGTTAAAGCCTGCTCCAGGAGCTCCCTTTCATGTTGCTCGTGGACCAGACTGCTGACAGCGCTTTCCAACCGCATCACAGTCGACAACTGTTGGCTTTGTAACTCCTAAAGTGATAATAAATCCATCGTAAATGTACATCAAACATTTATCGGTCTGATCTTCCACATAAAAATAATACCTACCTTACACTTGATAATGTTACGAGTTGCAGTACTCGGATTAAAATGCTGGTAGAATTACTATAGAATTTATTAGAACTATACAAACACGTACAACACAGGTACAAATATAATAACGAGCGTAAAGTCCGTCACTAAATAGATTACCGATTGTAGTACACACGTCTTGCTTCGCTTGTGCTTATCGCTCGACTCTGATCTCTCTATTGGGGCATTGCTTTATACTGCACAAATACAATATGTCTCTCGGCCAAGTGGACTGAAAATCTTAGAATCACACTGGCAAATGACCACCATAAAAGAATACAATACACAAGGGTTGTTTTTCTAAATACACATTTTAATCACATAGTAAACAAAAGAAATTCAAATGCCGAAAAGGTAATAAAATGTGTACAGGTACGCAAGTGTGAATTTGTCTTTTGTCGGCATTCAGGTCGTAAAATATCTATTTATAAACCAACAGACCTTTGTGTGTTCGTTAATAGTTGCACTCGTATCAATGGAGTGTTAAAACAAGTCTATTTATATACATTTTTATCCGCGTAAGAACGGAGAAAGTATACAAATTCCTGCGGCCGGGCGGCCTATCGTAAGAGACGACAAAACAACCCACAGTCAGATGGTAGTGCATCTGTCCGACTGGATGACGACCATCCCTGGTCTAGAGTATGCCGCACTAATAACCTTATGTTGCGTTCCGGTATTAGTGACCAGGTTCCAGTCTCCCTTAAGAGTGCATCAGCGTATTTCTAGCACCTTTAGTGTTGCAAAAGTCCGTAGGCGATGGTAACCGCTTTCCACCAAGTGGGCCGTCTGCCTGTCTGCTGAACTCCAGCAATAAAAAATAAAAAAACATAAAACCATTAGAACTTTATATAATATACAAGTTTTCAAAGAGGAAAATGTACATAACACTGACGGCAACGCTGTTAAGTCAGCATTACGCTGTGTCGAGAGCTGATTTTCAGTGTCAGCTTCCATGCATGCGCTGCTGCTCTCTTAAGGGTGACTGGAACCTGGTCACTAATGCCGGAACACAACTCAAGGTGGTTATGGTGATATACTTTAGACCAGGGGTGGTAGCCATCCAGTCGGGCAGATGCCCTACCACCTGGCTGTGGGTTATTTTGTCGCCTCTTACGACAGGCCGCCCGGCCGCAGGAAATTGTGTTCTTTCTCCGTTCCTGCACGGATAAAACGGTTGTATGAGTATATATTCTTTTAATTTAGTACATGTTTAACTTTTATGTGCATTCGCAACACTAAATATTTGTCTTTCTTTTTCTGTCTTTCTTTAGAAAAAGGATTATGTCATACCTGTAAGGCAAGCTGAACATTCGCCAAGTCATGCTTGAACTGCGCTGCCCAATTAGCTGCTCTGCTGGCCTCGTCGTCTACGGCTGCTCTCAAGGAAACCAAGGTCGATAGGAAGTGCTGACTTCGTTCTTCCACCAGCATCAACTTAGAACGAAGAGTTTCCAACTCTGTCGTTTGAATTTCACGGTGACTCGATTCTTCTGTTAACACCAGCCTGTAAATAATACACAGAAGCTTTACTCGCGTAATTTTCACTTGAAAACAGAAATAGTTTATTCATTCAATGTATGAATTGAGAGGGCGCTTGCCACCGCTAACGTGCCGGCTCTATTGGAGCCGAACGGTATTGCACGTGATGATGGCAGGCGCCCTGACGGAATGACTCTAATTCCCTGGCGGCGTGGCAAGCCTTTGGCGTGGGATGCGACTGGCGTAGACACGTTGGCCGCATCCCATTTACCAAACACTTCTAGATCGGCCGGTTCGGCGGCGGAAACAGCGGAATCACTGAAGCGGCGGAAATATGCAACCCTCAGTGAGAGTTATATGTTTGTGCCGTTTGCTGTCGAGACGCTTGGACCATGGGGTCCTGAGGCCATGAGCCTCTACCAAAATTTATCAAAACGACTCATCGACTCCTCAGGTGATCAGAGGGCTGGTGCCTACCTCGGCCAACGGATCAGTATGGCAATCCAGCGAGGAAACGTAGCCAGCCTTCTGGGGACCTTGCCCATAGAAGACGGTGATCTGGGCTCAGTATTCTACTTATAGTCTTGAGGGACTATGGGTAGAATACAATGCAAATAAGTTTTCTTACATTGTATTCAATAGTATGTAATTTATATAATATTTATAGATTATGTATGAATGAATGAATGAAAATTCTTTATAGATCACTATTATTTAATACTAGAAAATTAAAATGAGTACATTTCCATTAAAACAATGGGCGGCCTTATCGCTTGTAGCTTGTAGCGATCTCTTTCAGCCAAACGGCCAGACCGGTGACCAAGGAGACATTACAAAAAAAATGGTGGTTTAACTAAATTAAAACTAATTCAGTTGTAATTAGAATAGAATATACTTTATTGCATAACATTTAAGAAGTTAACTACAGAAGACAATAGGCGGTCTTATCACTAAAAGCAATTTCTTCCAGAAAACCTTAGGATGGATTGTATAACATGTGGGTTTTGCAATATAAATAGAACTTTTTAAACTTACTTTTTCAAGTATATATAAGATTTTGAGATGGCAAGTATAAATAAATATAATTGAAGAAAAATCAAATAATAATAACATAATAAGGGAGTGGCGAGTCTGCCCATGTTTCCATGTTCCCTAAATATTGCGACGGGCAGACGCCATAGTATTATTCGCCATATTCCCAGACCCCTAGTACCACTATTTCAACCGGTACTTTTTGTTCTCATTTCCCACAGTAGTCCTACGCTGGTCGGAGCTGGCCTTTGGGTGCATTATTATATGGTGTAGACAGGGATAATTGCCGGTCTTTGTCACGCCACATTTACATTAAATTTGTCAAGGGGCCTCTACGTGTTGGCCTTCCCATGGCCCCACGCAAGCCCTCCAAAAGTCCGGGCCATTTTTATGGCTAGATATAAAATAACTACTATAGATATAGATAATTAAATAGATTATAATAATATACCTCCGAATAATAATAATTTTTCCGTCCTTAGTTAACTGAGATCGAAGATAGAATATTAAGATGTATATGTTGACCTACTTGATATTCGTAACTTCTTTCTCTAGGTACGACACGCAGTCCTCCAGCGGTACAGATTTAGGAGTCCAAGTGTGCTTGACAACTGTCACGGCTGGTGGGGCCGGAGCTGGTGTGCCCACATGGCTGGTTGAGTTACGAGTCTGAAGATTAAATTATAACCTATATATTAGCTGTTACCCGCGACAATGTAATACAATTTATTTTGCCTTAACTAACTAAATGTCTTAACTCTTAATTAACAAGCTCTTAAAATGTGTGTTACCTTCTCCATTTTAGGACACTCCTTGACGTGGGTGTCCTTGTGCTTCCTCTGAATCCAAGCTCCGCACCGCAATGGGCATTGCTCCAATATACTGCCGCATTGTTTCAGATGGTGCTGTAATATAAATCAACAATCACAGAACATGGTGCTATCTTCATTTTTTTATTGCATGAGTTCAGCAGACATACAGACGGTTACCATCGTCTATGGACATTTTCAACATCAAAGATGCTAAATACGCTGCTCCTCTCTTAAGGGAGACTGGAACATAACACAGGCTTGTTATGGTGACATACTCTATACCAGGGGTGGCAGTCATCCAGACGGGCAATTACCCTACCTAGGCTGTTCTGGCGCCCCTTACGACAGGCCGACAGGCCGCGGGAAATTGTATTCTTTCTCCGTTCCTGCACGGATAAAAAATAATGGTTGAAAATGAAAAAAAAACGTCTATTTTGCTCAAAGGTAAAGCATTGCTATTGAACGTGGTAACGCTTCCAGACTTTTGGGAGCGTTCCCGGTAAATCATAGTGGTTTGGGGCTAATATTTTATCTATAACTAGCTTCTGCCCGCGACTTCGTCCGCATAGATTCGTTTAATTTTTTTTTGTAAAAACCCTCCCGATTTTAAAACATTCTTCATTGGTGCTTCACTCCTATTGGTCTTAGCGTGATGATGTGAGCACGTGAGCCTAATTGTATTCAACTGTATGAATTGTTTTATTGTATGATGATGATGATACCGGCAATATCAATACTTAATTAGGTGCATAAGTTGTATAATAAGCTGTTTAAGTAATTAAAGTTTTTTTAACTATCCCACGGGAACTCTTTAGTTTTGGGATCAAAAGTATCCTATATGTTGACCAGGGATATAAGCTACCACCATACAAAATTTCATTTAAATCGGTCCAGTCGTTTCGGAGATTGGCCGGTACAAACAGACAGACAAACAGAGAAACAAAAAATTGATTAAAATCTAAATTAGTGCTATTTGATTTCTTACATGTTATGTGTAATGTTAATCAAAGTATGTTTATAAATTTAGAATTATTATAGTTTTTTTTAATTGACATGTAAGTACCAAATATTTGTATGACCATATTTCGGTCAAATACAGTGAGACTAACTCTATATGTAAGCCATCTTTTGTACTATTACCTGTATTTCAACAAATAAAGATTCATTCATTCATTCATTCATACATCCCCCGACTCGGTTTTTAGCAAAAAATTTCCATTGTACAGAAATTTGACCTCTACAATTTTATTACATGTACAGATTATGCCCTCATTTTTTTGTTTACTTCTAGTATTTAACTTTAGGTTTCTTTTAAATATATTTAAAATAAACTTATTATCATATTATTTTAAATATTATATATATAACTAGCGACCCGCCCCGGCTTCGCACCGGTGCAATATAAAAACATAGCGGCCCGCTCCGACTTTGCACGGGCATCACTACATAGAAACCTCTAAAATTGCAATGTTGCCTTAGTATTATACATATAAACCTTCCTCTTGAATCACTCTATCTATTGGAAAAAACCACATCAAAATTCGTTGGGTAGTTTTAAAGATTTAAGCGCACATAGGGATATAGGGACAGAAAAGGCGACTTTGTTTTATACTATGTAGTGATGATGTTTAAAATAAGTCTTATCTATAATATTATAAACACTAAATATTTTTACACATATATATTGTGAAAAACAAGCTGTGGCTATAGACATGTGCCGATAAATGCCCTTCAATTTTCCGATAACGCAAGATCTTATCTGATTCATAATGCTCATATTGATGCGAGTTACTCAAATATCAATACTTGCGCGATAACTGGATTCCTCGCGACCAGAGTCTACTGTTTACCTACACAGCCCTACAAACCAATAAAACTATACCAACTAAACAGGCGGCTTAGAATCGCTTAGCCTTCGGAGAGCGTTTGCGTCTCTCTGCGTATTCTACCGCCTTTATAACGGAGAGTGTTCCGAGGTACTGTTTGCTGAGTGCTAACATCTCATTTTCACAACCGCACCTCCCGCCATCGACTGGTGTTCACCCCCATTCCCTGGAGCTCCCACGCTTAACTACGCAACGGTTCTCTAGAACTTTTATACCGCGTACAACAATGATATAGAGAGAACTTCCCGCCGAGGTTTTCCCTCTGCGCTGCGACATGGGGTCGTTTAAGAAGGGCGTTATAAAATTTGTTAGAGGCCGGCAACGCGTTGGCAACGACCCTGGTATTGAAAACGTCCATAGGCGACGTTAACCACCTTCATAAGTGGACCGTTAGCCTGTTTGCCTGCTTCAGACAATAAAAAAAAACTAAATACTCAGCCATCGGGACCCTGGGACCATGGGGGCCTGAGGCACACAAGCTATATCGAGACATAGCCAAATGTCTGGTGGATGTTTAACTTGACCAAGAGACTGGTCTATAAGTCGGGCAACGCATTAGCGATTTTTTTAGATTTTTTTCGATTAGTCTGTTTGTTCCAGATTCACGTAAGAATTACTGGGCCGATTTCGATGCGGTTTACACTGATGGACAGAAAATTCGTAAACTTAATATCTGCGCTACTTTTTATTCCGGGAATCCCGTGGGAATTATTTGAAATAGCCAGATTAGAAAAACAGAAAGAAAGAAAAACTTTTTTTTTTATGTTTGCGTATAGGCAAACTGGCAGACGGGTCCACTTGATGGCAAGTGGCTACCGTCGCTCATGGACATCTGCAACACTAAGGGAGCCGATGCGTTGCCTACCTCGTTGAGACTTTAAAAATCTGTTTACGCCCTTTTTGAAGAGCCCCATATTGTAGCGCTCTGGGAAAACCGCAGGAGGGAGCTCATTCCACAGCTTGCTCACATATGGCATAAAAGAGCGAGTGCCACGTACAGTGGATAACTTCCAGGTGTCAAGGAAGTGTGGATGAACTCCCAGTCCCAATTTGCAGAAATAGCGACGTAATTACATTCCTTTTACATTTTTATACACAGAGCATATTTTGAAAATTTTTACTACTCAGGATATTGCTGTGCCGGAATTATATCCGACACAACGCTGATTTTCAGTGCTAACCTTACTTTTGGCGTAAGAAGAAAACGACCCAGTTTTGTTAATAAAAAATATTAATAATTAATAAAACTAATTAACTATTATGTAATACTTAATCATAATACTTTAATACGTAAAAGAAATAAATAAATTTCAATAACAACATCAATAAATACGTAATTACAAAATTTAAATAAATACTCCTGTAACAAACAACTTGTATCGAATATAATTTTAATATGATTTTAGCTGTTCGGGTGCACAGTTTCCACTAAAACGATATTTTTTAAATACTAAGGTGCGTTGTGTCTCGGGAATCCCGCGGGAAAATCAAGTCAAGCGTGGACGCAGTTGCGAAAAATCCTAGTTTTGAATAAAATCAATTTGAATATAAAGAAGAGAAGATACGTACTTGCAATTGTCCCATCTCGAACATTTCGTTGCAGAAGTAACAAGGGCTGTCCTTGGCATTCTTGGTCCCGTAAAAACTGTCTTCGTCATTTCGACTTTTGTTCAAACTCATGTTTCTAATATTGCAACAACACTTCAAAAAACTCGTTTTTGCACTTTTATTGCCGTTTTGCAATTAACACATTTGCTTATTTAATTAGTTTAGTGGCGCGAATATGTGTGTTTTCTTTGTGGAATTAGATATATCTAAAGAAATCTGTTACACGATATATTTATGTACCTAGGATTTTTAGAGTTTAATAGTTGCAATTATTTTGTGTTTCTCAGCACTACTTAGCTTGTAAGATTGATATTATAGGCAATACAGGTTTATGTGTATGAACTTATATACATTTTATTTACTTAAATATTGGTAAAATAATTTTAATCTTTGCTATCTAACTAATGTGAATGAAGTCGAGGGCAAATACTAGTTACGTTATTAAAATGAAAAAGATTTTGCTTTAATTTTTGATTTGCTAGGAGGCCATGTCTAATTTACAAATGGATGAGGGTCGATCAGTTCGGAAATTCACCAGTCGTGTTCTGATTGCGAACGAGGCGTTACCTTATGCACTTTCTTCTTTCTATGCATTTTCTGCCCTACGGTTTGGTTGTGTTGTATTTAGCTATAGTTGTAAGAACTGTGAATTACGTGTGTGTACTTCTAATAAACCAAGGTCATTATCGAACTTACATCCTAATACAAATCCCCTACAATTTCGTAACAATATAATATAGAGTGATGTTTTATATATATTGCTAGTACTACCTATACTTCTAAAGATATCACTAATCAAACTTCATTAGCCACTTAAAAATAAAAAAAATATGCACTGAACTTAAATATCTTTACATTGGTCACAAAATCACAGTATTTAAAATCACATTTGTATCTAAATGCATAAACACCCACTTTGAAACAACACTAAACCAAAGAGCTCGGTACGTGGTATCCAGTTATCCTATTGTTACGGAGTGAATCATATCACTGTTATCATGGTAAGCCATTGATATTTGATACAGGGCGTTTAGTGATAACGTATAGATGTGCAAATAAAAATTACGTAGCATTTTCTAGGTCAAGGTGCTTTTTTAGATGCCTTTGATTATGTATTTAAGAAACTACTGCAATACTTATTCAGATTTTACTTATCTAAGCATCTAAGTCTAAGAATTTTTTTTTGTCTGTTGGCGTAGTTCACATGCAGTAGAAGTAAAACTTCAGAGAATATATTCGGAGATAATTCTTCTCTAACTTTTAGTAATATACATATAATTCTTTTAGCCTACATCTATTATATTACAATCAAAACATTCAATGACTCAAAGTGTAAATTATTATTACACTTTGAGTCACTTGTATAAAGTTCAAAATTCAATGCACTGTTACGCATGAACTCCTTTGGTCTACGCATAAAATAATATCTGCCTTAACTATGTGCAGATAGAGCCCAAATTCATTTAAAATATTTTACGATTTATTTAAATTGATTAATACTTATCGGTAAAGAGAAATGTGTTTTATTTCAAAGGAAATAAGGTTGAATTTTGTATTTACCTCTTTTTGTAATTTGCAATTTTTTAAAATTTCTCAATAAATTGTAATTTTCTGTTTATAAAAATTGTAAATATAGTCCCTAGTTAGATAGGCTAAGCCCTGAGATTAATTAGTAGTGTTACAGTACAGTACAGTAGTGCTCAGTTCAAAATACGCCTCGAACGAATACAGTTGTCTTTTTTAAAAGCTCCTACGCACCGCCACCCACTTAACACCCTACAAATGAATTAAGTTCAGTAGTAAACAAATACTATATAAAACACTTTATTGCAATGGGCGGCCTTCTCGCTTTTGCGCGATCGCTTCCACACAACCCGGGCTATGGATTTTATGAACGGGAGATTCGCAAGTGTATGACAGTGACGTGCAAATTAAATCTAATATATAAAATTCTCGTGTCACAGTTTTCGTTGCCATACTCCTCCGAAACGGCTTGACCGATTTTGATGAAATTTTTTGTGCTTATCCGGTATCTATGAGAATCGGCCAACATCTATTTTTCATCCCCCTAAATGTTAGGGGTAGTCCACCCCTAAATATTTTATTTTATTTTTTAGACAAAATGTTTAATTTCTATTTTTTTATGATACAACATACAAAAATACATACAACCCTAAATTATTAACCCTCTGCGACAAACCCCTATTTTTACCGGGCAGGACGACGTATGCCGGGACAGCTAGTACATATATAAAAAGATATATAAAATGAATAAAAAATAGAGGATAAACAGTAACACATAATTATTATATATACTAATATAATATATATACTAATATAATATATATACTAATATATACAACTTATACATAAAGCTGAAGAGTTTGTTTGCTTGATTGCGCTAATCTTAGGAATTACTAGTCTGATTTGAACAATTATTTCAGTGTTAGATAGCCCATTTATCGAGGAAGGCTATAGGCTATATATCATCACGTTAAGACTAATGCGAGCGGAGCACCAATGAAGAATGTATCAATATCGGGTTTTTTTTTGGTTTTTTTTACTATTCTACGCGGACGATGTTGCGGGCATAAGCTAGAATTGTATATATACTAATCTATATACATAAATAATATGTGTATAGCAACAGCAATAGCTATACAATATTAATACTAGTATTAACACATAATATTAATACACAAATGTACTAATATAAATAAACATACATGTGATTAGGTATTGAATATTTATTATAAAGTGAGATAATGTTCGCGTACCAGTGTTTTATATAGTATATTTACTGGCAGGCCTTTTTTGTCACTTATTTTTTGGTGGCACGCTAATTCTCGAAAGTTATAAGTCTATAATTTTTTGTTTGTAGCTCCACTCCAAAAAAATACAGTTTATTCAACGCTCCCAAATCCTTTTCATGGTACGTACCATGTTCAGTTATTCTTCGTCCAAATATTTGAACCACATTTTCAATTTTCTGATTAACATTCATTAGGCTCGTTTTGAAAAACTAAATTTAGCTCACTCAGCTCTTGAAGAACATTCCACATTTCGTATGAGGCAACCCGGTAACTGTTCAGAGAAGATACTATTGGATTTTGCATTTGGATAATTTTGGCTATTAAAAAAAACTTTTTTTGTAAAGGCTACCAAATTTTTTATCAGTTATATGGCAATTTTCCGATATTTTAGAAATTCCCTTCAAGGGCACTGCGAGCCCCACGTGCCCCCACAAAAAAGCTCTGTTTACTGGTCTGTTGATATTGTTACATCCCGACAAAGTGAATGCACACCTGGTTTATTACCTTTCCCGCATTTGGACTTCTTTTGTTTACTTTGTGTTTAAAAATTGAAATTAGACAATAGCCTATTGTTATTGTTTATGAACGCAGGTGTGCAGATTACGGTTTCTCGGAAACTTCAGTTCACGCGGTCGATTGTTGTATTGTACAGTTTAGTATAAAACGATGCCCGAACGGGGGAGGGACTTGCAGTCAAGCGAGAATTACAATACGAGCAACACGTACATTCGCTATATAGTGACGGACTTTGCGCGTGTTATTGAATTGTGCAGTTTGTACTGGTTGTGTTCAGTTATATTTGTATTTGTGTTCTATCACAAAACGGCTGGCCCGGATCAGCCCGCCCGCGGTTAGGACGGCAGGCTGGCAGGCACCGACAGACAGACATAGACGGCGGCGTCTCAGACAACGCCAATCACGATCTCTCCACGTCCTCGCGAGGGACGCCAGGAGACATAGCCCCCCCACAGGATAGACTAGGCGTGGTGCGGGGAAGTTTCTTTCGCCGTTTCTTCTCTCCCAGCCATAACACGTTGCGAAACGGCAGCAAGATATCGTAGGCCGCCGCGAACCGCCGATTCCGGTCCGTCGGGATCCTTCTTCTCGGGCTTTGTATTACCCGTCGCCCGTTCCCAATTAGCTCATTGTGTCGCCCATTGGCGGGCATCATCAGATTCATCTCCCTCTCATGGCAACAGTCCTGCCGAGGTAAAACTCCCTAGGGAGCTCCCTCAAGCAAGTAGTCCCCGGGCTCCCCCAAAAACCCCGGTAAAGTTGTGAGGTCTTCGGACCAACAACATAAAGTCAAGTCAAATAAATAAAAAACAAGTATTTGTGTTATACGTGTTTGTATAGTTCTAATAAATTCTATAGTAATTCCAACGGCATTTTAATTTCAAAAGCGTAAGTGAGCGTAAGCGAGATAGCGTATTCTAGTAAATACCTCCGTAATTAAAGAAGCCAGTTTTTAAATATATACAAAATGAAATGTCTACATTTGCAAGATATGTTGCTATAATATTAGCTAAGAGCTGCCGGTAGCGGCAATCACTTTGCATAATTAAGACACATTTTTTTTCACGTGGCGTGTCAAGGACGACCTTGGCGCTACACCACTGTGTTGCAAATGTCTAGCCATCTCTTACTGAAGTTTTTTGAAGTGAAACTTCTTCAGAATCATTGTGATTTGAAACTCGATGAAACGAAAAAGCAAGATTAAAAAGAGATGAACACATAAAAATCTATAAAGCCCCCTAAATGTTTATGTAAAGAACACAAAAAAACTTTATTTTTTATTGTTACTAAGTTCACTACAACAATAAGTCCATATTTTACTATTTATTTAGGTTCGTGAAAAACCTGTGAAGTGCCGAATATCCAAAACAGACTTGGCTTAAAGATCTAGAAACCTAGCCATAAAATTAAAAAAAAAAACTGAGGCAAATCGCAGCCAACCTGATTTGAACTTATACAATAAATGAAATGCTGTTTATGATAATGTAGTTATATTTTTAGCGAGCCCAACAGTGGGATGTTTATGGGCAAACCACTTTCCATCAAGTGGGCCGTCTGTCTGTTTGCTTGCTTCGTCAACTAATTAAACAAGCGTAATATGCTTAACCTGGGCATATACAATTAATGTGTTTGTTTAGAATATAACAACATTGAATTATCATGTGGCCGTGTAACGTTTCCTTAATTTATATTTTTTTTAATTTGTCCGGATTATAATCTTGAGCGTCCTATTAGTCATCAGTATATATATAGAAGCTGACCTTAAGCAAAAAAATGCTGGTAAGTATATTAATAAATTAGTATTGTTTTTTAGAGTTAAATAAAACAAGCTGATGATGGCAAAGTTAATACGGTCAACGTTTGCATTAACATGCTAAAAGGTATAATGGAAATTTTATTTTTGTACACAGCATCGTGGGGGAGAGTGGGTTAATTTTGCTTTAACCTGTCATGCCCAGAGGGAACTTTAAACATAGTAAAGCCGCTCTAAAAGTATTGTTACATAAATTACAAGTATAAAACATAAACCATAAATGTTTTTAAATATATTATAACAGATATACAATCTGATATAGTAAAGAGAAATTAACTAAAATAACCATAAGCACAACTTAATTAGAGTAAATATCGATTTGTTGTATTTATCGTCATACTCACAGATGGCAATAACAATAACCCAGCAGTATACGTAACAGGGGCGTTCAGAAATTCTGCGTAGAGTAATTCTACCGGAAAAATGAATCAGGATTTTCCACCGTAATGCTGCTGCTGCATCATATATTATTTGTCGATCTTGGCAATAATAGGAATGGAAGTAATTTTCATTCCGGCAGTCACTGTAAGTCCCACACTACCCCATTACTATTCTTTGAACAGTGTATGTTTTTTTATTGCAGGAGTTCAACAGACAGGCAGACGGCACACTTGATGGAAAGCAGTTACCATCGCCTTTTGACATTTGCAACACCAAATGCTCTCTGAAGTGGAGACTGGAAACTGGTCACTAATTCCCGAAGACACCTCAAGGTTGTTATGGCAGCATACTCTAGACCAGGGGTGAGCATGGCCATGATATAAAATATTTATACCTGACAAGGACTACTACCTATTTATCAAAGAATTTAGATCCTGATTTTGGAGATGCTCAAATCTGGCAATAATAACACACCATAAGATTGAGCACATGCTAATTTGGTAAACTTTTTAGCACATACAAACTAATTGTTCATTAAACATAATACAATATTAACTTGCGGCCTTGTAATATTTCCAACATCTACAGCGCCATAAACAATATCAAAATATCAATTGAAGAGGTCACACGTTAAAACTAGATAAAAACAATAAATCCGCTGGAGGTCAAATTAACCCCGACGTCCTTTGATTTATTAGAACCTTTGCAAGCGCCTGCGCAACCAAATGCGCTCTCAGCTGATTAACTTGTTAGTACCTGTTCATCTTTCGAAGGGGTCGGTCGTTGCCTTCGTTTTTAATTTAATTGATCGCGCGTACTTTTCGACTTTGAATAGTTATTATTTTATTTGTGACTAAGTGAGGTGTTCAAAAGAGGTTGTATTTCACCAGTTTTTTTAAAAGTGTGAGTACATTTTTTTATATAGGGTAGTTATTAATTATGATAGATTAATGTATCAATTAAATGGTGTTGCAATTAGCCTTGATACCATCTTATTTCTGGATAAATAAGTTTCAATAACGCAAAACTATGGTCTGACCTTAACATTATTTAGTTTAATAATAATGCTATAACTTCTCTTTGAGATTGCAAACAATTTCTTCATTTTCATTGACCTTCTATCGTATTTGATAATAGTGTGCTTTATTCTTTTTATATTAATTTTGTAGACTAGATTGTTTGGAAATGGGTGTTTGTTTGATTGTTTCAATTTCACCTCAAACTGATGAACGAATTAAAATTAAATTTTACAGTAATACATGTAAAGTTGAAGTTTAAGCAGAAAGTGTTTTAAATGAACCATCTTAACACACAATTTATTTAAATGTTATTAAAAATAAAATCAACAAAATGATGTGCTTGGAAAGGTAATTTAGCCTTCAATACGTTAAAAGTAAATAATTTACATCAGTATTAAATTCGCTTATTGCTGCACTAAACTTTGACAGGTACTTTGCCAGTCTATTCGCGGAAAATTCACGTTTAGACTCCGACAACGCAATACCTTCACAACTAGCCCGATGCGAAACCACCATGTCTGAAATACGCATCCGCGGTCCGCAGAACATTGCGAAGTCTGGATGTGAATAAAGCCAGCGGCCCGGACGGTATCCCAGCCATAGTACTGAAAACTTGTGCGCCTGAGCTTGCACCTGTTCTGACACGTCTGTTCCGTCTCTCCCTGAGTACTGGTAAAGTACCAAGATCATGGAAGCTTGCCTATGTACAACCTGTACCGAAAAAGGGTAGTCGTGCCGATCCTGCTAACTACAGGCCCATCTCAGTCACTTCCATTCTTTTTAAGAGTATGGAACGTGTACTGAACGTCCGCCTACTGGCGTACCTAGAAGCAAATGACCTTCTCAGCGATCGACAATACGGTTTCCGCCGAAACCGATCGACTGGAGATCTTCTAGCGTACGCCTCACATATCTGTAGTGAGGCGATTGAGAGGTACGGTGAAGCCCTTGCGGTATCTCTGGATGTCTCTAAGGCCTTTGACAGAGTCTGGCACGACAGCCTTATTCGCAAGCTTCCAGCATATGGTCTACCAAACACTCTGTGCGCCTGGATATCAGACTTTCTGACGGACCGGTCGATACGAGTGGTCGTAGATGGCCACTCCTCCGATCTTATGCCAATTAACGCCGGCGTTCCTCAGGGATCGGTTCTCTCTGCAACGCTCTTTGTGCTACATATCAATGACTTGCTCAAACCCGGTATCTATGGGTATGCAGACGATAGCACCGTTGTAGAGAAATACACATCCACCGCACGAGCTGACAGAGTCGAAATCCATACACTTAGGGAGGCGATGGTGGAGCGATTGAATGTAACTTTAAAGGCAGTTTCCGACTGGGGTAAAGCTAACTTAGTTATGTTCAATGCCTCTAAAACTCAGGCGTGCCTTTTTACTGCAAAAAGGAGTTTTTTCGAACTTACTCCCACTTTCCGAGGAGTACCCGTTCCGATAGCCGACGAACTTCAGCTTCTTGGCGTTTCCTTGACATCGACTCTCAACTTTGGCTCTTACATCGAGTGTATAGCACAAACTGCGGCAAAAAAGCTGGGCATACTCTCGAAGGTGAGACGGTACTTCACATCTGAACAGTTGCTAGTGTTGTACAAAACACAAGTACGAGCATGTATAGAGTACTGCTCTCACCTTTGGGATGGCTCAGCCAAATATCAACTCGAGGCACTAGAGTCGATTGAGCGGAGAGCCAGGAGGCTGGTAGGCAACGACCAGCTTTTCGATGACAAAACGCAAAGTCTCGAACATCGACGTAGGGTTGCCAGCTTGTCGGTCTTCTATCGGATTCACTTTAGAGAGTGTGCAGCTGAGCTCTTCGATCTGATCCCGCCATCTCCCTTCCATCATCGGACAACCAGACGCACCGGCATGCGGCATCGATATATGGTGGATATTCCAGCTATAAGAACGAAGCGTTTCGAATCCAGCTTCATCATACGCACCGCAAAGGAGTGGAACTCATTGCCGGAGTCTGTCTTTCCCGATACATATAACCTGGGTGTCTTCAAGTCCCGTGTGAATAGGTACCTTCTAGGTAAGCGTGCTACATCGTAGACCACATCTTTACTCCACATAGGGCAAGATTGTGGTCAAACGCGAACCTATACTAGAATAAAAAAAAAAGGTATTTATTTTTATATTACTAGTCATTATCTACATATATAAAAATCAATTGCTGTTCGTTAATCTCGCTAAAAATCGAAAACGGCTGGACAGATTTAACTAATTTTGGTTTTGAATTATTTGTGGAAATCCAGGGAATGTTTAAAAGGTGAGTAAATATGAAAAAAATGCTTGGAATATGGTAAAAACAACAATTTCGCTTTCCCTTAGAAACTGTTCCTACCTGTCAAACATTTGATGTTCGTCCCGTCGCTCATTCAGAAAATCAAAGTCATACAGAAATAAAATAAAATTTAGTAGTGATGTTTTTGTCATTTTTTGGTTTTGAATGTCACACGTTTCATGTTCATTCCGGTTAAGTTTTGAGCATATTTTTTATTACGGATCTAACATTCTGCAATTATCTTTGATTGATTCTGAGGCGGTTTGAAGTTTGCCGGGTCAGCTAGTATTATAATAAATTCGATTTTTTTATTGCATAAGTTCAGCAGATAAATAGATGGCCCACCTGGTGGAAAGCAGATACCATCGCCTATGGACATTTGTAACACCAAAGGCGCTACCGAAGTCAAAGTAAAACTAATTTATTTCTTTGAAACATGGATTGATGTGTCTCTCGAAATGGAGACTGGAACCTGGCCACTAATGCCGAAACAACTCAACAACTAAGGCTGTTATGGCTGCATACTCTAGACCAGGGGTGGTAGCCATCCAGACGGGGAAATACTCTACCACCTGGCTGTGGGTGGTTTTGTCACTTCTTACGACAGGCCGCCCCAACGCAGGAAATTGTATTCTTTCTCCGTTCCTGCACGGATGAATCTGTGATATGTAGTATATATATATATATATATATATATATATATATATATATATATATATATATAGTCTTTGACAACAGAACCATAATAATGTTCAAACTTGTAATTTAAATTTATTATGGCCGTATTTCAAACACTGGGAGACCACTATATGAATCTATACGTATACAGAGGGAAATTTTGTGACGTTGTAGGGGGTAATCTCTGGATCAACTAAACCGATTTTAAAAATTCTTTCATCGTTGGAAAGGCCGTTAACAAGGAGTGTCATAGGCTATATAACATGACGCTATATACCACGGGAGCGGGGCAGAGCGCGGGTAAAACTATTATTTCAAGTCCCACAGTTTGAGGAACTAACTCTACGAACTAAGTATAAGACTTTGTAGCATGATGAGCCACTTCTGAGTCTTAAAACTGTTCTTAGTTCCCTTCTAGTCATAGTTGTCTTGCCAATCCAAGGAGAAATTAAAGGCTATGGCTGAGTCGTGCGGAATTTGCCATGCCAGAATTCGAATCCATGACCTCTGCATTCGAATTAACTTGGCCTGCAAACAGCTTGTAATATTTGAGTTACGAGTATTATTTTTGTTTTTTGATGTCTTTCCTCAACTTGTGTTATTCAAGGATAAAATTCGTAGGTTTTCGAGATTTGTTGGTGCAGCAGCGGTGCGCAATCGGTATGCCCAGTAAGTGTGGTACCGAAAGATCTCTAAGTCTCTTAATTTAAGGTTATACATATAAGATTGAAACATTAGTTATAATAATTAACACTAAATAAATATTAAAATAATTATGTACGTGACGGGTAGTTACAAAAACCCGTCTATTGGTAAAATATATAATTTGATATATAATATTTACATGCTGAATGAAATTATGTCTAATATATAATTTGATTAAAAAGGATTAAAATATATTCATTTTAGTGACTACTTTTCTCACTATATAATATAATGACAGATGTCAATAACACAAACTTAAAATCCGGCCTACCAGTCACTGGGCGAATAGGTTTTAGATAATATTTATTAAAAATAAGATGTTATAATTAAGAACAGCTTTAGAAATAAGTTATTTTATACTTTTTAGGTTTTGCAGTCGTTTTTTTTAAAGGAAGTGTTTTTTTATTTGTTACTTTTTAGTATCTAGCTATGGGTAGGCAAGCCTACGAACGGGGCCGCGCGCCTCTAAAAATATAGGTTCCAAGAAACGGGCACGGTTTTTTTTTTTCATAAAATATGCACGTAAAATGAAAACTACTGGGCCAAAGTATGTTAAATTTTTAGGGGACCAAATGGCAACTATTCCGCATCAAACTAAATAAGAATCACGTAAATCGGATCATAAATCTCAGAGTAATACGTACATACGTTAAAGAAAACCATACCGGCGAAGTTGAGAACCTCCTCCTTTTGGAAGTCGGTTAAAAATAAGATAGAGTTTATTTGTGGTAAATTAAATAAATATTTTATTTATTTATTTATTTGAAACTTTGACATTGATACACAGTATTTTTTTTATTCTACTAGCCCCTAAACTAGTTTTCACTGTATTATAGGAGCTAGTGTCCTCTCCCTTAATGTAAGAACAATAACATAAAAAACATTTAACACAGCTTAAAAGAAATATCTAAAAGAGTGGTGTGTGTGTGTGTGTGTGTGTGTGAATGCGTGTTTGACTATGCATATGAAATTGTATTAAAAATATATTAGTCCTAGGTTAACATTCTCCCCTATACAGAATGATGAACTATTGTAGAGTTTTGGTGGGAACTAAAAGGAGATGTTGCACATCTCCTTTTAGTGCAGTTTTATTTTCTAAAAATATGTTTTTACATTGTAGGAAATTGATAGTTTTTGAGTAGTCATTATGTGTTTTTGTGAGAAATGTGAATTGGTACAGTCAAATGTGGCCTTTTGAGTCACCAGAACTCCGTTGAATGGCTTCAGATAACCTACATACAGCTCAGCTGAGCAATACATAGATAGGTTAAGAAAATGAAGAAACTATATGTAATCTAAAATCTGGCTTAAAGACCTAGCTGCCAAGCCATAACCTAAATAAATAAATGAACTATAGTAAATCCGTACGTACAAAGGTCGACATATTCGCCGAGTCTGCTTCTATTAAAAAACGACTCAAGGCTTTGTTCAAATCCTCTTAACTTTTTCACACCTACTTGTATGTTGTTTTTACCACTCTAAGATCATACATACATAGTCTGTAGATAATCAATTACATTATGCATGTCGTGTTTGCATAAACGGAATATAGTGTTAAGCTATGAAACGGTTTCGTCAATATATAAAAAACACGTTTATAATCTTCATTCAATTTTGCAGACCAATAAAAAAATGGTTTGATTTGATTTATATTTTTTTGAATATTTTTTTTTTTTTTTTTTTTTTTATTTATCAAAAACAACAAAATGATTACAGCTCTTTGATTTAAACATAGCATTGAAAACCTCTGGGGTTTATATTAATGCTATGGGTGTCTACGTCCGTAGCATTTTACAATTATAGCATTATGTGTCATTTAAATAGTGCGTTTTAAGTTTATATTTAATATTTGTTGATGTAATGCTTTCCCTAAACTCGACAGGTAAGTCATTTCCTGCTTTACTCGGTGTGCGCCGCTCCCTTAGGGCTATATTTCACCGGGACACCATGGCGGCATTACATACTTTTAAAGTAAAGCGTGGACGAAGTCGCGGACATGTCTTATATAATATATACAACAACAGCCCATAAATGTCCCACTGCTGGGCTAGGGCCTCCCATTATAGGAGGGAATGGACGGTATACCCCCGCCACGCTCGTCCAAGGCGGCTTGGCAGGTTTGACACATCGGTTATCTCAATGTGCAGGTTGCATCACGATGTTTTCTTTCACCGTTGTTAGCACGTGGTTCTTACAATATACACATCAGAAAATTGCCTAAGTGGTGCATACGTTCCGGTCAGGATCGAACCCGCGCGTTTTGACTTTGGGACTCGTACGCTAGCCATTACACTACTACATCTATAACGCAAGTCCTAATATGTAAATAATATTAGAATGCATTGTATTGTGTCCACATCTCTATAAGAGAAGACACTCCGAACGCAACCGGGATTTAAACATGAAATGACGACGATCGCCAAACATTGCGTAACTATTACTAAGACCGGTCATAAAGACAGGTGCGAAATATAACAAGTTTGAACTTTTAATTTATTATTGCAAAAAAATATACATCTGACGTTGCAGTGTTTCAAATGTCGCGGATGGTTTATTCAGCTATTCACACTGTCGTGATAAACAAATCAACAAACCGCAACTTATCTATTAGGAAAGGCGGTTGGTGCAAGTACAGCGAAACCTGCATAAGTTGGTCTCTAATAAAATACAGTAGAACCTCGATAAGTCGAAAACCTCCCACACTCGAAAAAAAATTGTGTTCCGACAAAACTTCCATTGCTCGAAAACTGAACCCTCTATAAGTCGAAATAATTAGTGAGAACCTGTAAGAAAATTCAGTACTTATTTTCCCTCGATAACTCGTAAAATAGATTGGACTTCTGTATCTCGAACACAGCATAACTATATAATTCTACAACCTCTATAAATATAAATTACTGGATGACTAGATAGCTACCACCCCTGGTGTAATGTATGCCGCCATAACAACCTTGAGTTGTGTTCCGGTATTAGTGACCAGGTTCCAGCCTCCCTTAAGAGAGCAGCAGCGCATTTGTAGCACCTTTGGTGTTGCAAATGTCCATAGGCGATGGTAACCGCTTTCCATCAAGTGGGCCGTCTGCCTGTATGCTGTACTCCTACAATAAATAAAAAATTTATGTATGTATAAATAAATTTGTCATTGCTCAGCATTGTTGCTGGTTAGGTCAACCAGCTCTGATCTTACGCTAGGGCCATTAAAGTGACATACAAAGACACGGAAGCAAATAAAATACAAAGTGAAAAAAAAGTATTAAAAATGAAAAAATACATTAAATACATATATAGATTGAGATTGTTATATCAATAAGAGTTTTGAAAGAGCAATATAAAGATACACAATAGTCGGCATTTTACAAGTAAACAACTGCGGCCCAATGCTTAACGACACAATTATTTATAGTCGTACTGGCTGACCCGGCGAACTTCGCATCGCTTAACCAATTAATTATAAATTAAGATGTAAGCTATCCTATCTTTCAAGTTGGATTAAACTGCACACGGTGTGTAAATTTGGTTAAAATCGGTTAAGTAGTTTAGGAGTCCATCGCGGACAAAGTGACACGTAATTTATATATATTATTAAGAATATATTCGGTCATAAAATCAGTGTAATTACAGCGCTCGTTGGGTGGGTATACACACTACAGTTTTTTTGGTCCTTCGAGCCAGATTAAATTTTTATTGTAAAGTGTTATTGTTGTTAGAATTACTATAGAGTTTATTAGAACTATACAAACATGTATAACACGGGTACAAATATAACCGAACACAACAAGTCCAAACGTAATGCAGAAGGTTGTAATTCAATAACACGCGCAAAGTTCGTCACTAGGGTTCCTGATTGTAGAACACAAGTCTCACCTCGATCGTCGTTATAGCTTGAATCCTCGTCCCTCAATTGGGGAATCCCTTTATACTGCACAGATGCAATATGTCTGTCCGGCTGCGTCGGCCGAATTCCCTTGAACTAGTTTGTATTTTAAATCCGACACACCTGGCTAACGACTGCCATAAAAGATTACAATACAACAATGGACTGTTCTCTAGAATAATTAGTAAATGTGTGCTAATAAATAAGTAAAGAAAAGAAGTCCAAATGCCGAAAGGCAATAAAATGTGTTTTTACAGGTATGCATGTGTGAATTTGTTTTTTGTCGCGGCCAGAGTTGTAACAATATATTAAACACTTAGATTAATAAATGTTTAATGTTACGGTAATTTGTGCCTCGGGAATCCCGCGGGAATTTCAAGTCACTTCAACCTGCGCTTAATACGCATCTACCTGAGTTTTGTAAATCAGTAAGATTTTTGTCTAATCCATCACAAAGAGATTAAAACTAGATTTGAATTAGTGCACAAAATTAGTGTTGTTTCATACCTGGTGCATTTGATTACAAAACAATGTGCATTAATTGGTAGTGTCAAGTGATATTCCCACAAGCTTCGCCAGGTCGTGTCAGCCATGTTGTGAAAACAACGCTGCAATCCGCTTATCGTGTGATATATGCGGGTACTTTTATATTCGCTCGCTTTTTGCTTGCCAGTTGCATGGCATTGCGAATGTTTGCTAAGAATAGAATGTTCCCATTGAATAATATTAAATTAGACGAGGTTCTAAAGTGTAGCGACCCCGGCAGACGTTGTCCTCCTCTGAAAAATAAAAATTTAGGACCCGATCCCAACGCCACCTACCGGTTCCAATTGTGGATTTAAACCATCCGGGACTTAAACACAAAAACAAAATCACTAAAATCGGTCTTGGTGATAAGGAGGATTCTAGAACCCGATCTCAGCTCCACCTATCGGTCCCAACGGGATAAAAAGTCCTCTCCTGGTTCTAAACTACCTCGCCACCAATTTTCAGTCAGATCGGTACAGCCGTTTTTGAGTTATAACTAGTGTAACTTACACGACTTTCATATATATATACTAGCTGTCCTGGCAGACGTCGTCCTGCCCGGTAAAAAATAGGGGTTGATCGTAGAGGGTTGAAAATCTGGGGTTGTATGTATTTTTGTATGTTGTATCATAAAAAAATAGAAATTAAGAATTTTGTCTAAAAAAAAAAAATTAGGGGTGGACTACCTCTAACATTTAGGGGGATGAAAAATAAATGTTGGCCGATTCTCATAGATACCGGATAAGCACAAAAAATTTCATCAAAATCGGTCAAGCCGTTTCGGAGGAGTATGGCAACGAAAACTGTGACACGAGAATTTTATATATTAGATAAAATGGAAGAAAGACAGAAAGAAAAAGTTTAATGGACTTTAAAAATACAACGCTATACATAAAAAACACATAACACATTTATACAAAAACATATATAATAAATAAATAAACGCTTGCACGTCGCTGTAGTTTTTTAGTCAATGAAGTTGGCAACTAAGCATTGTGCTACATCGAAATTTTAAAAAATCTCGACATACCGCTGATTTTCAGTGCCAACAACCTCCATACAACAAATAATTGACTTGATTGAATATTATTAATAAATAATGGTAATAAATATTATTTAAGTTGGATAAAAGGTACTTAATAAAATAAATAGGAATAACTAATAAAATAACGACGATCAAGATCCTACTTACTTGCACACCAGTGGCACTGGTAAAATGTACTGAACCGTGTATTTCTAGGAATAACACCCGTATATAACTACATTACTGCAAGAATGAATATTTCATTTCATTTCATGTCATGTCATTTAATTACATTTGACCAGGATTACTAACAGCTTTGTAATTTTGATCAGTTACTGGACTTATGACTAAGGTTGACAGTGTGTTTAATTTAATTTTTTCACTTCTTTTAGGCTACTGGAGTAGAGGCGGTCTCTACTCCAAGTCTTGGTAAACGTAGTGTCGGACGCCCTTCATCCAGCCCGATGGAATGTCAACCTGTGCAAGGTCGCCGCTTTCTTATAAAAAGTGCTTGTCGTTATTATCTATATGAAAAATCTTAGCGATCTATTTGTTATTATTGATGAATATACAAAATTTTTGTATATATAAATTTAATGTTGGAATGAGTGGCTGACTTTTGAATTGTTTCTGCCACTGATGAAGTTCCACTTAAAAATATATGTTGTAACAACGAACATCTCTCGTATTCTTTGGTCAAGCCTACTTAGCCCACAACATTTATTTCTCTTGATATCAATTACTTTATTTTATATAAAATTGTTTTTTTTTCTTTAATAGAATATTTCTGTTAATTAAATTAAAATTTGATTTTATTCATTTTGTACACCACTATGTGATAGAATGTACTGTTCTTTTACAACCGTATAACATCTGTATAAATACATTCTTGCAAATAAAGATATTGATTGAGGAAGACTGAAGATCGGGATGAGTGGAGCCTACTTGGGGAGGCCTACATCCACCAGTGTACTTTGATTAGCTGACGACGGATTGTGTTTTTTAATATATTTTTATTTGAGCGCTGATTACGAAGGCCATTTGCTAAAAATGTTGCGTACACATTCTCAAAACTTGTTTTTTTACTATGATATTGTTACAACTCAGGTCCCGACAAAAACAAAATCTCCCTGCATATCTAATTGTAACTCTTTTGTTGTACAAAATTGTACTCTTTAATGGCAGTTTGCGGCCGAGTCATCAGCCAGGTGTAGCGAGGACATTGCATTTGTGAAGTATAAAACGATGGCGTGATGGAGGGGGGGGGGTAGTCGAGTGAGAATCACAAGCGAAGCGAGACGTGTGTCTACAATCGGGAATCTAATAAGTGACGGACTTTGCGCATTTTATTGATTTACTACTTGTTTGGACTTGTTGTGTTTAATAAACACTATAGTAATTCTAATGGCATTTGAATTTGAGTCTCGCACTCGTAACAATATGTATTTAGTTTTTTAATTTATTTTTCGATATTTCACATAGAAGATATAATTGAAAATAGCTAAATTAGCTAAAAGCCATGCAAGCATTTTTAAATATAACTAGACACATTAACTTTACAGCGTGTGTTACCGACGCGATTATCGGGCGCCGGCTTTAAATTCCCACGAGAGTGTACATGTTCCTTTATGTTAAAATGTCATTCAACAAAAGTAAAATATAATCTCCCTTCCGTTTTGACTTAATGGCGTCGTTTCATTTCTCAATTAATAAAATCACCATTTCGCTTCCTAGTGATCATTATAAATATTCTAAAGCACGAACCAGCTACAGCGTGATTGTCCAAAAGTGGCCATTTAAAGATCTTAGATGTAATAACTTTTAACGCTATTCATCATACAGTCTTATTAAATGGTTTTTCCGCTTATTAAAATCTGATTATAATTGCAATTATAATAAAACTTTGGCCTGGGAAAATGTATATTTCGGCCATTGTCTCTCATGTAAATGGCATCCATGTTAAAATATATATATAACGAATAAAATATTACAATTAAATATTTAGTTATAGAGAGAGAGAGAGAGAGAGAGAGATAACTCTTTATTGCCCACCAAAACACACAATTACAAAACAGACCATATTTAAAATATTTTCTAGGCGAATAGGCGGCCTTATCGCTCAAAGCGATCTCTTCCAGGCAAACTAAATCAAAGACAAATTTGAATCAGGCGATTTGGTGATGCAGGAACAAGGCAATGGACACATAAATACTGAAACTAATTTAACAAATAATTATACAAATACATACATAATACATATGCACATAGTCATAAATATAATATACAATAATATATTAAAAAATATATTATTATAATAAATGTATTAGCATGATTATATTGTGTTAATCAGACATAGCTATTTACGGACAAATAATAAAATAAATAATAATAGTTATACAGTACTAGCGACCCGCCCCGGCTTCGCACGGGTGCAATGCTGATACAAAATTAAATACACTACAGAAAAACTATGAACGTTGTATATAAAAACATAGCGGCCCGCTCCGACTTTGCACGGGCATCACTACATAGAAACCTCTAAAATTAGCAATGTTGCCTTAGTATATGATGCATGTATTATACATATAAACCTTCCTCTTGAATCACTCTATCTATTGGAAAAAACCACATCAAAATTCGTTGGGTAGTTTTAAAGATTTAAGCGCACATAGGGATATAGGGACAGAAAAGGTGACTTTGTTTTATACTATGTAGTGATAGTGATATTATGATTATTTATTTCTGAAGCACAGAAGACAGAAGACATTAGCAATGTTAGAGGCGCTGCCAATGTACTGCCGGCCTTGAAGGAGAAACTGGATCCTGGCTACTGATACTGGAACACAACTCAAGGTTGTTATGGCGGCATACTCTACCCCAGGGGTGGTAGCCTTCCAGTCGGGAAAATACCCTACCATCTGACAAATACGTTAGTATAATAATACGTAGACAAGTACGTTATATTGGCACTATGGCGATACAATTCCTATGCTTCAAAGTTTTCAAGTTCTGTTGCGACGGTAGATTGGTCAATCGATTTACGTCACTGTGACTGTTTCCACTTGCGACAATCAATATCAAATAAGAAAAGAAAAATAATTTATAAATGCAATACACAACAACAAGTAGAATCGGCTACAGATATTTTGAATGCACGAATGATAACTCTATTGTTCGGTATAACTTAATCCTAGACAATTTAATATGAAATTATTTCCATTGGAACAATGGGCGGCCTTATCGCTTATCTCTTCCAAGCAACCCGGTGTCCAAGGAGACATTATAAGAAAAATTCAACTAATATTTGGTGGCTCAACCAAGTTAAAATTAATTCAATTATAATTTAAGAAAAAACCATAAACTACTATAGATATACACAGATTATAATAATATTGTTACGAGTTACGGGACTCGAATTAAAATGTCGTTGGAATTACTATAGAATTATAGAATATATATATTCTATATTACTATAGAATTATATAGAATTACTATAGAATTATAGAATTATATAATAATAGAATTATAGAAACTCAATAACACGCGCAAAGTCCGTCACTATATAGCTTATCGAATATGCACATGTCTTGTATCGTTTGTGCTTATCGCTAAACTGTTTCATCTCTCAGTTGGGGCATTGTTTTATACTGCACCAATACAATATGTCTCGTCACAACACTCGACTGCATAACAATTATTTCCAAGAGTCACAACTGGCATTATCCAGGTGTGATTCTAGTCTAGTTCTAGTCATTAGACTTTTATAAACATTACATACCACCATAGGCTGTTTTTCTTATTACAAATTTTAAACACAAATAGACAAAAGAAGCCCAAATTCCGAAAAGGTGATAAACTGCAGATGCGAATTGGTCTTTGTCGGTCGTAACAATAGAATAAAGAACATAGTAATAAAACTACGTTTTAATGGTTTTAAGCACGGTAATTTATTTGATTTTGCTTATTCCGACGTTTCGGCCGCTTTTCAGTGGCCGTGGTCACGGACGACAAAGATGACAATTGTCCAATGAGTATTGTTAAAGTGTTATTTAACCTACCGCCAACTTGTTCACTTTAATTATTTAGTTTAAATTTTGTTTATGGTTATTATTAACCCTATGGGAGCCTAATCTAATTTACCACCGCTTCACAACATGTTGTGGCTTGAAGAAAAAAGCTGCGCAAGACGGACAGACAGACAGACTCTTCAGCAAACATGCCTAGCTCTAAATTTTTTTATATTAAATTAATATGGGTGGACGCAAAAATAAGAGAAATTATTAGTCAAGTTGGTTGGTGTTCCGTTGTACGCAGAAAGAGCTCACAGTGTCTTGAGGTCTGGCAGTTGGTTTTTCCTGGATTGGGGTCTTAATAGTTTTGATGATCGGATCCCAAACAGGTGGTACTCGCTAACCGTTTTCTCTATTCTGTATATTTGGGTGTTTTTTGATTTCAATAGCCTCACGCATCTTTCTATGCTTGAAACGATTCTCTTATGAGAGGATATGTGGGTTATCGAATCTGATGTAGTGGTTGAGTTTATTCAGCGTGTGTTCACTGATCGCAGACTTCGTAGACCTTGTGTGTTCCATGTAAACAATGTTTTCTTTTACCCGTGTTTTTATGCTCCTCTTTTTTTGCCCAAGTCGCGAAAAGTACATACATAGTGTTCTAAATCTCTAAGCTTATGATTTTAGGTGTTAAAAATAATTGTACCGATAATGTCGTATCGTATCCTAACAATGGACACAATCAGCATAAAAACCAGTCAGTCAAGTAAATTGATGATCTCGGTACAACAATGAATCCGTTTTAATATTATCCACAATTAAGATAACTCCAAGTCATCTGTCGTGATCATTGTTACGAGACCTTGGTGCCTTCAGTTTTTGTATGATTAAAAGATTAGCTCGCACGATATTGAAAATGAGACATAAATTATTTTAAAACAGAAATTCACAGATTATCTATATATTATTTATTATACATATAATAAAATTGTAGAGGTCGAATTTCTGTACAATGAAAAAAAAAACGCTAAAAACCGAGTTAGGGCGATGTGAGAATTGAAATAGAAGAATTTCGATTTTTAAATATTTTTTTGTATCTCTGTTTGTCTGGCTGTTTGTGCCGGCTAATCTCCGAAACGACTAGACCGATTTAAATGAAATTTTGTGTGGTGGTAGCTTATATTCCTGGTCAACATATAGGATACTTTTGATCGCGAAAAATTAAAGAGTTCCCGAGGGATCCTTAAAAAACCGCACCACGCGGACGAAGTCGCGGGCATCAGCTAGTACCTATTACATAAGTTTCTTTCGATTTCATGATATTTGTGCTATTAATGTGCTGTCGGACTCGTAAACTGGAACCTGGTCACTAATATCCGAACACAACTCAAGGATGTTATGGCGGCATGAAGGCGAAGCACTAGAGGCGTTTCCGTTTTCACGGAAAAACTACTGGACCGATTTGGCTGAAACTCAGTATATACACTTTCGATGCCGAGAATGAACATAGGACACTTTTTATCCCCTTGGAACCGTTAGGTGGCACTGAGATCGGGTTCTAGAATCCTCCTAATCACTTGGACCGATTTTGTTTTTGTGTGTTTAAGTGGGTCCTCGGATGGTTTAAATCCACAATTGGAACCGGTAGGTGGCGCTGGGATTTGGTCCTAGATTTTTATTTTTTCAGAGCAGGACAGCGTCTGCTGGGGCCGCTAGTTGAAAATAAAATTACGGAATTGCTATTTTAATTGAGTTCGGCAAAATATGTGCTGTCATACGAGGAGAGGGAGAGGTGTCGCGAATGTGACCAACTGTGACAAGGACGGGTGTTCGGTCCTTGTTGACTACCCTCTTTCTGTGTGAGGCGACGGCCAATGCACAGCAGGGTAGGGCGCAGCCATTTTGGACACTCACCGTCAACGTGTCGTGACATCGCGCCGTGCGCTCACCCATTTTACTAAACTTAATTAATTATTACTGGCAAAACTTTTAAGAACCTAATAATCTATGAACAGTTGTGCTATAAAGTGAGATATAGTGCCGTGCTCTGTTCCCGAGTTCCCGAGTGCACCCTGAACCAAGCCAGGAGAGGGCTGATCTCAAGGTTGGTGGAGCTTCCACTTTTATAGTGCAAGGATTAGGTCATATCTCCACTACACAGTCCACAGAAATTGAACCACTATAACCTGTTGGTTAGAGTATCCCACAACGGGAGAGGCGTCAAACCACAAAATTAATGTGACGTATTTTGTGAACGGCTCCTAAGGTCATTAATCTTCGTAATAGGTAAACGCGTAAAAACTATTCTTCACAATGTGTGGATCATATTTGCATTCTGTTCATAACCTTGAGAATAGAATGTAAAGTAATGCGGGTTGTTTACACGTCTAAAAAAAACTTAATCGCTAATATACCTACCTACATTTACATTTTGTCAGTCAGACATATTCTGAGAACTTATGCATTGTTTTCAAGTGTTACTGCTGCATCTGGAATAATGTTAGTCTTGGTGATCGTTTCACACAGGTACATATATAACTTCACGCCAGGTCCCTTGCGGGGTAGGCACGAACAACAGAGCGCCATTTAGGCTTATTCTTACACAGGTTTCACACAGGTGTAACAATAAGAATAATGCGATATTTGTGATTTAATATTATTTTACTTATTAACCGACTTAAAAAAGGAGGATGTTCTCAATTCGTTGGATTTTTTTTTATGTATGTTCACCGATAACTCCGAGATTTATGATCCGATTTACGTGATTCTTTTTTAGTTCGATGCGAAATAGTTGCCATTTGGTCCCCTAAAAATTTAGACTTCTTTGGTCCAGTAGTTATCATTTTATGAACATTTATTAAGAAAAAAATTCCATTCCGTTCCATATGTACACCGATTACTTTGAGATTTATGATCCGATTTACGTGATTCTTTTTTAGTTCGATGCGAAATAGTTGCCATTTGGTCCCCTAAAAATTTAGACTTCTTTGGTCCAGTAGTTATCATTTTGTGAACATTTTCTAAGAAAAAAATCCATTCCGTTCCATATGTACACCGATTACTTTGAGATTTATGATCCGATTTACGTGATTCTTTTTTAGTTCGATGCGAAATAGTTGCCATTTGGTCCCCTAAAAATTTAGACTTCTTTGGTCCAGTAATTATCATTTTATGAACATTTTCTAAGAAAAAAAATCCATTCCGTTCCATATGTACACCGATTACTTTGAGATTTATGATCCGATTTACGTGATTCTTTTTTAGTTCGATGCGGAATAGTTGTCATTTGGGCTTAGTAGTATTTATTTTACGAACTTTTTTTGTTCCCGTTTCTTGGGACCTATATTTTTTAAGGCGTACCCATTATTAGACACTAAAAAGTAACAAATAAATAAAAAAAACCGGCTTCAAAAACTAAAAAGTATAAAATAACATATTTCTAAAGCTATTGTTCTTATTTTATTGTATGTATAGAATCACAATAACAAAAGTATACTATATTACACAATTATAATATAAATTACATACTATTGAATACAATGTAAGAAAACTTATTTGCATTGTATTCTACCCATAGTCCCTCAAGACTATAAGTAGAATACTGAGCCCAGATCACCGTCTTCTATGCGTAAGGTGCCCAGAAGGCTGGCTACGTTTCCTCGCTGGATCGCCATACTGATCCGTTGGCCGAGGTAGGCACCAGCCCTCTGATCACCTGAAGAGTCTATGCTAGGCTAAGCTATTATTAATTATAATATCTTATTTTTAAAATAATATATTATCTAAAACATCTTGATGTCGGTGCAAAGTAAAGCATAAAAATTACTAAGCACCGACTTCAAGATGTTTAAGATAATATATGTTGATTTCTTTGATATACTGTAAAATTGTTGGAGGGGTGGCGAGGTGTTCTAAACATGCAACATGTTAAAACCGTAAGGTTCTCTGATTATAAATGCAGTGACCAGCTGCTGTTCTTTTATCACCATAATCCCTTCTGAGTTGTTGCAAGTATTACATCCGTCTAAATAATATTAATTAATATTTATTGATATTCTTTTAACATAGACAAATCAATAAACATCAAAAGTTTGTAAGTTTTAGAATGAAACCAGTTTCCCAAGGCTTATGAGGGAATTACATATGATCGGTCAGGGCTGAAACATTGGCCCACTTTTAGATATATTCAAATACATTGCCCTTATGCATTATGATCTTCGCCTAATTTAGTTGTTCACGACACGTGCGTGCAGAAGACGATTGCGTCATTAATATATAACAAGATAATAATTAATTTAGAAACTTTAATTCGACTATGGGATAAATTAAGTAGGTATACATAGATAGATAGATAGATAACACTATATTTACACCAATACAAACATGAACATGAAGACTAAAATTATATCTAGTTATGTACAATCAAACAAATTGAATCATGACCCACCATAAGGTCATTTTCTTACAGTCGTGAAATACAAATAGGTTGAAATTCGCCTGAACATACATTTCTTTGGTAAAGAACTTGTTATCATGTTATTAGACATTGACAGTTACTGACTACGTTGTATTAAACAGATCGGAGAGACTCGTCTATACTCGTGTAACATCTGACAAATGCTATTACGTGCTATTACTATCTCTGTCATTAAGTATGTTGGATTAAGTGCTGTTTCCTATATCTTACCGACCGTTTATATGCCTTACTAACGATTAAAATTTGAAATAATCTCTATACAAGCAATGTCAAAATTCAACCTACGGTAAAGCAGGGGAAGTGAAGTGGAGTGAATAGTGAGATATCGGAACCGGTCATTAATCGACAAGCCAAAGGTGACACAGCCAAACCTTTTGTATATACAACATTAGATATTAGGGTTATCGTTATACGTTAGGTAGCAGAAATAGGGCACTTAGGGCGCCCGTACAAAGGGCGATATTATCGCTAAAAAGCGATCTCTTCCAGACAACCCCTGGAATGAATTGAGGTGATGATGGCGATGGTGGTATACGTAACTTAAAGTACGAACTACTTGCATTTTAATAATAAATACGTAAATGGTATATATGAAGAAATTTTATTATATTACATAGATATACACTTAATATACAAACTATACAAAAACATACCTACAAAATATATAAATGAATTTAAATATCATATTCCAACGACAGGTAGTATTTTTTGATAGACAGGTAGTATAATTAATTATAGCAATATCTAAAATTCAGATTATTAATATATTGTTTATAACGTTATTAATAATATCAGCCCATAAATGTCCCACTGCTGGGCTCGGGTCTCCCGTTATAGGGGAACGGACAGTTACAGGTTTGACATATCGCTCATCTCGATGTGCAGGTTGCATCACGATGTTTTCCTTCACCGTTGTTAGCGCGTGGTAATTGTAACAATATGCACATTAGATCAGAAATCTGACTAAGTGGTTCATTAGTTCCGGTCAGGATCAAACTGGCACCCTCTGGGATTGGTGTTGTAAATTATATATTAATTATCTAAGTGTAGTTAATTTTTATTAAGAAGAAAACATATTAATTATACAATATTTTCTTAAGTTTTCGCGACTAGTAGGTGTACATAATAAAACTACGTTTTAACGGTTTTAAGCGATTTTGGTTATTCCGACGTTTCGGGCGCTTTTCACTGGCTGTGGTCACGGACGTTATACACAAAACCCAAAAAGCGGCCGATACGTTGGAATAACTAAACCAAATATATTACCGCGCTTAAAACCGTCGAAACGTAGTTTATTATATTAATTATACCAAAATACCAAAATATTATAACTTTAATATACTAAAAAAATGACAGCCACTTTAATGTGTTGCGCTCATGATTAGTTACACCTTCGCTAGATGGCGCTACGGGTATTTAACATTTGGTATTTTCAATGTAAAAAGTTCAACAATTCTAAGAATTATAGTATTTAGTAGCCCACTTTATGATTTACATATCCTTTTTTTAACGCGAGCAAAGTTCACGGGCTATACACGTGGACCAGTTTGTTTGTAATTTATGTAAACGATTTGAACCTATTGAACCTTTAAATCGTATGACCTTAAAAGTTCGGTTTTGTGTGAAGGGCTCCATTATTGTGATGTTCGATTACATACTCGTGTTCAAGTCTCCGTGAAAAGGTCAGTTAGATGTGCGCGCGGCGACTTGATATTGACGTCACTGTGCTTATAAAAAACGTGGAAATATTTCTTCTTGTCTCTTGAATAGATTAATCTACCTATTCTGTATCTATAGAGGTATATAAAATTGAAGTGTTTGTTTCCGTACCCATGCAGGGACGGAGAAAGAATACAATTTCCTGCGTTGGGTGGCTTGTCGTTAGAGGCGACAAAACAACCCACAGCCAGGTGGTAGGACATAGTGCCGGACTGGGTGGCTACCACCCCTTGTCTAGAGTATACCGTCATAACAAGTTTGAATTGTGTTCGGGATTAGTGATCAGGTTCCAGTCTCCCTTAACAGAGCAGCAGCTCATTTTTAGCATCTTTGGTGTTGCAAATGTCCATAAGCGCTAACCGCTTTCCATCAAGTAGGCCGTCTACCTGTCTGCTGAACTCCTGCAATAAAAAAAAGATCCCCCTGACTCGTTTTTGGAATTTTTTTTCATTGTACAGAAACTCGAACTCGAACTCTACAGTTTTATTATAGTATATTTTATTAAAGGTATAGATAAAAATCAGATTTTTGAAAAGTATTTGGACAAAAAGCTCGACAATTAAATTGGCGATGAAAATATATTAATATACTATATATTAGAGTAGGGTAGGGAACTCTAGATCGGCCCCAGATTAATCCCTTAGATATTACACGTAACACAAGCGTAACTTGCTTAGCTTGACATATAAATATAAGCTATTTACATATTTAACGGACAAGACATTTTATTTGATACAGGAATTCTTGGACAGCAACAATAAATTACTAAAATATTAGATAAAGATGGTATATTATTTAATTCTGACTAAGGAAAATAAATGCACTGACATCAAAATATTTAGCAATTAATAAACATATATATGTCGCAGAACGGTCTCGTTCTCACGACATCTTCTTTAGTTATTGCAGGTTTAGTGGGCGTCATCAGGATAAAATGCGAGCATAAAACACGATAGCCAGGGCTTATACACTTTTAATTTAGATTTAAGAGACATTTTAACATAGTTTAGACCGAGCAGCGGGTTCAGGGCACCCGCTCATACCTCTAACTTAAAACACTTTCTTTAAAAATACTCTAAGGTCCAACTCGACCTGCTGCCATCAACCCAATGTGCCACAAAAACTCCTCCGTCTACCTAAGTAGATACTACTCAAAGTATAGAGGGCGTCCTTGACCCCGCTCAAGACATGCTCTGCTGTCATTGGTCGTTTATTAAATCACAATATTCATAACTTTTATTAGGTTAGAACGATCTTTTAGTTATAGAAACATTTAAGACATCAAACCAAATTAAATTATCAATTTTAGAAGCATTTAAAATGTAAACAAATAATATTGTGCGTTATACATCCATCCAATTATAGCTTCCCTCCGACAGACACAGCCGTGACAGCCGGGGCTGCTGCTGCACACCAGGAGGCCCTGAAATGTCGCAAATATGTATCCATTGGTAGTGGGTACGTATTTGTGGCTTTCGGGGTCGAGACCCTGGGGCCGTGGGGGCCTGGAGCTCATCACCTCTATCGAGACCTCTCAAGGCGTCTTACTGAGGTCTCGCGTGACCAAAAGGCTGGCTTGTACCTAGGGCAACGAATAAGCGTTGCCATCCAACGTGGAAATGCGGCTAGCATTTTGGGCACGCTCCCCTCCGACAGCGATATGGAGTCAATTTTTTATTTATAGATCTAAAATAATTAATTTAACTAATTATTAATGCAATTATTTCAAATACAGTACATGTTTTTAATATCAATATTTAACCTCCGACATATATATATATATTTTGTCTTTGTTTTTTTATCTATGACAAGTATATTTTATTTCTATTATTTTCAACCATTGTAAAGGTGATATCTTGATATCGAGGAAGATATCGCCGGCGGCCATAAGACCTATTGTATATATATAACTTATATATGCAATAAAGATCATTCATTCATTCATTCTTAGGGATATACAGTGTGTGTTCGTCCACCGGTTATTATTTTAACAAACAAAAATAGTTAAGTATTCAAAATTATTTGAAACAATAAAACGAGGCGAAACTTCCGAGAAATATCTAAATCGGATATCGTTGTTCTTTGCTTTGTAGTTTTTTTTATCATAAATATTTTATGCAAATACTCTTGGATGATTTATGTTTTATTTTTTGGTTTTGTTATTATCAGAATCTTCAACAAGGAGGGATACACATATTTATATGTTATTTTTATTTTTTATTGTATATTATTAGAATCTCCAACAAGTGATACACATAAGAGATTTGTATAATATGCATAACCTTTATTTTTTTAATTAATGCGCTCCTTCAATTACTGGAGACCACAACACGCGTGAAAAATTTATTTTAATGTGTAATTAATTAACGAGGAAAGCGTTTACTATTTATTAGTACTATTGTGCGGTGGAGATGCTAAAGATAGAAGAGAAGAGAGAAGAAGAGATATAAAAAATCGAATTGACTGTCAAAGAGGCCATGGAGGTAATGGAAATAATTAATTATATCTCATAACTCATCTCATGTCAGGAGCCTTAAGAACAGACGAGCGTGCATGACAAGAGCTATGAATGTCAAAGAAGCAAGTGATGTGTGTAAGAATGGGCCTGTGTGGCGCTCTGTTGTTCGTGCCTACCCCGCAAGGGACCTGGCGTGAAGTTATGTATGTATGTATGTATATCTCATAACCTGTTTCTCTTTAGAATATAATTTTGGATCCTCACGCAGTCACGTTTTTCATGGCCGGATCTTAGATCTTACTATTAATTCACTTGCCTTACCAGCGGTTGAATGTTGACATTACATATATGGAGCTTATGTCAAATTTTAACCGATAATGATCAATGAACGAATGAACGTTTGGGCAAATATAGGAACCGGCCCTTAATTACATTTAAATGTTTAGAAACCCTTGGGGTTACATACTAAAGTAGAAAAAGGCTCAACCTCATTTCTTAAATTCCGGCTTTCATTATTTATATGTATTGTTACGAGTTATGGGACTCGAATTAAAATTCTGTTGGAATTACTATAGAATTTATTAGAACTATACAAACACGTATAACACAGGTACAAATATAATATCACGCGCAAAATCCGTTACTAAATAGATTAATTACCGAATATGGTACAGTCATCTTGCTTCGCTAGTGGTTATCGCTTGACTGCCTCACCCCTCCGTTGGGGCATTGCTTTATACTTTACAAATACAATATGCCTGTACACTGAATTTCTAAGAATCACACCTGGCCAATGACTATCATAAAGATTACAATACACAATGAGCTATTTTTCCAATCATAAGTTTGAAACACAAAGTAATCAAAAGAAGACGGTCATAGAAGCGCTTCAATGTTATTAGCTCAAACACCGATGGATAATAAATGTGCTTTGATTATAAATAGCCAGGTGGCCCAAATTCAGTATATTTTCTTATTAGTTTTTATTGTGTGAGTCTCAATTGGAAATAAATATTTTCTTTCTTTCTCATATTAACCATATAAACATAATACAATTATACCAATGAATAAAAGACACTGCGACGATTTTATAGTTTTGTGTGAACATAGTAAATAAAAGGAACAGACAGATATATAACTTGTTGATATATAGAATATATCGATCAAGCGTTGAATTTAATTAGCATTAAACAAATATAATTAGCGGTAGAGTAAGAAAATAATAAATACATACACACATATTATTACGCACAATACCACTGTTTTTAGAAAATAAGAGAACATAGATAATATATAAATAGTAAATGGGAAATGAGTAGACAGTTAATAGTATAATAAAATAGTAGTCGTAAAGTATGTAATAAAAAAAATTATATTGTTGCAACCTAAGCCCCGACAAAGACAAATTACAGGTACAGTCTGTAAAAGCACATTTTATGACCTGTCGGCATTTGAACTGCTTGTAATCCTTTTATGATCGTCTTCTTTCGTTCACTTATTTATTGGCATACGTTTCTAGTGGAGGTCGACCTATTGTCTTATTGTACTCGCTCTATTATTAGCCAGGTGTTACAAGCTAATTCTAGGACACTGTGTCGAGGTTGCCGGGCGGGCACATTTGCGTCTGTGAAGGATAAAACGACGGCCTAATGGACAGAGGAGGCTGTTGAGCTACGACTACAATACGACGTGACGTGTTCGGGACGGGAATCTAATAGTGACGGACTTTGGACGTTTTATTGAATTACGACCTTCTGCATTACGTTTGGTTTTGTTGTGTTCTGCTATATTTATACCTATGTTATACGTGTTTGTATAGTTCTAGTAAACTCTATAATAATTCTAACGGCATTTTAATTTGAGTCCCGCTAACTCGTAACAATATAATAGTAGTATTATATAAAGCAGAAATGTTTTGCCGAAATTTTTTGTAATAATAACAATGAATTCAAAATAAGTTTTTGGCAATCAAAAGAGTAACAATGATGCGAGGCGTGAGTGATTAAATTAACTATTTCCAGATGATGGTCAGTAAAAGGTGACTAGCTAAGAAAAGTAAAAAATAATAAAAAAAAGACGAAAAACAAGAAAACAAATAACCCTGACAAGAGTGTGCGTCATGAGACGGAGAATAATAATAAAAAAAAATAAGTATACCTAATTTCTACTTATATTGTCTCTGCCTAGAAAAACGGGTTGAAATCTTCTATGATGACGAGAGAGAGCAGAAAAAACCCTGATGTATGTTATAAATAATTCTTGTCCTTATGTAATTTTTATATACTGCCATATGACTATAAATTAATAAAATTACAAGATAATGTTACACGCCGACAAACTGAATGCACAGATGCAGTTTATTACCTTATCCACATTTTAACTTTTTTTGTTTACTTTGTGTTTAAAATTTTGTAATTAAGAAAAATATCCTATTGTTACTGTACTCTTTTATGGCCGCAGGTGTGCAGATAACGTTTTCTTGGAAAATTCAGTCCACGCGTCTGTTGTATTTTATAGTTTAGTATAAAACGATGCCCGAGCGGAGGGGTGAGCCAGTCAAGACAGGATTGCGATAATAGTAAGACGAGTACATTCGATAAGCTATATAGTGACGGACTTGTGTTGTGTCCAGTTATATTTGTACTTGTGTTTATATGGTTCTAATAAATTCTATAGTAATTCCAATGGCATTTTAATTCGAGTCCCGCACTAGTAACAATAACTTTACTGCCATATACTTCAATTAGCTGCTAATTAATGTTAATGCAAATGAATAATAAGATGGCCTTTGCTACTTCATAAGAAGATTTAATTCTCGAAACCGAGAGCAAAAACTAAATTACCACGTTCAAAGTTCACGAAAACATTTCCATAATATTATTTCATTAATAACCATCTGACGTTAAGTTTTTACCTGCGATCATGTTATGGCTTCATTCTTACAGATTGTACATAGATAGGTAGACACTTAGCACTTAAATTTTTATTAAAATAATTACAAAACTGCACAGCTACAATATTTTCCGCCCTATAACCATCCTTTTTTTACTATCCTTATATAGTAAAGGTGAGGAACGCGTTACGCTTTGCTCAAAAAATATTGTTTACCCATACAGGAACGGAGAAAGAATACAATTTCCTGCATTGGGGGGCCTGTCGTAAGAGGCTGGATTTCCCGGGGTTCCCTGGGTTCAACTTAGTGGTAGTCAAAGTATGTTACGACTAATAGCAACTCAATAACAAAGTTTCTTTGAGCATTATTTAAACTTATATTATAATATTAAAGTAGCTTAAAGTAGGCCGCAGCGTCAGCAAAATAGTAGGGGAGCCCAAGATGGTAAATGTGGCGTTACTCGAGCGTCGCGGGAACGTTTTGAATTGTGAAGCTTAGATGGGATTACATGATGTATGCCCGCCCTTTCACTGAATCGAGGAGCGTGTACAGGTAAAAAAAGTCTCCCAGAAATACTCAAGCGCGTCAAATATTCGAAAAGGATGTTAAACCCTAAAGGAACTCCTATTCAAAAGACTGACGATTCGGACGCGACCAAAAGTGATGGCTGATTTTTGAAGATGCAAAAAACGTATCATTCAAATACTCGAGCGCGTCAGATTAATCAATCAATCAATCAATCTTTATTTGCTAAAACATAGGTATATAAATAGGTATTACATAACATAAAGTTTCCACTATGTTTGTCATTTACATGACGTGCAAATATTTACACTCACACAACCCTACACTAAACTTTCCAAATTAATTTAATTAAATATACGTGTCAAAAATCCTAAATGTTTTTTTAAACAATTTAATATATAATTTAAAAAATTTTGGGACCTATTTATTATTTGTAGTTTTTGTAAATTAAGTTGTATATATATTTTTAGAATAATTTAGATATATAAAAATTATGCTCGTTAAAATTTAATATATTAAATTTAAAAATGTCGATGTTAATGTCTTATTTTATTGTATTGTCATTAATATATTCGTCTACGCCATAGTATAATCTATTAATGTACAGACAGATCAGCTTGATTCAGGGTGCTCACCCATAATCTGACAATTACGTGGAACATTTTAATCTGACGGTTTAAAAAAAATAAGAATAAAAAATACCCCCACCCTATAGGGTACATAATTGAGTGCAAGGTCTCCCCATATGTTATTCTGCCACGCTCGAGTAAATCCCAAAATCCCTGCTTGACCTCCCCTACTAAAACGCTGATACATCGTGATCACCCAAAGTCGACAGAAAGGCGAGTCCACTCTCTCTGCGAACACCCTCAAGATTTCGACGATAGGATTCAACTCACAGTGGTAATAAATAATATACCTACCCACCTACGTTTCAACGGGTTTTATGCGATGTATTTCATTGGGTTTTTATAGTACCGAATATTCAGTGATTTGTTGCTTCAAGTTTGCAACATGAAAAAAGTTCTATCGCAGCTGTCATTTTAGTCCAAGTAATTAAAAATCAGAGTAGTTCGAAAAAAGGCATAAAATGACGTGTAACAAACAAACACACTTAGGCATTTCTATGAAACTTCGCCTTGACTTTCATAAATAATTAGGTTAACATTTTTCCTGTGTTTCAGTTTGTTTTAGGTTTCTTTATTATCTTATGCTAATGTATAAAGCTGAAGAGTTTGTTTGTTTGTTTGATTGAACGCGCTAATCTCAGGAACTACTGGTCTGATTTGGTAAATTCTTTCAGTCTTAGATAGCCCATTAATCGAGGAAAGCTATAAGCTATATATTATCACGCTAAGAGCAATAGGAGCAGAGCATCAATGAAGGATGTTACAAAATCGGGTATTTTTTAAAGTCGCGGGCAGAAGTTTAGTTAGTTAATTTATTATATATTTAGTGATGACCTGTCATTCAATGACAAGTGTCGTAATAGACTAGAGGTTTATTCAAATCCAATGAAATTAATTTGTTCATATGTTGTTTATTTGTTGTATTTATATGTTGACATAACTTGATTTGTGATTTAATTAACAAAATACTAAGTTCCCGCTTTTGGTCGCGTTTTTACTCGCGCTAATGTTATCCCACGGGAACCGGTACCTACATTGTAGTGGGATAAAGTAATCTATATACTACTACCAACGTGACAAATTTCATCCAAATCTATTCAGCCGTTCTGGCGTGTTAGAGCAACAAACATCCACCCAAACTTTGGCATCATTACAGATATAAATAATATCACAATTAATATCATGTATAATAAAATATATAAAGTGCGTAATTAAGTAAGTAAATTTGCTTTACTATCATGTAAAGTAAATGTTTATTTATTTCTTAAAAATGAACATACCATATGCATATGGTATATAAGTAAATTATGCATCATGTTTCGCCAGTTAGGCGACAAAAATAGACAAAATTACAATAATAATTAAATTTAAATATCCTACAATATCATAATAATAACTCAAAACGAATGTTACAAAGAAAATATTGTTACGACCTAGATGCCGACAAAGACAAATTCACACCTGCATACCTGTAGAAACACATTTTATTACCTTTCGGCATTTGGACTTCTTTTGTTTACTTTGTTATTTAAAAAAACAGCCCATTGGGTTTTGTGATCTTTCACGGCCTATTGTTGTATAGTGATCACTGCCAGGTGTCTCGGATAAGTACAAACTGATTCTAGTATATTCGGTCCAGGCGGCCGGGCTGACATATTGCATCTGTGCAGAATAACGCAATGCCCCAATTGAGGGACGAGGCAGTCGAGTGATAACCACGAGCGATGCAAGACGAGTATACCGCAATCGAGAATCTTTTAGTGACTGACTGCGCGTGTTATTGAATTACGAATTTCTGCATTACGTTTGTACTTGTTGTGTTCGATTATATTTGTACGTGTTTGCATAATTCTAATAAACTCTATAGTAATTCTAACGGCATTTTAATTCGAGTCCTGCAACATAACATAACATTCCATACAATTAATGTCAAGAACTGATGGTAAGGTAAGTAAATGAATAATAAGATATAGGAACCAGTTTAAGTGCAACCGCGCCGCTTCGGCCACCGCTCTTTCTTTTACTTAATAATCTCAGCCCATAAATGTCCCACTGCTGGGCTCGGGCCTCCCATTATAGGGGGGAACGGACAGTATACCCGCCACGCTTGTCTTGGCAGGTTTGACACATCGGTTATCTCGATGTGCAGGTTGCATCACGATGTTTTTCTTCACCGTTTTTAGCACGTGGTAATTGTAACAATATGCACATTAGATCAGAAAACTGACTAAGAGGTTCCGGTCAGGATCGAACCCGCGCCCTTCGATTTAGGGGCGCGTGCGCTAACCATTACGCTACCACGACTTACATTCACATCTTTATCATTCGTTTACCTTATATTCACATAATAGCAGCGCGGCAGTGACGTGTAATTTCTACTCAAGCGCTTAAGAAAATTACAATGTATAAAATTAGACTTAATTTTAACTTTTATCCTCCTATAATTATTAAGTTGTAGGTAGTTTTCGATGACAAAAACAAAATGGCGATGATAAGAAATACTTAGATTTTTATCACACAACAAAACGGGTACATGACGCAAAGAACAAAAAACTTGCAAAACTAGAATTGGCCGAAGTCGTTACTTTACTTTTAATCGATAAGCAAAAAGTATAATACAAAATTAATATTGCAAATTATTATTACGATACCTACGGCCTTACTTATAATAATCTCGTTAAGAAACGATTAGCCATCTATTAAGTAAGAGAATCATAATTAGACCGTAATCAATTAATATCTTTATTTTCACTTATAAACGTGTAAATCCTATTGTTTAGCTAAGAGGAGCACAGATAAACGAAACTTGAATGATTAACGTAGGTTGTACCCAAAATATTCAACTAGAGAGGAGTTTATGAGTAAGAATTTCACTAATCAGTTGCTGAGCAGTTTCTTTGAATTTAAGAAACGTTTATAAGTAAGGCCCCTAATGAATACTGGTTACCGTCGGCTTTGGACATAGACGGCCTTACTTATAATAATCTCGTTAAGAAACGATTAGGCATCTCTTAAGTAAGAGAATTAGAATCAATTCCTTATCAATGAATATCTCTTTTTTCACTTATAAACATGTATTACTTGTTGTTTACCTAAAAGGAGCACAAATAAACGAAATTTGAATGATTAACTTAGGTTATACCCAAAATATTTGGCTAAAGAGGAGTTTATGGGTAAGATTTTCACTAATCAGTTGCTCAGCAGTTACTTAAAATTTAACAAACGTTTATAAGTAAGCCCAAGAGTGCTTTACAAATATTGTTAGGCAGTACAAGATTTTAAAATGAGTTTGTAAGAGTTCAGCCAGGTGGTAGGGCATTTGCCCGACTGGATGGCTACCACTCCTGGTCTAGAGTATGTCGCCATAACAACCTTGAGTTGTGTTCCGGCATTAGTGACCAGGTTCCAGTCTCCCTTAAGAGAGCAGCAGCGCATTTGGTGTTGCAAATGTCCATAGGCGATGGTAACCGCTGTCCATCAAGTGGGCCGTCTGCCTGTCTGCTGATCTCCTGCAATAAAAAAAAAAAAAGAGTAACATGACATTTTGTACTGAACCAGTACAATGTACGGTTTGTACTGCGGCAGTACATTTGATGTGATGAGGCCGGTGAGGCGGTGAGCGTCATTCCCTCATTTGTCCCGTTCAAAACTAGTGACCCGATGAGCTCGGCTATGTATGTGCTAGTTTGTTATACTTTTGACTGTAATCTGCTGTCCATTTATGTCAGTGTTATTATTGTTTTTCCTTTATTGCATTATAATAATAATTATAGATAATTTAAGAATTTCATTAAGTCAGGTTGCCTGGAAGAGATCGCTTTTAACGATAAGGCCGACTTTTGTTTTACCAAGTAGCTATTGTCTTGTTGTGCATTTTTTTATAATTTTTGTTTTGGTGAAATATAAAGTGTTGTCTATCTCTCTCTGTCAATTTCAAATTTTGAGCAGTATCCAGTACAAATGTATTTTATACGCAAATGTACTAGCTCACACGTGTATTTCTCATCGCTATTTACAAAGGATCAATAAGCACGTTTTCAAAAGTTGAGGAAAAGCAAGACAAGAAATACTTTGAATTTAAAGAAAAAAGATTGCTTACGTATCGTATAAATATTCTGTGGTAATTCGGAGTTGCCACAATGATATTTTTTTGTTACAATCACCACGTGCTAACATCGGTGAAGGAAAACATCGTGATGCAACCTGCACATCGAGATAACTGATGTGTCACACCTTCCAAGCCGCCTTGGACAATCATGGCGGATGTACTGTCCGTTCCCCTACAGTGGGAGGCCCAAGCCCAGCAGTGAGCCAGTTATGGGCTGTTATTATTTTTTACATTTTATAATGATATTTCCTTCCATATATTCTTGGGCCCAGATTATAAAAAAATCAGAGTGATTTTAAGATTTTTTTGTTGGTATTTTTATAATTATTGTGGGTTAACGTAGTTTTATTAAATTATTGTTGTAAGTAAAAAGAGAGGAAAGATTGCAAATCTCGCTTACTTTCTAGAACGCCTTTTTCTATTGCATGAGTTCAGTAGACAGGCAGACTGCCCACATGATGGATAGCAGTTACCATCGCCTATGGACATTTGTAACACCGAAGGTGCTACAAATGCGCTGCTGCTCTCTTAAGGGAGACTGGAACCTGACCACTGATGCCGGAACACAACTCAAGGTTGTTATAGCGACATACTCTAGACCAGGGGTGGTAACCATGTACGCGGTGGTAGGGTAACATACCCTACCACCTGGCTTTGGGGTGTTTTTGTCATCTCTAACGACAGGCCGCCTGGGTGCAGAAAATTGTATTTTTTCTCTGTTTGTTTTGTTCACGGATTGATCTTTTCAAAATAATTTATTTTATTAAGAATCACCAACAGTTTTGTACTTCTGATCATTTATTGGACTTATGACTAAGGTTTACAATGCGATGTAAAAACTAATTTTATTATATGTGAACACAGCTTGCAGTTTAATTTCTTCACTGTTATTTAATTAAACTCTAATAATATTATATTAATTAATAATAATAATTCATAGGAACCTTTAGTGTACACGTGTTTTATCTGAAAATTATCAAACTCTTATATTATTTCGACTTGTATCTTTTTAAATAAATCTTGTGATCATTAAGAGTATAGGACCTGCATACGTCTAGTCATTGCAGCAGACAACGTACTACTGGCTAGTGCAACGCAGGAGCGCACGTATTAATAGTTGCTCTATCTCCCTCGAACATCATTCGTCTCGCTCACACACTGTACTAGCTGTACGACTTGTTAATATTTGTACTTAAGGTTTCCGTTTCCAAAATTAATCAGTTCACATCAGCACTCGACAGTGAATACTACTCTCTGCTATCTGAAGTATCATTTAACTTCTACCTTCCGCTGTTACAAGAGTATTGTTACGAGTTGCAGGACTCGAATTAAAATGCCATTGGAATTACTATAGAATTTATTAGAACTATACAAACACGTATAACACAGGTACAAATATAATTGAACAGAAGCAGTACAAGCGTAATGCAAGATTCAATAACACGCGTAAAGTCCGTCACTATATAGATTACCGAATGTACACACCTCTTGCCTCGCTTGTGGTTATCGCTTGACTTCTGACCTCTCCATTGGGGCATTGCTTTATACTGCACAAATACAATATGTCTCTTGGCCACGTGGACTGAATTTCTTAGAATCACACCTAGCTAATGACTACCATAAAAGATTACAAAACACAATGGGCTGTCTTTTTAATTAAAAATTTTAAACACAAAGTAAACAAAAGAAGTCCAAATGCCAAAAAGGTAATAAAATGTTTTTCTACAGACGCAGGTGTGAATTTTTCTTTTGTCGGCATTCAATTCGTAACAGTATCATCAGCTTTGTAGCGTATTAATAGAACGAAATACAATGTTTGATTCGAAGTACAAACCATATCCGGTGAAACTGAATATTTGCCATGAGTTATAATCAAATAATCACGTTAGTGGGTTTAAGTATAATTGTGCTTAATAATGTTTTGACATGATGCTGCGATCGTCACGCGGTATGCGTTTCGTTATACAATTAATGGCGATGACAAAACTGAATTTGCACCGCAATTTGCTTCGTATTTAAATTCCATAGCAATTTTGATACAAACGAAACGCTTATGTTTTAGTCATATTTTTTCGTGCATCTTTTAGGGGGCAAAGATGGTGAAGAGTGACGTTGTTGGAATCTCCAACAAATTGTTTTTTTTAAATATTAGTAGCTCACAACGCCCAATGCCCGGTTAGCGGTTCCACAAGGCGACCGCGGTCATTGTGGTCGTGACGTCACCAATGACGTCATCATTGTCGATCACACAACGTTCACAACGATCCATATTGAAACTTTTTAGAATGCATGTTATTTTTCATAATTTAAATTTATAATTATGTAATATCATTTCTTTCTTTTGTTTATGTCATTTGTAAGAAAATTTTCTAAAGGCAAGTCAAGCAATATCAAGAACCGAATTATTATTTTATTTTAGTAAGAATTCGCTATATAACATTAAATCCCGTAAAACCCCATGTTAATAGGGGGGGGGGGGCACTTGGGTGGACAAGCAAGTGGAACGAGAAGGGTCGATGTCGTGAACGTGGTCGTTGTGAGTGTATGTATTTATTCCCTCCATTAAAATCGTCATATATTTCGCACGTGCAGCTATTTATTATTTGAAATAACAATATTTTTATTGACAGTCAACAACAAATTAATATTTAAAGTAGTGTTTAACAACCTTTTTATATGGAGAGGAAGTTTAAAAAGATTCCAGCAATATGTTGAAAATAGAAGTGCAAAAATCTACCACAACAGCGTTAGACTAAAATTATTCAGTAAGTTAGAAGTTATTTAAAACCTTGAGTTGTGTTACACCATTAGTTTTGTCCGTACAGGAACGGAGAAAGAATACAATTTCCTGCGTTGGGGCGGCCTGTCGTAAAAGGCGACAAAACCATCGCGTGCTAATGCGTCTACTCGAGGTCGCCGGCCTTCAGCTGGCACCCGGAGAGGCAGGTACGCGCATTACTTCCCTCCCTGAGTTAGGTTCCGTTACGGGGGGCCCTTAGCTAGCTAGGAAAGCAATGGACGATCGACCCCCGTCAAAGAAGTGGGGTGTGTTCTCCCAGGGCACACTCCAGGCACTTTGTTGCACTGGATCGGCTGGGCGTAACTATGTTCTAAATCTCAGCCTTTCCTTCACAAACTAAAGCGCAAGGTCGACAGGGAGGAGGGGGTTTTTAGTGGGTATTGAGGTCGCTTGCCCGTGCAGCTTCCTCTGAGTCTTTCCACACTATTCTGAGTCGATCGCGGACGGAGCACTGCCAAGAGCATACTATTACTGCAGTGTTATCGCCCCCGACCGAAGTGTGTCGTTCCCTAGCAACGACCCAGATTGTGCGTAAATCGGTTAAGCATTTTCCCTCGCCTCAAAAAAAAAGAGGCGACAAAAAAACCCACAGGCAGGTGGTAGGGTATTTGCCCGACTGGTCTAAAGTATGTCGCCATAACAACCTCGAGTTGTGTTCTGGCGTTAGTGACCAGGTTCCAGTTTCCCTTAAGAGAGCAGCAGCGCATTTGTAGCGCCTTTGGTACTGCAAATGCCCATAAGCGACGGTAACCGTTTTGCATCAGGCGGGCCGTCTGCTTGTCTGCTGGACTCATACAATGAAAATAAAAACATGCTTGTAGCGGGAATTAAAAAAATCAATAAATTTAAAACTTCGAAAATAATGTTACAACCTAGGCGCCAACAAAGACAAATTCCACGTACAGAATTGTAGAAGCACATTTATTACCCGTCGACATTTAAACTAATTGTAATTATTTTATGATCGTCTTCTTATGTTTACTTATTTATTGGTATACGTTTCTAGAGAATAGACAATTGTTCAATTGTACTCATTTATGGCCGCTCGCGGCCGACTCATTAGCCAGGTGTTTCGGATTATGTATACTACGATACGAGTACATTGCATTTGTGCAGTATAAAACGATGGCCTGATTGAGGGATGGGGCAGTCGAGCGAGAACCACGATCAAGGCAAGTCGTGTATACATTCGGTAATCTATTAGTGAAGGACTTTGCGCGTTTTATTGAATTACGACATTTTGCATTACGTTTGGATTAGTTGTGTTAGGTTATATTTCTATTTGTGTTATAGTTCTAATAAAGTCTATAATAATTCCAACGGCATTTTAATTCGAGTCCTGCAACTTTTAACAATAACTTTATTATAACTAAATATTATAAACAATAATTTGACCTTTTGCTTCTACAATGCATTTCCTGGACTGCAAACTTTTCAAGGTAGTTAAACTTCACCTTAGTGTTAATAAAAAAATGCTAATTAACTTGAAAAAATGATAATTACGGAATATTTTTAAATTAATTATATTGTATAAATTCTTTGACCCAAAAAGGATAAAATGGAAGGTCAAGAATTTAATTCATGTTTATACGGCACTAAAGGAGACTCTCCAACGCCCACAATTGCAGTACCCAGAGAGAAAAAATCTTCATCTAAATATGACCAGAACCGAACCTGGAGTATCTGTTTCAGTGAGCTCAGCCGGTAAAATCTCAGTTTACTCAATCGCAAAGACCGTTATAGTAAAAAAGTTTATATTCAAAGTTCCATTGGAGAACATGTTTTAGAATATTATTTATACAAATAAATATAATTCAAGTGTCTGTTTGTAAGGTCAAAATCGCAGCTTTTACTAAATGCACATGAAAATATATACGATACGTATATCAAAAAAAACAATTTTTAAAATCTTAGTCTTCTGTTTGTTCTGCTAATCTCTGCAATGGCTAGACCGATTATTACGGGAATTCTACTGGCAGATAGCTGATGTTATACGGAGTAATTAAGACTATTATTATTTTAGAAAAAAATATTGAAATACCCACTCGCACACTGCCGCCGTCGCAGAAGGAAAATCAAATTAAATTTCACGCGTTCCAAACGTGAGGGAGGTTTCTGGTAGTAGGGGTAGGTTTGCGTTTGACCACGATCACGTCCAATGCCGGACGATGATGCGGTCAAAGATGGAGCACGCTTATCTAGATGTACCTATTCACACGAGACTTGAAGATACCCGGATTGTACTTTTCGGGAAACACGGACTCTGGTAGTGCATTCCACAATTCTGCGGTACGTATAAGGAACGTGGAGGCGAAACGTTTAGTACGCACTGGCAGCGTTTCCAATGTGAAATGATGGTGTAGACCAGAGTGCCTTGTAGTCCGACGATGGAATGGTGCAGAGGGAATCAGGTCGAACATTTCAGCCGCAAACTCTCCGAAATTAATCTTATAAAAAACCAATAAACTAGCAACCTCTTGGCTCTTCTCTCAATTAATCGAATCCTAGTTCTTAGTCGTCGTCGTCAGCCAATCACAGTCCCAGTTCTCCGCTTTCCTCGTCCTCCATCAGTGCTTAGTAAAGTTTTTAACTTAAGGCAGTTGCCGCAAAAGGTCAAAAGCATCCGAAACGACTTATTATCGCCGCCGCCGGCTTTGCCGAAAGGAGAGTGTGCTGGTCTATTCCCCGTCCGGGTCCGCCGCCTCCTTCACAGACGTTACTGTCTTGCATAAAGAGACAGCCGCTGCGTTGAGGTTTTTTAAGGCGGGGGTAATGCTATTTACGCACAATACTGGGCCCTTTGCAAGGGATGAGACCATTATCTCATGCGATAGGGTTACTGCATGCTTTGTAACCCACTCGCAATTGATCAAACCAAAAAAACATGGTGTCATAAAATTCAAATATAACATGGACTTCTGAGATGCCAGTGCCAAGTTACACGACCTCATTTTAACACCCTCCTTTAACTTGCATACTCGCAGCCAAGTCCTTTCACACAGCACCCAAGCTTCTCTCTCGAAAGACCTTTTGTTAACATGTCAGCCATCATCTCTTGGGTCGCCACATACTTTAACACTACTGCGCCGCAGTTCACTTTTTCTCTTATGAAGTGATGCTATGCTGTATATGCTTTGTCCTCTGATGATGCACCGGATTCTCTGCAATCCTTATTGCTGATTGACTATCACTCAGCAAGACCATACTGCTCATGTCCTGTTCCGTTAGCTCAATAAATAACCTTTTGAGGAATACCGACTCTCATGTAGAGAGTGGGTATTCCTGCTTCTGCCAAGGCCACAGGCTGCCTCTGCACTTGAAAGTGCAACAGTTTTTTGTTTCTTACAGTGTGGAGACTCCGAGAAGCTGCACGGGCAGCAACCAATACCCACTAAAACCACCCTCCTCCCACGTGCCCCGCGCTTTTGCGTAGGAAAGGCTGAGACTTAGAACGTAGTTACGCCCGGTCCGGGCTGCTGCGTTGAGGTATGCTGTCCTTTGACAGCATTTAGCCCACTCAACCATAGTCGTTTATGAGTATTTAAGAATGGAATATTTTCAAAATGCAAATATTACGAGCGAATCAGGAAGAAAACTAGTTCTTGAAATATACAAGTTGTCGTTCTTAAAAAGACTCGCATTTATACATATACACCACATAATTTATAATGTTACAAAGCATTATTCTTAAACGTGTTTTGGGAACATTATCATTTAGACTGAATGGAACATTTCCGCGTTTCAGTACAAAGCTCGCACAAAGCCTATGATTAAATATAACTCTTTCCGTGTCTGTCTGTATATCTGCTGACTTGTCCTAAACTACGCAACGGAATTTAAAACCGTTTCTCAGTGTCAGTTGTCACTTAATCTCACTTCTGCAGAATATTCGTTTCAATCCCTGTACTCCCCCATATTTAAAGGAAATTTTTAGTTTTTTTTATCAATCTTATTCCTGTAATTTGCGCTCTAATGAAAATCTTTTGTTTACGATACCTAAGCACACTTCGTCCTTTGTTGGAAACTCTTTTGCCGTACAGGCTGTTCGCCTGTGGAACTCCTCCCTTGAAAGCTTGTTGCAGTAAATAGAGATATGTTATTGTTCGCATGTATATATATGTAAACTTATGTATATAAAGCTGATACGTTTGTTTCTTTATTTGTTTGCTTGAACGCGCTAATATCCGGAACTACTGGTCTAATTTGAAAAAATAAGAATTCAGTGTTAGATAACCCATTTTTTCGAGGATATAGGCTACATACCATCACCTATAGGTGTGGAGCACCAATGAAGAATGTTTCAAAATCGCGGGGATTTATTAATTTACTTTATTTTGTAAACTATTCCACGCGAACGAAGTCGCGGGTATAAAATATTTTTATAAATTTCAATTAAAAATGGTGTAAGAAAAAATGATTTTATTGTAAAAAAAATGGTGGGGTGCATGGTGTCAATAGTTATAAATATTTTATGAACAGATATGAGTAGAAGGGTTATTCTGATAATATCCTGAAAAGCACGCCACGTTTTTTTTATTAATTAAAATGTATTTTCTATTTTTTAGTTGGATTTTCTATAAAGGCGTATTTTTTAAACAATTATTTACTTTTCACTTTTTAATTGATTTTTTTAAAAAGGTTTTTAAATGCAAGCTTTCGAGATCCTGCATATCATGTAGCAGAAGAGTGCTAGCCAGGACAAATAAAACGAGCCCGAACATGGCGGGTCTATCTTGTTTAGTACAGGAGTTCCTATGGCCAACTTTCGACTCTATCATCAGATCAGTTCCATGGTACCATATTCTTGCATTGTCACGTGATATAACAAAATTTCAACTCAATCGGACACCGAGAAGTCGATCCAATTTAACTTGAAAGATTCCGTTACATACTAACATACATACGTATGAAGCTAATAAAAGCGTAGGTATTAAAATAGGATAGAATGACTTAGAAAAAATATTCTTCAATGAAACTTATTTTGAATAACAACTTTTGAATTTAAACTTGTTACGATCACAAAATGTAAAATAAACATTTTCAAATTAAAGATAATTGAAAGAAAAAACGTATCTTATTGTTTGTACGTTTCCATCCTTCACGAAGGTAACATAATAGTCAGTTAATTACGAGTTGTTCGTCCGTGTTTTTAGTCATTTCCTGCTCTATGACCCGACATGTTAGCCGACAGGCGGCGACGCGTGACTAAATACGTCGCATCTTATACGTTTGCAGCTCAATGGGTTTAAATCGATATACATACTCACTAAGAAAGTACTGTAACGACTAACCTCCTTGGTCGTTATGATGTATTAGTGACTCTCTTGCCACATTGCTGGGCCGAGTATTCGTCAATAGTTATTATATGCATCGAGTATTCGGCCGAGGGCATCGTCTCGACACTGTAATCATCAAGCCCTTACCGCTTCATTCACTAATTTGAATGAAAATGACCTTGATGATGAAGCGAAATGGAATGCTCCTCCGTCTCAAAGACCTTCCGCCAAGGCTATTGTTATGCTTCGTAAGCCTAAGCCCGACTATCATATTTTCAAATTTGTATATATATATTATTATCACGTGTCGGAAATGGTTTGCGACTTCAATAATTGCACATCTCATCCATAGGCTTGAAGTTTTCTACAACGCTAACAAATACGTCATCATCATGGCTACGCAAACGAAGTTTACTGGCAGTGGTAGTACAAAATCATGCAATGAAGAAAACGTAATCTTAAATATTCTTAACTAAACTCAATTAGTTACTATTAGTCACATTGTACATAATATAATAACGATCTCTTTAGTTCGGTGGGATAAGCCTTGCCGGTTTAAATCATTTTGATGCACAGGCTCGTTTCCTGACATGACCCATTTCGTACATGCACTTTCCATTATGTACTATGGTTCGGTGTCTGGGAGACGCTCCAGAATTAATGCATTGTATATTAACCAGAATAGAAGCGCAATTTGCTTAACTTGGGGAGATACAATGTGTGAGTTTGTCTGATGATTACTATTATTATATTCTACCCGTACACCCTCAAATCTATAAGTAGAATACTGGGCCTAGGTCATCGTTTTCTATAGATTGGGTTCCCAGGAGGCTGGCTACCTCCTTGGAGATAAGCACCAACCCAATTATCCCTACCAAAGGAGGAAGCATAGGAGAGATGAACGCGCGCAGAATACGGCGCACCCCCATCTTCTCCCATGGGGCGAGTTTCAAGCCGCTCGACGAAGCCAGGACTATGCTTCCCCCGGGAGTGGATGTTGCCATTCGGCAACCACCTGCCAGGGCACGCGTAGTTGGTAGCGCCTAGCTTTTCCCGTAGCCCTGGCATAAGACGAAAGAAGGAACGAGAGATTATAGGGCTTATCCATGACAATGGTATGGAAGTAGCATTTCTTGCTTGCGTTGCTAGTGCCATCCTAACTTGACATATCCCATACGCTGGCCACGGCTGATGGTCCTGAATCCTATAATCCCTCTTAAGAAAGCCCCCTTATCTCAAAAGTCGATTAGATATTTTGAGAGCTCTCAAGCTCATGGCCTCAGAATAAATAAAGATAATTTGCCAATAATTAAATTAATTATGCCGGACCGTAATTTATTAATCTACAACACATTAATGATTCAAATACAGCTGTGTAATTGCATTTAAATGAGTTGATGTTTACTTATGTTATTTAATAAAATTATTTATTTGAAACTGCTATTGAAGTATATGGTTCAAGCGTTAGTCAGGCTTTACCGCTACAGAGAAGTCCCGGGTTCCAATGAATGAATGAATACTCTATTATTATAAAATCATAGATATTCGTAAAATTCAATTTTAATGGTAATTAATTTTGCAAAGTCACATATCACTTTATTGTTCGTCTAAATCGGCCTAGGGACACCTCAGAATGTTTTTCGTTATTTTGTATAGTAAAGAAATTGGACCTTGAATGCCCACTTGAAAAATCCCGTACATAATAATTCAAGGTAGGTAAGTAACTATAGGTAACAAATTGGTAGAGATTTCTCTGAAACATGATTACAACCAAAATTATTTTTCTTTGTTATAATAGTAAGTATATTTCCATGTTTCTTTAATATAACGACGGGCAGACACCATAGTCCCCATATTCCCAGACCCCTAGTACCACTAGCAGTTAACCCAAATAGCCCGGTACTTTTGTTCTCATTTCCCACAATAGTCCTACACTGGCCGGGGCTTGTCCTTGCGTGCATTTTTATTTGGTGTATACAGGGATAATCGCCGATCAGTTTCACGCCACATTTACATTAAATTTGTCAAGGGGCCTCTACATTTTGGCCTCCCCATGGCCCCACGCAAGCTCTCCAAAAGTTCGGGGAATTATTACGTCCCGTGGATTTTAAAGACATAAATAATTATTATAATAATAATTGGCAGACAAACACTAATAACACTATTCTGTGGCCAATCCCAGACACCCAGACCATAATAAATAACGGAGAAAATACGTTTCCGAAATTTACTATACCAGGAATCGAACCCGGAGCCTATGTGTTACAGTGAGGTAGGCCGGCAGAGGCTTCGTTTACATTATAATAATACTATAATATCACAGTTTGAAAAAACGTGGTAGAAAGATGATGTACTTATCAAGTTGTTTGCAGAAACGTGATCACTTGCGTTGTTGTGGTATGCAACTAGGGTTGCCAACCATACTTTATAATAAAGTAAACAACTGTTCGCACCGTGACGACAAATGCACATTAGTAAATTTCACATCCATACAACCCGCACTGCCAACCTAACAGGGTGTAAAAATTACCGCGACGAAGTGCACACACGCGCTGGATCACGTGATAAACAAAAATACCCAGTGCAGTGTTAAAAATCTCACCAATGAACAACGGACGTCACCATCACTAACAACCAATAGTACTCTTCAGCACAACCTACTACTAACCTACTACTAACACCTACTTATTTTTTTTTATAAATATACTTTATACTTTTGCATAAAAATAAAGTATGTGAAAAAACTCTATTTCGAATATTTACTCTGATGCGTAAAATTAAATACATAAATAAGTATTTATTTTATTAAATATGGATAATTACTTAAACTATTATCGATCCATATTTCACTGAAAAAGTTTGCTCAGTAATGAATCGAAAATGGGAAAAGAAAGGAATAGGAAATCTATATATTTAACAAAAAACGGCTTGTTATTTCGTTTGTTTGTATAAATTTAAATAGGGAATGTAAAGACATTCAAAAAATTAATGATAATGAAAATTGTCAGCATATGCTAGAAGCACACAGAAATAGTGTCACCAAGAGGAGGAATATATAAAATTTAAAATAATACTTTTTTCTTCCGAATACTTTATTTTTTCCCGACTTAAACAATGTAGGACGTTATTATTATCAAAAATAGTAGGCAGCCCTAAATGCGACACGTATTGTTAGAGCACATACACACATTGACATGTAATAGTAAGAAAAATTACGTGTTTAAAATATCTTTTATTTAGCTAAGCGTCCCCTTAACATTGACAGGGATAATTTTAATCCGTGCAGGAACGGAGAAAGAATACAATTTCCTGCGGCTGGGCGACCTGGGCTGTATGAGGCGACAAAACCACCCACAGCCAGGTGGTAGGGTATTTGGCCGACTGGATGGCTAACACCTCTGGTCTAGAGTATGCAGCCATAACAACCTTGAGTTGTGTTCCGGCATTAGTGATCAGGTTTCAGACTCCCTAAAGAGAGCAGCAGCGCATTTGTAGCACCTTGCTTGTTGCAAATGTCTGTAGGCGATGGTAACCACTTTTCATCAACCGGGCCGTCTGCCTGTCTGCTGAAATCATGCAATAAACAAAAAACACTCAACGGATCTTTTTTGAATAAGTAAGTTTCTTTGAAAGTATTTAGCAAAATTTATCACCTTGATGTTTTTAGATATTTTACTTCATGTTTTAGTTGGAGGGGACGAGGGGCACCATTTATATGACTAGCAGCCAACGCCCGATCGATTCGCTCCGGGAACTGGTTGAGGCCATGCTCCACAGCGACGATCACTGGTCAGCGGTCTCTTCCTTTTTCCAGGCAGTAATGTCCCGCAAGGAAGCTGCTGAGAGAGTAAGGGAGTGAGCTGCGCACGTGCGCCTTGGACGCCGTCGTCAGGCTGGCCTTCGGAGACATAAGTATGCGCAAAATCTTTTCCCATGATTCCATCGCAGGGGATGCGCCGGGTTCAGTCTCTGTTGGTGAAGTGGGTCACTGTGCATCCCGAGGTGACCTAAGCTTGTTGCGCGGTTGAACAATGGGTGTAGCTTTGCTCGTTATCTCATATTCTTGCACACAATTGCCGGTTATGGGTTTAGCCGCGTAGTTGGTTCCGCCCAGAGTCTTCGCACACGCTGCGCGGCATTTATCGCCGCGATCCGGTCCCACCCCCACAGGCGAGAGGGACTCAGTATGGTATGAAATGAATTCCCCCTGTGCATCAAAAAAATGACTAGCAGCAATCTCGCTATCTATTGACTTAAATATAAAGTCATTAAGAGATATAATTATGTAATACCGTAATGATATCTGTAACTAGATGGAACTTTTAACTTTTCCAATCATAATGCTGCATGATAAGTGCTAATTGATATAACCTTCATATTCCTGCGTCTTGTTATTTAATCGTCACTTATTACCATTTGATTGCTTTTTAATTTGTAGACTGATACTACACTACACCAATGAGTTGTTGTAGTAACATTGTTTTCTTAGAGAACCATTTTGTTACACACACGATTTATGTCAGTACGGGCATGTCTTTCGCATGGAAGACCACTGTTTAAGCAGATGAATCTTCTTTTCGGAGTTGGCAGAAAACAAACGAAAACCAAGTGGTCAGCACTTGCGTTACAAGGAGATGCTCAAGCGTCATCTCATCAAATACATGCAATATAAAACTGACAAAATAGATGATGCATAAACTTTATAAAGATCCAGTTTGCAACGAGTAACATTTGTCATTGTCAGCACTCCCTTCATATTTATAGACATAAAGTTAATTAAAAATTAGAACTATTTATTTGTCAATTATTTAAAACTTAAATTAACAGTTAATTATTGATTCTCCTAGCTCTTAGAGTTTGCACTGCATTGGTACCTATTAGGTTTTTTTTTAATTGCATAAGATGAGCAGAAATTTAAGACAAACGGCCCTGATGGAAAGTAGTTACCCTCCGCTATGAACATTATTATATCACCAAACATGCTACCAATCTGCTGCTGCTCTGAAAAGGGAGACTGGAACCTGACCATGCCGGAACACAACTACAGAATGTTATGACGACATAATCTATAGCAGTGGTAGTAGCCACCCAGACGGGCTTGCAAATACTCCACCACCTGGCTGTGGGTCGTTGTGTTGTCTTTCAAGACAGGCCGCCCCAACACATTATTCTTTCTCCGTCCCAGCACAGAAGTTATAGAGCCTCTTGTATGTGCGTAGATTCTTTTATGACAAATAATTAACTACAATTTAGAATTGCTGGGTCTATATTTGACCATTAAAACAGTAATTAGTAGAACATTAATCTTTTTTTGGTCCTTCGAGCCGAACAAAAGGTTCGTCTTCATTCGAGCCCAATGTTATTGCCAATTGTTGTCATTGGGCAATCGTAATAATATCCGTGTCGACTCGAATTCGATCCACTTGTATCCAAAGCAAACAATGTTTGTTTATTTCAAATATTTCCACATTCGTCATAACACTAGCCTATTGTTTTTTTTTTACGTATTTTTGATACGCAATTTATCTTGTCCAGTTCACTGGTTACATTTGCTGTAGTTAAGAAGCCAATCAACTTATAAAACTTATTAAGTCCTTGTCAGTGTTTGGACAGCCACTTACAGTTTGTATATTTGACTATTGGTTAAAATTTTACTTAAGTAAAAATTCTTAAAACAAATAAGTAGTCTAAAAAGGGGTCGAGTTTTGTATAATAAATGTTTAAATTAAAAAGGATCCTGACTGATCTTCATACAAACATCCATCCCCTAAGGGGTTGTACGTATGTATTACAACCTAGAAGCAGATACATAAAATTTCGTGCCTTTTAGTTTGAAAAAGTGGGATTATCAGACAAACTTTTTTGTTTCGAGGTTGTCCGCAACCCCCTTAGGGGTTGAATTTAAAAAAGTTAGTGCGCACCTGCAGTACAGATAGACTGTGTTGATGTGTCAGTAAAGACAATTAATTACATATGACAGATAAAAATCACTAAATCAATGTCACACAGAATACCAATGTAATAAATAAGCGTGTACAACAAAATACAGATTGGTTTGGTAGACAGATTGGTATTTAGCTGCTTCTTCAGCCAATCTATGTCTACTGCTAGACGTAGGCCTCCCAAAGTCTACGCCACATATCTCGGTCTTCCGCTTTCCTCTTCCGGCCCCTACCAGGGACCTTACGCAGGTCACCGGTCCACCGGACTCTCTCCACTCAAGGACGCGTTTGCTCCATCGCCTTGGTTCTCTTACGGATATCCTAATTTCTGATTCGAGAAACACCGATCATAGCTCGTTCCATAGCCCGTTGCGCGACTTGATATCTGTATGTATACAGTACTGAAATTATCAGGCTTTTAAAGAAGACATTTCTCTTGTTTCAGTGATGTCGAAGTGCAGCCAATCACCTTTCCATCATGGCGGGCGGGCAGCAGCTGCGCCTGCTGCTCTGGAAGGACTACCTCATACGAAAACGGAAATGGGTAAGATAATATAATTAAACAATATTACTACTGAAATATTAAATAACAAAGTCACTTTCCCCGATGTCTGTCTGTACATCAGCTAACACCTCCCAAACCATAAACCATAACCGACCCGGCTCTAGTAGCGGTAAGCGTTTTCTAGGATATATTGACATAATTACAACCAGGCCTTTTGTCACTTCTTTTCTGGGGGGACGCACAATTCTCGAAAGTTGTAAGTTAGATATATAATTTTTGTTTGTCGCTCCATTCCAAAAAACCTATTAAATAACGGATATTTCTTAAGGTTACCAATTTTTTTTTCCATTTTTCAGTTTTTATGGCAATATTTTAATATTTGCGCCAAATTTCTTTAAGAGCACTGCGTGCCCCCTTGTGACCCCACAAAACAAGCCTTGATTACAACTATGTTTTAACGGTTTTAATCACGGCATTTTGATTTTTATTCCGACGTTTCGTAATACGACAAGTGTCAATGAGAAATGGAAATATTTCAAGCCTTATGTTCAGCGCTATGTCCTGCCAAAAGTCTCTTATCATGATGCAAAAGCTATTCATGGTTTGAAACTGTTTGCTGATGTACAACCCTAACAATTCAACTCCGAACAGTACAAATATGTAACCTTTTCCTAAAATTCCATATTTGTGCTTGTTACTGCCATAATAATCGAATAACATAAGAATATTTTTGAAATAAATAAGCTTAAAAAATATTTAATACAAGCTTTTGAGATTCTGCATATCATGTAGCAGCAGAGTCTAGGCAAGACAAGTAAACGAGCCCAAACACGACGGGTCTATCTTGTTTAGTATAGGAGTTCCTATGGCCACCTTCCGACTCCATCATCAGATCAGTTCCATGGTACCATATTCTTGCATTGTCACGCGATATAAATAGATGTGCAAAATTTCAACTCAATCGGAAACCGGGAAGTTCGTCAAATTTAACTTGCAAGATTCCACCTTAACTTACATACATACATTTATACATACATACATAGGTACATCCATTGGAAGTTAAATTTAAGACTTGTGTAATGGCGGAGAGCAAAGAGGATGAACGTACTACGTAATATTTTACCACCATTTGAATAGCCCCTGACATAAAGCGTGGAGCAATAATGTTGTTCTCACGAATTTTCGAATTTAATTTTGTAGGCGACAACAATGCTGTTTGAGGGTCTCAAGTAATGAAGCAGCGTCCATTTTTATCCTTAAGACCTGAAGCGACCGCTTTCGGAGAATCGCTAATGAGATTGACAAGTGACTAGATATTCTGAAAGGTGATACCATATCATATCATTTTCATAGTTGAATCTGCGAAAACCGGCCCTTTAAGCCCGTGGGACACGATTAATTAACTTTTTTATTGTGTTTCTCTTTACTATAGTTCAGTCTGTGTGTTACAGATAACGCTTGCGGGAGTGGTGTGGGCGACAGGAATAATGTTCAGCTTGTACGTGGTCAGGATAAATGTAGATAACGAAGATTTACCATCATGTAAGTAAATAAGCTTTTGTTTTTTTGGATTTTTTAAATAAAATATTTACATTTACTCGCGATGCGATTGTTTCCTTCACTGTCAATAAGTGGTAATCACAAAACCTTGAAAATTCGCAAAACTGCCTAAACTGCCTTCCTTCTCAGTCTGGATTTGAAGGCACGTCATTCGAATGAGACGCAGTTGCTTTAACAACTAATTAGTAGCTTTAGTGCTTAAGGCACCTTTGACGTGGGTTCGAGTCTTAATCACTTAGTTTTTTTTTTCTGACGTGATGTGTATATTGTAATATAAATACACCACAAGCTGACGATGAAGGAGAAGATTATGAGGAAAACCTCGTTATTGGCACAGCAGTGCGGCCTGATAGATGCCTTTGGCAAGCGTGGATGTTATGATGTCCGTTCTTCTGAAACGAGTACTCCAGAACCTAGCTATATGTTTGATTCGTGCAGGACGGAGAAAGACGTGCAGGACAGACAGGATGGAGAAAGACTTGCAAACTATTGACGTGCCTGCACAGATTCAACAATTAGCTGGATTCTATGATGCTGTGGTCTGGCTTTATAAATGCAAAATAAGAAACGTAAGCGCCAATAAATTCACGGCACTTTCGACCTTTTGGTCGCTAGTCGCTTGTTCCTTAAAAGTAGGATATGGTGAATCGAGTTGTATGAAATCCATGCCACCGGTATCTATAGTTTGCAAATGTCTATAGGCGACGGTAACCACTTTCCGTCAGGTGAAACATTATCCAGTCTGGTGTCCTCCAGCAACGAAAAACGTTATAAGGGTTGATATATTATCTTTTCAGGCCAATTTGCAGCACGAGCGCTCCCTAGTGCTGGAGTGATCAACTTCCTCCAATCATTCATCTGCAACGTCAATAATGAATGCTCGCCGATGGACCAGTTCGAAGAGATACCTGCCTATGGCAAATCTAAGTAGGTTCTGAATACTTTTATTTAATTGAACAAGCTTGTATGCTGGTTGTTACGTCACGTACATGGAACAATTTATTGATAAATAATTAGCAAGGTTATAACTGAGCAATCCATGTACTTACTACTACTAATATGTTTAGTTTAGTTAGCTTAGTTTTCTTACTACTAATATATTTAATTTAGTTAGCTTAGTTTAGTTTACGAATATGTTCAGGTACTCAGGATTACGTTGTCCAGTACGTCGCATGATTGATACATATAATACTCTATTTATAAATATTGATATTTTTACATGTTCTCTTGCCAAATTTAAAAGGTCTATTTTGCTTGCATTAACTGACTTTGATAGTACACTTGAGCTAGATTTTTTATTTTTTATTATTCGAACTTTGACACATCCATTCTCATTAATGAATAATCTTACATTTTCTTTCTTTTTTTGTAATATGTTTGTGAATTAATTTTGTAAATGTTATCATGTGGACAACGTCGTTGGCTTCAGTATTATTATCACATTGTATTGTAACTTTTTTTTAATTTCATATTTTATATTGTAGCTGTTTGTTGTTCCTTAAATAAATAAATAAAAAATGTCATGTCACGCACATGTTATGATATTTTTGCTAAATAATTAGCAAGCATTATTTATATATTGTTATTAAGTTTATGGTTGGCATCTAAGTTATTGGTGAGAAACAAAATGAGGTTATATTTACGAAAACATAACGCTCCCTCCATCGCTCCAAATACTTGAAATCAAGGTGCCGTATATCTATTCCCCACCTAAGACACTCCTATTTTATATATCTCTATAGATATGTTACATTCTACTCATAGTAGGGGTTAAGCGAGGATTTCTGGATTTACTCTAGCGTGGCAGAATAACATAATAACCTTGCACCCTATTTTGTAGCCCCACCATATATTAACTCTTCATACAGGGTGGGGGTATTTTTTATGCTTCAAATTATTTTCCAAACTGTCAGTCAGATTAAGGAAATTCCTTCACATAATGTCAGATTATGGGTCAGCACGACAAGGACAACAAGCTGAACCGTCTGTTCATTAATCCGACGCGCTCGAGTAACTACAATGTAACTTTTTTGTATTTTAAATAATCGGCTATGACTTTTGGTCGCGTCCGAATCGTCAGTCTTTTGAATAGGAGTTCCTTTAGGGTTTACTTAACATCGCATTTGAATATCTGACGCGCTTGAGTATTTCTGTGCTACTCTTTTTTTAAAACCTGTACACGCTCCCCTACCATTAAAAGGGCTTACATCATATAACATTTTTTCTTTTTAGCATCTAATCTCCACAATCCAACAGGTCTCCGCGACGCTGGAGTAACTCCACATTTAGCATTATGGGCTCCCCTGCTATCATTGTATTATATTTCTGTATTTTCAGGTTAACACAGATAATGCGCAAGGCGTCCCCATTTATGAATGAAACGGTGCTGGAGGTCGCCTCTTCGATGCCGAATGCGTTGAAACTGCTCGCAACTATATCTGATATTGTTGACGAGCCGACGTTTGTAGAGTTTAGCAGTAAGTTACAGTTGTATTTATTGATTTGCCCTACTATCAGTTGAATATTGACATTATTTGTACGGAGTTTATGACAGTATTAGTAGTAGTAGGTAGTAGTAGATATTAAACGATAATACTACGAGTACTGGTACCGCCATGTAAACCTCTTTTCGAACTGTGCATACTTTTTTCCACATATTTAAATTCTTCTTAAAATGTGACGGAGCGTTCCCCTTTCGCACGTCACTTAAATCACTCATTGTGATATCAAAAAATTAAATACATCGCTCCGCTCTGTAAATAAACAAAATATCATAAAATACTATAAAATAAATCTCCCCGCATACATAAATATATTATAAATAACCCGCTCCGCGCCGCCATTATCATATATATAATAAACGATGTGACTATTTGTACGGGTACTGGACGAATAAATTACCATGCGGTTTAAACTTAAAACAAATGAAGGTGAAATTTTTAAAAAAAAAATCGCTATTAACTTATAGATTTATGAATGTTTTCAATTTCCTGTTAGTGCTTAGATCTTTCGGTCCTTTTAATTTAGTCAGGTTATTCGTAGAATGATAATAACTTATACATGACAGATAGCACTGCTAGCATCCTTAAGTTTTTGCTTCCCATATATTTGTTTTCTAAGTTATTTATATATAAGTAAATATTTATAAAAACATAAATATTTATAATAAATAAATATTTTTTAATATATTTTTGAATACATTTAATTAAGACTCTTTATAACTAACCAAAGTAAATGGAGTCTTTGAAAAAATAAGTGCCAAATTACGACAGTGTCAATACTTATTAATGTAGTTAGGGCAGCTTAATAATATCTTATTAAATTGAGTTAATCGATACCTTGACGATTAATTTATCGACAATATATTCAATATACTCTTTGTAAATTACATTTATTCGTACAGTCATTCAATTATTTAAAAAAAATTAAGAATGAATTGGATGATTAGCTTGTTTTTTAATTAGGTTAGGTTAGGTTTATTTTAATGACATGTTTTAAAGAATTATTGAAAACATGAAAATAAAAATAAATAAATAAATTCTAAAATGAGGGTGGGGTATAGTTACACGGCACATTTATTTATTATGCACAAATCGGAACATTTTTAATATAGGTTATTTTTTTTATAACCACCCACAAATAATTTTCCGGCACATACACGATTAGTCCCTATGTGTACTGGCACTGTACATTACAGAACAAGATCTGCTTATATGTTACTACAAAGTATACGCGAGTATTTGCGTACTACTGCTCTTCTATGGATTGGAAGAACTTCGTAAAATACTTATTTTCAATCTTTAATTAGGTTAGGTTAGGTTTTTTTTTGGCCGAGCCTTTTTAAGAACATTTTCAGTACCCGTATTAATAATTATAAATTGTTCGCACAGTACCCGTATTAATAGACTCAGCCTAAAATAAATATACCAAGTACAATAAAGTGTGTGTGATAGTGGATAGTTGAGAAGAGGAGCCGCGTTTCATTCCCATTAACCAGGTAAGTGCGTGCTCGTTCCGATTCCCAATCCAAATTGTCCACACTTCTTTTCCCGCAAAGTTGACATAGTTCGCTTAACGCTAAATCCAGCGCCGCCGCAACAAGTACTATTATTAAATAGTATAGATAATATTACTACAAAACTACTTTTGTTGTCCTGGATATTACAATGGCTTCGAATAATAAAAATAAGAAAGAAATAAAACATTACCATGTTACATCAATATCTAATATTTATTGTGAAGTACTACTAATATATATTTTTTTATTGCAAGAGTTCAGCAGACAGGGAGACGCCCCACTTGATGAAAAGCGGTTACCATCGCCTATGTACATTTGCAACACCAAATGCGCTGCTGTTCTCTTAAGGGAGACTGGAATCTGATCACTAATGCCGGAACACAACTCAAGGTTGTTATGGCGACATACTTAAGACCAGGGGTGGTAGCCATCCAGTCGGGCAAATGCCCTACCACCTGGCTGTGGGTTGTTTTGTCGCCTCTTACAACAGATCACCCGGCCGCAGGATATTGTATTCTTTCTCCGTCCCTACCCGGATAAAATAATAGTTGTTTTATATTTAATTAATGTTGTATATAGACGTAAAAAGAGAGAAAAAGATTTTCTTCTTACTATATACTATTTATTAAGTATACTAATTTATCAAGTTGCGGTGTATGTGCAACTTAACGTTCATACCTATGCCAAGCATACGCACCACAGAGTACTTTATATATACTGGTATAGAGTCAACAGTCATAATGTATATACTAACGCTCTCTATCGGTATACGGCACTATTCAACGGCAAGAAACCGTCCAAGGGTCTAATATTATTTTGATTTTTATATTAGACTTTTGGAAATTGCGGGAGTTAATAATTTAACTCCTGCAATTCCCAAAAGCCTTTCCAAAAAATGTTTATTTGTTAGTAAATAAAACAACAATTTAGCGGTAGCGTGATTTATTATGTTTCCTTATATTAAAATATTCAAAGGCATACATTTTCATAACATCATTTGTATCCACATCTAATCTGGTGCCGTTACGATGATTTACTTACAAGTTTTACCGCATCTGGGCACACAACAACCTCTTTCACAAGAAGCCATAATCCAAGTCATCAGAAAACAAATCGTTAGGCAAATCGGTGTTCAGGGTACATGAGTAAGTCCAACGTGATCACAGAACAGTAGTAAACGTGATAAGCGAAGTCTTCGGAGTCCAGGAATCAAACAAAGTTATCGAAAAATAATCAAAACACAAACAAAGTACATACATTCAGCAGAGTAACTCGTATCGATCGAAATGTCTTTTTGGTTTTGACATAATTGACATCTTTGAAATAAGTTTTTGTTAAATCGACAATTCATCAAAAATCCAGTAATTAAAATTAATAAGAGCTTTATAATTTGAAAAAGGTGAGGAATAGAATTTACACACTTTGAAATATATTTATTAACTGACATGGCTTGCAAAAACATAAAAACATATCAAATATTTCTTAAACAAGTATTAAAACAACTGCGTATAACGAAACATATTATATTCTTTCATTTGGTGTTTAATTTGAGAACAGTGACATCTACTGCAATACGTACCTACTAATAGAACGCAAAAAATCTCTAAGAAAAAATAATTGTACTGACTGTTATGACACTGATACGCACTTCACTCGTCATAGGAATGACATGAGTAACATAAAACACTAATATTAATAAACTACCGAGTAGGATAACGGAGCCACCATCCGTCAGCTTATTTAAAACACGGCTCAGAAAATGGTTAGTCGAGCACACCTTCTATAATCATGAGGAGTTTATATGCCATAATATGATATAATTTTGATTTTACTTATGACCTGTGAATTGATGTAGAAATTGACGTGTATTTTTGTTATGAATAAATGATTTCTGATTTCTTCTATATTATTTTTGGGGAAAACTGTCGTTGTTAAGTACAGCAGTATAAGGGGGATAAGGTATACTTACTCTTTTTGCAACCCCTATGGTCCGGTGTTCTTGAAATATTATTTTTTGGTTAACATAACCTCACCTATTTATTCACTAATATTATTGTAATGGGTGGTGAAAGGTCGCGACCAGTGATTTAGGTTAGGTTAAGTTAGCTTCAGACCACCACTCCCACCTAGCAGTGGACATTGATTGGCTGAAAAAAATAAATGTCACAATAAAAGCTTAATGTATTCATATGCCATACCACTATTTCAGAGAATGGACTAAAAGTTGAAGATCTCTTCAAAAATCCAACAAAAGTGAGGAAGTATCTGGTAACGCATTTGAAAATCAGAAAGGACGTTGCCAAGAGCGTGATGGAAGCAGACATTAGTTTTCAAGGTGTAAGTCTATTTACTAGCATGTGCAATCGAAACTGCGTTTCCATACAGACGTATTTGTTAATGAATTGTATGTATGTCAGAGTAGAGGAGTGTGGAAAGCATATTGTGCTGATCCCAAATAATTAGGATATGGTGAAAGAAAAGAAGAGTCTTGAATTAATTACAACGGTGGTACCAAAAACATTGTACCCAGCGCCATCTTTTGCACTATATTCATCTATTCCACAGAAACGACTTCATTTATCAGGATAAAACATGTCTTAGGTGTTGATTTGGGATAGAAGAACAAAAAGAATGTTAAACTGCAAGATTGATGGGTACAAATGTAAGGTAGACCAAAAAAGATGGATGGATTGTATGAAGGGTGATATGATGATTTGTGTTGTGACAGAGGATGTATGTCGGAATAGAAGACTTTGTTTGAAGAAATAACGACTTACTATTTACATTACTTAAATATTATAATTTAAAAATACAGCATATTGTTACAGTTAGGGCCACCTGCAAACAAAGCACATTTTTTATTATAAGCTAATGACATTGAAGCGCTTTTATGACCGTCTTCTTTTGTTTACCTTGTGTTTAAAATTTGTAAATAGAAAACATCCCATTGTGTATTGTAATATTTTATGGTAGTCATTAGCCAGGTGTGATTCTTAGAAATTTAGTCTGCGCGGTCGAGACACATATTGTAATTGTGCAGTATAAAACAATGCCCCAACCCAGAGAGGGGCAGTCTAGCGATAGTCACAAGCGAGGCAAGACGTTAATGACGGACTTTGCGCGTGTTATTGAATCGTGCATTACGTTTGTACTGGTTGTGTCCAGTTATACCTATATATAGTTTACCTGTGTTATACGTGTTTGTATAGTTCTAATAAATTCTATATATACTATATATATATATATATATATATATATATATATATATATATATATATATATATTGTATATATATATATAGTATATATATATATATATTGTATATATATATATAGTATATATATATATATATATATAGTATATATATATAGTATATATATATAGTAGTAGTCTATATATATAGTACTTCCAACGGCATTTTAATTCGAGTCCCGTAACTCGTAACAATATTTTGAAATTTTGTACGCTACAATTTGAGTACACAAAAATATATGATGGGTTCAAAATTATATATCAGTGATTTCACACCTTTTCAGATTTTCAAAGGAAATCTCAACAGATGCAATCCGCAATCAATATCGACGGTTTTAAAAATACAAAATGAAGATCACTTGAACAATTTTACGAAAAACCTATGCGCGTTGTCAAATAAAGACTTGCAGAAGATATTCATGGACTTAGTTATGGAAATCAATTTTAGCAAATACATAACAATGGTAAATAAACTTATTTTAAACTTATACGTTTGCAACATTGGGATAATGTTAGGATTGGTGACCGTGTCACACAAATTAAATGATAGGTTCACGGCCGGGCAGCCTGTCGTAAGGGGTGACAAAAACATCTTAGGGTATTTGTCCGGGTAGGTTTTAAAGTATGTCGTTATAACAACCTTGAGTTGTGTTCTGGCATTAGTGGTCAGGTTCCAGTCTTCCTTTAGAGAATGACAGCCCAATGGTAGCACTATTGGTGTTACGAATGTCTATAGGCCACGGGAACTGCTTTCCATCAGATGGGCCGTCTGCCTGCCTGCTGAACTCGTGCAATAAAAAAACATTAAACATTGACAAATATAATATGTATGTATTATTAATGTGTCAATTGAAGGCATTACTTTTAATGCTATAAATAAGACGCATATGGCCACAGGCACTAATACTCTCCCAGATGAAGCAGGGACAAAATAAAATAGTAATGATAAATCTATATATACAAAATGAATCAATTGGAGCCAGTAGGTGGCGCTGAGATCGGGTTCTATAATCCTCCTTAACCTAGACCTAGACTGATTTTGGTGACTTTTTTGTGTGGTTGAGTGGGTTCCCGGATGGTTTAGATTCACAATTGGAACCGGTAGGTGGCGCTGAGATCGGGTTCTAGAATCCTCCTTATCACTTGGACTGATTTTGGTGATTTTGTTTTTGTGTCATGAAATCAGAAAATATGGCGGTACGAAGTACGCCGGGTCAGCTAGTTTAGTATAAAGACATCTAAGAATCGTCAGTCAATTCGTTTGCTTTGTCCGAGTATGTCACGATTGTGCCAACCTTAATTTGTACTCTATCCTAATAAAATCTTTCCTCTTAATAAAATCATCTGATATTATAAAGAGGAAAGCTTTCTATATTTGTATGTTTGTAACGAATAAACTCAAAAACTACTAGATCGATTTCAAAAATTCTTTCACCGTTAGAATGCTACATTGTTCTTGAGTAACATAGGTTATATATTTGATTAGCTTTTGTCCACAACTTCTCTCGCGTAAGAAGTAATATCTTCAACTAAGTACCGGATTATGTAAATTCATATTCACCAGCGGAAAATTACATTATTCTTGAGCGGGATACGCTATATTTGTTTTTGATTTTTTTTAACGCCCAGCGAAGTGAGCAAGACTTAGTCTACGTGCCATTCATTTCATACGTTCGCTTCGTCCTGTACTGAACTCAAAATCTCCCCCTCTACCCGCTTTCGTACCAAAAAGAGACGTTGCAAAACTCGCCCACTACTAACGCATTCGAACTAAAAAGGTTCTACCCAAAATCTTTAAATAAGAGCTCAAAATTAAACCACCATGCTGAGAGGTGTGTAAAAAACTTTATAATCATTAAATTATAATAGTATATGCGAGAGTGTGATACTGCCTGGCTCAGCTAGTCGTAAATATTAGTAGGTGTTTATAAAATTTGCTAAATGAGTCAGAAAGAAACAGGTTCACTTTTAAATAATTATCTTGATGATAGCTCGCTGGTCTATCTCGATCAGTATGATACCGTGGTTTCACAGAAAATAATTCTTGAACTCGTACGTTCTGAAATCGTATTTTGTTTTATGAGTCAGAGTCCCGATGACATACTTCCTCTTCCTCGTATCGCATTCTTCCTGTCCAATTCATCTATCCTCTCTTCCTGTATCCTTAGTCCATCGCCTTATCTTATACCAAAGGCTAACAGCTCGTTGGTTTCAACCCTGGTGTTGCAAACGTCTATAGGGCACGGTAACCATTATACATTAGATGGGTCATCTGCCTGATTGCCAACGTCACCATTAAAAACGTCCGTAAGAAATCAATATTTTTCTATCAAAATAATTTCAGTTTGGTGACATGTATTATAAGCTATCTGGTGACAATAGACTACTACAAGTTGGAGATCTCATGACAGCAATCGTACGCTTTACAAATCTCCAACACTTTCTTCCCTTGGAAATAAGGAATATATTCACGGCAGAAGAAAGTGATTTCAGTTACATAAATTTGTCGTTGTAAGTATGTGATTTTTCAAGAGTTTGTTGTGGTGCTTCTTCATTAATTTACAAAAATCGCATGTTATATTATCATAAAAGACCTTTTATTGTTATTAATTCAGATAGTTGATCAAGTTAGATCTAATTTCTGCCTTGGTTATTCAATTCTGAACAGAGATTTGTTATAATTTTATTTCCTAATCATTACTATCTAGGTATTCATTGGCTATTATATATCATAATCTACCTTGAAATGTAAGAATATGAGGTGGATGGGCAGATATGAAAATGGGTTTTCTTCTGTTGTAACGCTTATAATATCTGATTTTACAATACAATGTCCTCATTTATATGCAGAAAACAATATCGTAAGGAATGGACAAAAATTACAAGGTCAATTTAAAATAAAACATGTATAGAAAAATAAACGTATCAAACAGGTTGTCCTACAACTAAATTGTAAAAGAAAATGAATATTTTTTTCCTGTAAATGATGAAATGAAAACTTATGTGACTAAATAAAGTAATTATTTGCAGAGTTTCAAAGCTAATGGACTTGTTTAAGCCAACTTTTGGTGATACTGAAAGTTATAGATCTGTAAGAAGTCTCACAGATACAACTGTTATAAGTTTACAATATATGGATAGAATATTGGCTAAACCTCTCAAAAATGAGACTGATGAAGACACAAATATTGACGAAAATACTGGTATGCCTGATGGATCGAAACGAATATCAGAGATTCTCAGTAATGTTGCAACTGTATTTGAAACTGCTATGGATAAAAATTCTACCATAGATCCTTTTAATGTGTAAGTAATATTAATAACATAGTACACAATACCACATTTATTGAGTTTAGGTATAGTGTAAATATGTATTCTAAAGAGCATGATAAGTATTAAAATGAAATCAAATTTCAACACAACAAGTTAAAACATCTACATGGTCTAGTTATAATGATTTTTTCCGTTATCTGTTTGTTTCAGATTAACTCAAATAATGAGCTTTGTATTAAAATTTTTACCAGAAAGACAGAAACACGATGTTCTATTCTATTCTACGTTATTAGCTAAATTAATGGAAAGTGCACAAAGAATTATTACAGTCAATATGCATATAGAAAATATTACATACAACGTAACTTTAAGAAACCCTGAAGGAGTTAAAATTTTGAAAGACCTTCCTCCTTTTGTTGTTGGAAAGGCTTTTGATGCTTTATCTGATGCTGAAAGAACACAGGTATTAATTTATTTATTTACTAATGTCTCTTGTCATATTTTATCAAAAACGTAAATTTACGGTATCTTATCTTCTATAATGCATATTTTTTAAATGTTTCAGATCTTAACATCAAAAATTAACAACCCAGGCCAAGTATTTTGCGATACTAATAAATTAGCAAATTTTTTCGTAGTATCAAAGACTGAAGCAGATTCCCTAAAGCTAAAATTGTGCAATGACGCTTGGAAGAACTTCATTATCGACCTCATCCAGTCTTTTGGGATTTATAAAGTCAGGTTTGATGTGAGTATTGAAAGTATAATATGGTTTATAAGACTAAAGTATTTTCAGGATGAGTTTAAAATTATCGTGAAACGTTAGAATTTTTTTAATATTATTTGCTTAAATATCTCGCTTGGACAAATCTATGTTTTTAAAGACAGTGAGTCTACTCGTTAGTGATTTTTAAGGTTTGAGATTACACTTAATTGAATCAATGTTCCTAAACATATTTAACTTTATTTTAAGCAAAAAGGAATCAAAACTCCAGATACTAGTTATTAATGTCATTTTGCTTTTAGATAAACATGATGGCATCACTCGTCATACAAGAAACTGTTGGTGCAGACACAAGTGACCAGTTATACACAATAGAACAGGACTTCGAGATCCTAAAGAACTTCAGTTTTTCCCTTATCAGCTTGGATGCGGAAAAGAAACCCGAGTTGGACTGGTATAAAGTACTTCGTTTGGAAGAAAACTCAGAGCTTATGAAAGTCATGAAGAAGAAGGCACGCATTGGAAACCAAATGTTGTCAGTGTTTTGTAAATTATTATTTAAATCGAATAATTAGGGTAATAATTTATAGTCTCCTGAAGGAAGGCAATTTAAATAACAAAAAATTACTTCTTAGTTATCGAGGTTCACAGTACTCTGTGGAGTGCTACCAGAGAGAGTTAGAGAAAATAAATAATATATATTATTAACAAAAATGTCTTAATAATATTGTATTCAATTTGAGCTTTAAGATTTTAAGGGTAACTGATTCTTCTAATAATTTTCAGAATCACTGTCCACGGTGGCTTGGCACAGGAAATCATAAGGCAGAATCCTATTTTAGCTTATAAGATAGCTCCAGTGTTAATACACATGACTACGTTAGTAAAAGCATTAAATCAGCAACTGGATTCTACGCCAATAGACATTGCTCTTAGTGTTAAAGAAATGTACGGAGATATTATTGTCACTTTGCTGATGACTGGACTAGATGAATATAAGGCAAGTACCTCTTATTTAACATTTTTAATTAGTTAAGTCCCACTTCTTTAGTCATAAAATATCTGCATGTATTATTATAGTATATTATCTGCATGTATACAAACACAAATACAAAAAATACAAATATGCTCTCAAAATTCTAGTGGCATTTTCTTGCAGTATCATTATGTTGGCGGATTATTAAATATAAATGTATTAATTTAAAAGCAATTGTTTATATATTTTGTTATTTTAGACTTATAGGTCACTATCAACTCCAGGCTACGATATATTATGCAACGGAGTTGATACAACTGAATCCTATCTTAATATACCACCAAATGTCGATAAAGAGAAATTAGTTGCAACATTGTGTAACGCAACTATAGCCATCGAAAAGGGATTAAGGAACGATTCTATTGTTGCCAAAGCGGTAAGTAAAATAATAAGCAATGTAAGTTACTATTGCATTTTGTATACTCGAGAAAGCGAAAATTGCGAAAATTCATTAAGCTATTATTGAAATTATAAAACAACTAAACTTTTTTTAACTTCAATGTGTAAAGACACTTCAATACACTTGAGGTTTTTTTTCATACAGTAAAATACATTATCGATGTAAGCTGAAGCTAAATCGATAAACGATAAACAATTTTTTTCGGCTATATATTTATAATTCTCCTTATATACTCTTTGATCCTGGAGTACAGCAGCTAAGCTGATGGTCCCCCTAATGGAAAATGATTACTGTCACCTGTGGATATTTTCTAAACTGAAAGTACTACTAATTTGCTGCCAGTCTCGAATCTGACCACTGATGTCTGATCACAAGTCAAAGTTATTAAAGCGGCATACACTATACTAGGTTTAGTAGTCATCTATCCACTATTTTTAGGTTAATATTATGAACCGCTACTTGTGACATCTAAGGAAGAAATTGGAACTAGATATCAGTACAACACATTAATAATTTTAGGACTTTCGTTCATAACACAGAAAATACAGAAATGCTTATTTTTCAGATTCAGGAAATAAAAAATAAAACCGACACATCAGAAGAATCAGTGGATTGGATAAAACTGATTAATAGTATCAAAAATGTATATATCAAATTAGAACAGGATTATCCATATCTGTTTAATTATGCTAGCTATGGAATGAATGATGAAAAGACGAAGAAAGTTAATGATTTGTTTACAGAAGGAAAAGATTTTTGGTTTGGTATAAAAAATTTGCAGCGAGGCTTACATTTGAGGTATTTAAGTAGAATCTAACTTTATGATCATATACAAATTCTCAAAACTTGCTATTATTTTTCTGAATTATATTATGTAAGCAATGTAAGTTCATACATGGCTATTTCTTAAAAAAATCTTTGTTCTTTTATTAGATCAATTTATCGGCTTATAAGAAACAAAGATTCAAATCTATTAGACTGGTAAACAAGTGCCTTTTGGACCAACTTTTTTCAGCAGTCTTCGAAAATTATAAATGAGGAGTCATTCGATTCGGAATGGCATCTAGATGATTTTTGAAAAAAATGAAGTTCCGCTTGCAAAAATTGTAAAAGTTATTAACAATTATCTAAAAAAGGGGGATTTAGTTTTTTGCAAATATCTCAAAAAGTAATAAAGATTTATCAAATTTGAAAAAAGATTCTAAAAGAGGAGGAAATTTCCTAAAAAAAATTTTAACTCCCAAAACTGTAAAATCAATATTTATAATTTTCCCAGAGGGATGAAAATACGGCCGAAAACGGGTACTCTGGCTTACGCAAGCCACACCCACATCGCCCCTTTAATGAATAAATATTATTTAAACATACTAAAAATGAAAAAAACAATGAAAAAATTCAGGCACTAACTGAATAGATGAATGAACAATAATCTGCTTGAATTTTTTTTTATAACAATTATTAATTAAAAAATGAATAATAAACATTTTCTAATTTTTCCAACGGGGTTCTATTCCAAAGTCTTTCAAAAATTGCTCCAAGAAAGGAAAAAATCTTAAATTTATAGTTTAACAATTAATTATCACACTTGCAATGTTCATGTTCAAGCAAATTTTTTTTATTAAGTAACTATTGAATAACTAAATGAAAAATTGTTATAAAAAAAAATTTCAAGCAGATTATTGTTCATTCATCTATTCAGTTAGTACCTGAATTTTTTCAATTTTTTATTTTCATATTTAGTATGTTTAAATAATATTTATTCATTAAAGGGCCGATGTGGGTGTGGCTTGCGTAAGCCAGAATACCCGTTTTCGGCCGTATTTTCATCCCTCTGGGAAAATTATAAATATTGATTTTACAGTTTCAGGAGTTAAGACGTTTTTTAAGAAATTTCCTCCTCTTTTCGAATCTTGTTTCAAAATTGAAAAATCTTTATTACTTTTTGAGATATTTGCAAAAAAACTAAACCCCCCTTTTTTTAGTTAATTGTTAATAACTTTTACAATTTTTGCAAGCGGAACTTCATTTTTTTCAAAAATCATCTAGATGCCATTCCGAATCGAATGACTCCTCATTTATAATTTTCAAAGACTGCTGAAAAAGTTGGTCCAAAGGGCACTTGTTTACTAGTCTATATAAGCCAATTTGTTTTTACGATTATATATAAGTATTTTTATTTAAGTTTTCTGTCTATTTTATGATGTGGCTTCATATTGATTAATAATTATTTCTTTTCAGTCTTAAACTGGGATTCAGGTTTCTAGACTTATTAGACAGAGGAATATTCAATATCGCAAATCCAATATGGTTGAAGATCAAATATGCTTTTAGTGTCGCCACGGGACCTTTGAACGTATTGCACGATGTCGTCAATTTGATAACAGGTAACACTAAATTCTGCTTAATCGTTACATTATTTATAAATTATGTTTTTATTCAGTTGCTTTTATTACGTCCTGCAAGTCTATGAAAAATAATTAAAGTATTACTTAGTATGGAGTGCGCCAGCTACAGGGCCATCAGTTTGATTAGCACAGCATCTAAAGTGTATGCGAAGATTATTGAAAGGAGAATGAGAGTTGTATCCGATGGATTACTGTGGCATGCACAAGGGGCCTTCGGAAATGAAAGGGGATGTATGGATCTAGTTTTTTCGCTCCGCAATATCGTGGAGAAGGTTTTCTGCGGTTTTGTGGATCTAAAGAAAGCATTTGACAGGGTTGTGCGGAAGGACCTCTGGGATATATTGCCCGGATATGGGATTAATGGCCAATTGCTGCGTGCTGTGCAGACCACTTACGAGGACTGTATGGCATGCGTGCGGGTGGACGACAGCCTGTCGCCCTGGTTTGACGTCAATATTGGCGTCCGGCAGGGCTGCGTGCTGTCGGCTTTCTGTTCATCCTATATCTGGATAATTGTCTCCAGAGATTAAGATTTATGAATGTTGGGGTGCGGTTGATCTAGTTGTAAGCACTTTGCTTTATGCGGATGATGCCGTGCTTTTAGCCGAATCACCATCAGAACTGGAAACACTAGTCACAATGATGAAAGATGACTGTCAAGAGAGAGGCTTACATTTGAATGCGAAGGAAACAAAGGTTATGGTGTTTGAAAGAGAAGAAACCAGAACGAATTCAAGGATAATGGTAGGTTATGTTATGCTGGAACTAGTGAATGAGTTTGTATATCTTGGATGTGCTTTTAGCAGGGATGGAAGGTACACCGCTGACTTAGAAAGAAGAGTAAATTTGGGGAATAGTGTGAATTGAGCGTTAGGTAAACTTCTAGGCGCTAAGAACCTCAGCCAGAAAGCCCAGCTTGCCATACACAACGCGGTGCTGGTACCTACGCTCACGTATGGAAGCGAGAGTTGGGTATGGAATAGAGAGCATGAAAGTAGAGTAAACGTAGTCGAGATGCGAGCACTGCGCAAAATCTGCGGAGTGACGCTCGCGGACCGCGTTCGTAATACCGAAGTAAGAAAGAGAGTTGGTCTAAAAGAGAGTGTCGGGGTGAAGGTAAGGAAAGGAATGCTCCGGTAGTTCGGGCATGTCGAACGAATGTATGATGAAAGAATGACTAAACAGATATACAATGCAAAAGTGGATGGATGCAGAAGTCGCGGAAAGCCACGACACACCTTCCATGATCAAATTGATCGTGTATTAGCAGAAGGTGATGTCAGGAGCCTTAAGAACAGACGAGCGTGCATGACAAGAACTATGAATGTCAAAGAAGCAAATGAGGTGTGTAAGAATAAACCTGTATGGCGCTCTGTTGTTCGTGCCTACCCCGCAAGGGACCTGGCGTGAAGTTATGTATGTATGTATTAATAAAGTCATGAAAACAAAGAGCCAATATTATACTTGGATCAATACATTAACAGTTTCTGTAGGCTAAACATTGGCTCACTTTGTTTACCCCAAAATCGAACTCGGCACTCCTGAGTTTCAGTACCAACTAGTACCAGGGTTTCTGGGATAGGTCCCAGAGTTGACCCCTGTGTAAACCCATAACACAAGCATAATTTCCTAGCCTGTAAATATAGAACGTGTGTGTTTGACTAAAGATTTATTTATAATTTTTTCTTGAGTATTTTATACAAAGACTGGTGATTATTATATAGTTTAGCAATGTAGAGATCTTTGTATAAAACCACATTGGGCAGTTTACTTGGGCTCATTTAGAGAAGCAATAAAGTATGGTTCAGATTATTAGACTATTAGTTGATGATAAGCGATACTGATACAATATTTTCCTATTTATAGTATCTACACATTTTTTTTATTCTAGCCTTACTACTGAATTCAACCTACTCTTCCGATCTACCACCCACGACAGTCAATGCCGTAAGCATAATTATACCGAACATACCACAGCTCATAATTGATTCAGTAAACGTTATTATAGCCGATAATACTGAGGTAAGTGACAGTACCCATATCAGACATCTTAAGCACTATTAATTAGCTACAGATATTTCTCTAATAGATAACTTTCATACAAAAACAGTTGCTACGTACCGGCTGTAGTTAATTAAGAAAGGCTATGGCGCAAATTGTATTTAGAGAGGTTGATGATAGATTTTCAAAGAAGCTAATGCAAATCAACTAATTTCACCTTCCTATATCTCTAGAAGCCAAGCGAATAATAAAATAACAAAAAATCTTTTACTACAATAAGGATATGTGTTGTTGTAGATTTGGTCTGCATCAAAGCTAGTGCCCTATCGAGGTTAAATCCATATTTTGTATTTTAGTTTAGAATCTGTGTCTAACTACTACCGGTCACTAAGTTTGCTTACATTTTAATGCTGTTTCTTTATAAGTTATTCAAGTTTAAAGAAAGGTTTTAAGCGTGTTCTGGCTACGAAACGATAAATAAACTAATACTAAAATATTTTATCAAATTTAAATATCCACAGCTTGAGCCAATCATCTTTCTTATGAACGCTGATCCTGCTTGGCCGTGCTCTGGGATAAGCATATCAGAGTTTATTAATCTAACACCAAAGTCAAAGGATGCTGTAATGGCCATAGAAACTCTTTTATGTATGGATGAAGATGTACAGATGGAATGGGTGGCTTATTTGGACTTTAAAAAGGGACGGATTCCGGTAAGCTCTGGTAACATCACAAATTATAATGTCATATTTTTGGTAACCTCTTTGGTTAAGTACTTTTTGTATTCTCTAATCTAGATAATTAAAACAGAGAGGTGATATATTAGATTCTTAGCTTGTACTCTTAGTGAAACTTTTTTTTGCATAATGATTATCCAATGATTGTCTCATTCCAGAAAATCCATAATTGGAATTCTTCGCAATATGAACCAGAGGTCTTCCTCAAACTGTCCGCAGTATTTGATTACCTAATAAGCGATGCGAAAGCAATCAAAGAGGCCACAGAGTATATTATAAATGATAAATCCACGGATGACCATGTTGGAATGCTTACAGCTACAAAATATGCTGCCGATATGCTCAATATCACTAGTGAAAACGCTGTGATGAGGTTTGCAATCAACACAATATTAGAAGTTCAGATACATTATTAAAAATCCTAGGTGTTTTACATTACGATAAACATTTCTACGTGCTATTAAATTTTCTTTTCTTCTGGATGATATAGGGCCGAAATAAAATCGCATTAGTTGATACCTAAAACATGGTTGTTTTATACTTTCCATCATTATTAGCTTTCGATCACTTTTTAATTATACAAAATATCTTGGAATGTTATGTCTTATGGGATGTTTGAACAAGTATGGATATACGAAGCTGCGTAGAAAGCTAGTACGAATGAGTTCTTATCATTGTCTGTTTTCGGGATATTCCTTCCTTTATGTTAGCAAGTTCCAGTTCCAATTTAGTTCGTTATCATGACGACGCCGATCATAGTGCCAACGGAACTAAAAAAAAAGAACATAACGCTAACTTTTTATCTGTCCTCATCTATCCCACGGATATCATTCTCAGAATAAAAAGTGTCCTAAATGTTGATTAAAATGTCAGATAGCTCTGTATTAAGTTACATTTGATTCCGCTCAATGATTTTCACGTGATGCTCTAACAAAAAGACGCAGGTTTTAAAAATTGTATTTTTGGAATCTGGTCTGAATTAGCCCTCTTTATTATTCACTGTACAAACTCAAACTCTTTTCAGATTTAGTACATTGAAGATTGATTACTCAGTGTTTATCTGCAAGTAGGTACTACAAAACGGCTGACATATTATTTTTATCTAAGTGATTATTTTCAGAAAATTCTTTACAAACGTCGACACAGTCCTGAACGCCATAAATACGTCATCAGTTAATGATATTTCAACAGTCCAGACATGGCAGAACTATTTGTCATGTAGCAATGGAACAATAATCGATGATGACTGCCGGGATATGGGCAGAGCAGCTTGGAAATACTCTTTGAAGACATTTTCGGTTATTTTAGAAAGTATTACCAAAGATGTAATGATTTATTTCACGGAGATAAATGGTAAATTGATTTTAAATAATAGTAGAACATAAGTTTCAAAGATATCATCAGATATTAAAAGAGGTTCTCGTACAATAATTAGTCACCCTAGACGCTATTTCACATGTGCATCGGACCAAAGCCGAAATAAAAATCTGCAGCCCCCCGACCTAAGTCACAGTAAGTAATCCGGTCAATTTAGACATAAAAATAGTGATCAAATAAAGAAAATTCCGACAGAGCCAAATTTTCGTAGAGACCTTAGGTTTACCATAATAAATAAAGTGTCAAAAGTCCCCATCGGTCCCATGTGTGCTACGGGACTTATTCGGGGCCCAAGGTCAAAATTTTAGGTTTTTTGGATTTTTCTCGAAAACGGTAAGTTTTATCGAATAAGTACTTCAGAGCAAAGTTGTAGATCTCAAAATTCTCTATAAAAATAGTTCGTATGATTTTTTCTCTAAGACCCACCATTTCCCAGACATTGCGCTTGTAAGAATCACGTTCTACATAATATACGCACACATTTCCACACCACCTGTGAGGTAGTGTACTCGACGCGGTTTTTTTAACGTGGTTTCTCCGGTAGGTAAGCCTAAAATAACGTCATAAAGGTTCGTGGAATAAGTTCCACGAACCTTTATGACGTTATTTTCATGAACAATACTTATTTAATAGTATGAAGATTATTGATATTGGTTATTGAGTTTAGCTATCGTTCTATTTTTTTTTGTTACTTTAATCTGACTCATACTCAACTTCAACAACCATGTTTTCTTCTTCTTCGTCTTCTTCTTTTTCTTCTTCCTGTTGCTGAATGTTCAGAAAATGTTCAAATGAAGATGAATCAGTTGTGTCTTCATCAAAATCACATAAATCTTCCTCTCTTGTATTTAATTGAACATTCGAGCAAGATAGACCTTGGCAATTGGTACACGCTGGAGAACACTAACCCTACTTTTCTACAGCCACATTTGGCACTACAACCGTTCTTGCAATTGCAAAAAATAGTGTTAAGAAGTTTTTCTGGAGCAGGGGGCAGTAAAGTTTGAATCGGTTGCAAAGTATTATTTATCAATTTCCAACCCCAATCTTTAGGGTTCAGTTGATTGCCTTGCCATGTCTGAACTTGATAGTGATACTGAAGTTGATTAGTATACTCGATACAAATGTTGGATTGCAGATGCCGATGTTGGAGGAAGACAAGATAGTTGTACTTGATTTTTGTTTCGTGTATTTTTCACAAATTTTTCATAAATACGTATATTCACTTGAACTGCACGTTTAACACTAAAAGAAACAGGTATATGAACGCCACCACGTGGACAAAAGAATAGGCAGATGTTATTCAAGGCCATACAAGTAGAGGGGATTCTGTAAGGGACTGGCGGTCTTTTGAGAGTATATTTTCTTATAATAGTATAATGTATACATAAAAGAGACACAAGTAGGCATTATTGCTTGCTTGAGTACCTGAATATGTATATACCTATATACGTGGCATATGTGTGCATATTATGTAGAACGTGATTCTTACAAGCGCAATATCTGGGAAATGGTAGGTCTTAGAGAAAAATCATGTGAACCATTTTTATAGAGAATTTTGAGATCTACAACTTTGCTCTGAAGTACTTATTCGATAAAACTTACCGTTTTCGAAAAAATCCAAAAAACCTAAAATTTTGACCTTGGTCCCCGAATAGGTCCCGTAGCACACATGGGACTGATGGGGACTTTTGACACTTTATTTATTATGGTAAACCTAAGGTCTCTACGAAAATTTGGCTCTGTCGGAATTTTCTTTATTTCAATTGTCTAAATTGACCGGACTAAAGACTCTGCACCCGGCCAAAGTCGGAATCACGCTTTGTCATCGCTTCTTTCGCATGCTTTTATATTCAAGCGATGTCTCAACAAGCTTAGTGCAGTAATCGTTATAGGTGGTTGGTAGGTTATCTACTCAGTAATCCAAATTATTAATAATAGTACAAAAATCTAATGTCAGTTTTAGTTATATGATTTTTTATTGGATTCTTCATAAAATTGTGAATCGCTTACGTCGGCGTAGGTGGTTAGTGTCACTCTGACACCAGCCTAAGAAAATAATAATAACTGGCAAAACTGATGTTCTACCAGTGAGAAGTATCCGAAGACTGGTTCCATTGCCACTTTGATTAGACACTGTGGTAACGCCGTCTGATGGTAAACGTCATCCCCCAATCCTTTCTCAATCCGTGCACATACGCCACTCGTTGGCACCTTGTGTCTAGTATGTAAGTCGATCTGGGTCTGAAGGCATGCGAAGTAATAGTGTCTCTATTGTAAAAGCGAAAGGGAGAACAGACCACAGCCGGCCGGCCAGGAGGCCTTCAGCATCTGTCCGTTCAGGTGACATAGATCACAGAGCCGTTTGCCTCCCAAATACTGTCCATTAGCCGCCGCACCACTATGCTTGTTTATTATGCGAAGTGTTAACTAGTCGAACATCGAAATAAAAGAAAAACTTTTATAATTTCGTTTTAAAAGCAGATCTATATGTTTTCAGAACCAAATGCGAATTTGCTTCAAATATTTGGGTTTACGAGAAACACAGGAGTGTATATGCTATATGACCGACTGCCGGATTTCTTGACTGTCGTCATAAACTCGTACTGGGACTATAATTTCATGAGTCACGTAAGTATTTTATAATTGCAAAACTATTACTTGTCCATTTCGTTCTCATACACAACGGTTCTCTAGAACGTTTCTCTTTTGCTCAGTGGCTATGTGGCCAAAAGTTTGAGTTGTATTCCAACATAAGTAGCCAGGTTCCAGTTTCCCATAAAAGAACAGTAGCGTACGCATTTGTAGCACCTTTGATGTTGCAAATGTTCTCGGATGATGGTCACTGCTATCCATCACGTGGACCGTCTGCCTGTTTGCTGAACTCATGCAACAAAAAAATGTAATGCACTCCCAGCTGAGATTTTCCTATAACTCTACAATATGGGATTTTTCCAAATAGGTGTCATACAATTCATTCGAAGCCAGTAGTACATTGTTAAGACCTCTTGTGTTGTAAATGGCTGGGCCTTCAGCTCGTCTGCTGTAATTTCACAATAAAAAATGTCAACGTTATTAATGCTCTAGTATAGGTTAAGCTCATCCTCAACTTCACTCGGTCATTATTTTAAACTTCTCTTAGATTCGACGTGCATCTTTTTCAACGTTTTGGGACTGTAATGGAGTCATGGATGCCTTAAACCCACCGCCAGGTAGTCCTATCACAAAGGATGATATAATCAAAGTTCGACCGGTCATATGTCCTTCTATCCTCTATTGGATATCGTTTCCTACAGGCGATAATACTTTGTTTGATATTGCCACTAAACCGGTAAGTGGGTCGAAATTACACTATGGATTACAAATTACTGTTTCAACTTCGTCGTTTTGATTTATTACACTAGTCTTATGTGAAAATCAATTATAGTTCTTGTAATCTACGAAGGCGTGCGGATTTTAGTCGTGATTGAAAATGTACTTACACATTAAGACAACATGCGTATCTGATGGAACGATAAGCTGCAAATATGTAGTCCAATTGTGCCCGCTTTGATACTTGTTTACCTCAATAAAGCCTCACTTTTGTGAATAGCAAGAACTATAACAAATATACCACAATAGTATTTAAATAGTTCAAGTGGATCGTTCAAGACTTAACAACATCTTTAGCTATATATTCGTGTTTCGGATTTACGACTATGCTTCTTACTTGGTTACAGTTGTTCAATAACTGTATATCCACAGTACATTTTCATTATTTTACATTATTATACTAGTTCAAATTCAGTACATTATTTATGTGTAACAAGATTATTCAATGGATCAGTCTCAGAAAAGTGTTTTACAAGATGTTACGCTTATTATAACAGTCATATAATATATGATACATACACTACATCATCTTCTTTCATACGTTTATTTATTTTGTAACAATTTGCCATTTTGTTTTGTCTTGCAGCAACAGCTTCTCTTTCGACGAAACATACAAAATGTATCAAGCAATTTCGAACATGCTTATATCAACTCGATGCAACTTTTACGTTATATGGGTGATGTAGCTAAACAAAATAAAACAATTATAAAGCCAGAAGATCTTAAACTAAATACACTAAGGCAAAAACTAGAACAAGGGGTTAATAGTTTAGTTAATTATAAAATAGATAAAAATAACTCAAATTATATTTTATTTAATGACTTAAATAAGAAATCAATTGCATCTCAAACCTATTTAACCCAGATAGTTGCTTTGGTCAATAAGTTACATGAAGCATTGGACCAACTTGACATAAATAATTTAGGTATTAGTAATGACGAAGAAATAGCAAAATTAGTAGATGAACTGAGGGTAATTAAAGAGCTTTATAAAAGAAGAGTCGTTGATATGATTTCAATTCATTTTGATTTATTCACTGATGTGTTATGGAACAATGATGGCAGTTACGGTTTCTTGGAAGCAATGGACTTTATGTGTGAAGAAGTAAATAATACAACTGCCAGCAAAGTCATTTTAGCTACTGAGGAAAGAACTAAACTGCAAATATGTACAAAACAGTATAAAATATTATATAACCCGGTAATTGGTGTATTAAATGAAGACTATAATAATGCTAAAAAGAGTTTAGACAATCTCGTTGAGGTTTTGCTCTCTGAAGACGACGATGAGGTTACGGATGTATTTGCATTTTTGAACCAGAGGTGAATATGTGGCAAGAATATATGAAAATTAATAGTTTTAATTTATTATACTTGTGATTATAAGTGGTCAGTAAAGTTATAGCTAATTTGCCTAAAGTTAGAGAGAAGATACAACACGATTTGTTTAAAATCTCTAATATTTAAATGTATTATACCTATAGTTCTTAATTCTGAGATACAAGTGATTTGAATGAATTGATTACTAACTACTCATGCGAGTGCTAACCAAAGATGGCAATTTGTAAAATTTGTATTATGATTTCATTGCGTATTATTAGAGAATCAGAATAAGATAACAATTAAAGTTATTATGTTTAGGTTACAATCAGTATCTTTTGGAATAAATTATAATAGTTTTCTCATATATATTATAATATCATATATATGTGTTGTTTTAGATTGGACATTTCAAGAAACTTCTAGATCATCTTAATTTTTTTTTCATACAGATGATGATATTCCGACAATACCAATATTACTGTATACTATAACGAGATTTTATTATTTTTATTTGATTTAACTAACTTTGTATTTTATTTTACACAAAATAATTGTTGGTTGTTTCCCAAATAAACAATTTTTAGTGTATATATTCCGAAAACATTATATTAAAATGATTACTTATTTATCTAATAACATATAGTAGTAACACAGAATATGTGCCTCAATAAACATGATCGTGACTTCATGTCAGATTAATTGTTTTAATTATTTTTAACCTTTATTATTTTTAGGAAAGAAATAATATATTCGCTTAAGAAATCAGTAAAATATTCCTCCGATCTGGGTCTTGCAATATATTTGAAATATCTACAGTCAAATGTCAAAGGGTATGGAGTTCTTCTGACACTTTTATCTGGCGATGACTGGTGGTCGGCTGTGAAAGATTTGTACAATGGGCCATACGCACAGAATTTCTGGGGATTCATTGAGCAAATCTTTCCCATGACTCAAGACCTGCTTAATAACTTCGATAGGATTCATGTAAGTAAATTAATTTTACTAATTACAATAAATTTATTATAAGGTGCTCAAATTTCATAATATTAGATTACTAATTAGATAAACGAATACCTTCGTTCGTTAAAAAGTCGCCTTTCCTCATTCTCTTTTCTTTTAGTGTCTCCCAATTATTTGGGGTCGACACAATATTTTTTCATTCCATACTCCTCTATTCTGACATACGTCTTCTGTCACACCACAAATTACCGTATCATCATTCACAGAATGGATTCAGTGTTGAGATGATGATGAGATGGATGTATCCATCTTTCCTCATTAAACATATTATAATTAGTCGGGAAACAAACATTGTATAACGGACCACTGTAGGGCGAATCTCAAACACCTAGTCCAGGTTAAATAACAGAAAGTTCCTGTATAATTTACCATGATAAGAACCATTCCACAACGATTACAATATGATGGTTGTTGATAATGATCCTCTCAAGAGATTCAGCCGTCATGTATTCTGACACACTACAAATTTTCATATTATCCTCCAAACCAACCGCTTCATTTTCATTCAATTTCACATTATTTTTGTTACGTACATGATTATTATTCTTCCTTACTACGTGGCAATACCATTTTTAACATCTCGGGCTTGTCTTTACCAATAGAGAATTTTAATTTTCCAGTTGTTGTTAAATATTTCTTTTTGCAGTTAGTTCGGCTGTTAAGAGATATGAGTATAAACAATACGGATTCATTCTGCATGAATAATATAACGCTGTCAGACTACATCCCCGATACGACAGGAAAGATCTCAGAATTAAAACGTCAAATGTGCAATACTGACAGGGTGGAACTGTTTCGAGAAATACCTCCATTACTTATTGCTTCGCAGGTTTGTGTTATATATCAATTTGTTTGTTTTTGTATCATATACATGCATGAAACATAACAAGTAGATAAGTAGGTATATTTGTAATATTATACAATTCCAAAAATTCCGTTTCTACACATTGAGGCTATTAAAAAAAACAATTGGAATAAACTATATAAATGATGGAGAACACGACGAAATTTTTTTTTGTTGATTTCTTGTCTGTCTGTTTGTTCAAAATTCACGTAAAAACTACTGGGCCGATTTCGATGCAGCTTTCGCTGATCGAAAGCAAATTCTTAGAAATAAAATCTGCGCTAAATTATATTCTGGGAATTCCGCGGAGATTATTTTGGGAATGATTTAGAATGACTAGGTTGAAATTTGGAAATCCAATGAGATTTTCATACTTTTTTATTCCGAGAATGTCACGGGAATTTTGCCGGAAGCGGATCGAACTTGTTTGGGTGCATAAAAATTGGGTTTTTCCGATACAGTTTTCACTAAACCCAATAGCTTACATTCTGTTTTAAATGCTGTGATACTTTGAGTCCCGGAACATCCACGGGAATTTCAAGTCAAGCGTAGACGAAGACGGTGACATATCCTAGTAATATTTATAAAACTAGCAATTGAAATCATTTATATGCGGTTTTCAGGGTTATGAAAACTCACTGAAGCTCTCAAAAGTAATTAATTATGAAGCTCTTAAGTCAGATATATTCAAGACTGGAACAAGACTAGACCTTATTAAAGCTGGGCCCGAAGATCCCAACAGACCTCCATGGGCTACTGATGACGACATTAATAAATTCAAAGACGCTGTAATTGATCTATTATCTAAAGAGAAGATTACGAAAATGGTATTCTTAGTCCTGACTAATGGAGTTGATGCTGGAACACTCTTTCTAAATAACAGGTAGGTATTTTCAAATACACTTTACATAAAATACATACATAAATTACATAAAAAGAGCGACTATATCGAATCTCTCAGTATCGGTAGAAGAAATTTTAAAATTCTAACTCATATTAAAAAAACTATAATTGCTTCTCGTCACTACGAACGACACTCTAAACTTATATATAAAAGAATACACAACAGACTAAATGTTTATCCCATGAAACACAAGTGGCTGTTTTAAAATGCGATAGTAACTCATTCTGTCGGTTTGTCAAGCTTTCACGGCAAAAGGTTAAAATTTAAAACGTATGATGAAATAGAAAAGTTGATTCATTTCTCTCTAATACTCGAGGCACATATTTAAAAATCAAATACACAGTCACACTCTCTGTCTCACACACAAACACATACACGCAATCGCGCAAATACATACATTTTTCTCTTTTTAGTTGTAATAGATATGTAAATTTCTGGTAACAGTTATTTGTCATAACGTGAAGATCTTTGGATTGTATTTCACACTTACAAGAAGATTCCCACCACCATTGTATTTAAAGCTTAGACAGAAACTTCAATAAAGAATTATTATTATTACACTTACCTCTAAGTAAATTTATATTATACATCTAGAAAAAAGTATGTAGTTGAAGTTATATATGTATGTACATCTAGAAAAAGAGCTCTCCTCATGACGTTACAAGTATAAAAATTGAATCTTTAAAATTCTGCAAAAAAATAACCCATTTTTCGGTTTAGGAATAGATTTCGTTCATCCATGTCATCGGAGCCTGCTAAGATATTCTCACAGCTTTATCGTAAACTTTAATACAGTATTTTAATTATAAAAGTGTTATAAGTACCTACTTACCTTAGGATTTAACTTCTACATCGAGTGTTTAAAATTACTATGTTTTCAGCCAGTGCACTTTATGCTCCCAACTAACTACTTGGTTCAAGCAACTGAACTTACAGCTGTTCAAGAAGCAAGAATACGACAATTTACTTTGTCATATGGACACCATGCCCTTAGAAGATATCTATTACACACTAAAGAATGACTTCCATTGGGATATGGCTATCCAAGAGGTAAGTAGTCGTTTTAAAGAACCAAGATAATTATGTAGTAGAAAACTGTACCCACTAATTAACAGAATTTATGATTTTAGTTAATATCGACACGTAACTACACAAAACTAGAACTGAACAAATCAATTAATGAATTTTTGGAACTGGTCAAGTTGCATCTTCTAGAGGATATCGCCGCTAATACTACTAAAGTGGCTGAATGTTTAGCAAGGAACATCACTAAGAACGCGTTTGGTAATGCCACTTTGTGAGTAGTAATTTTGTTAACACTGAAAAATGACATTAAGTTCTTGTTGCTATTTGGTGTGTTTGGACATCTACATGATTAGCTTTTCTTAACGTGTTTTTGACAGAGTTTTATTTTTCTTATTTGAGTATAATTTTCGCAATTCTTACAACTAACCTAATTCTAATTGGGTACAAAGCGTGTACGGTACAAGTCGTACGCCCTTTATACCCAATTAGAATAGTACTACTAATTTATAAGTTTTTCTGTAATGGTTTAAGAGTTATTAATCTAACCTTCTACCAACTCCACAATCTTTCTTATCCTTGTTTTAACATACGTATATATTTTTTACATCTTGATATTCCTAAGGTATCTCTAAAAGACTGTATCTGTGATTCAATTGAGAATATCGGTTATACATATGATCTACCTAAGTGTTGATATTTTTTGCAAAAGCTTCATTTTACAAAAAATAATCCACTCATGCTAGGTCTGGTTGTGAATGTTGTTGCTCTTAGGATTGTTCATTAGGTTATCTGTATTGCAATTAGGACTTCTAGAGAATTTAGGTGTATTATATCGGTACAAAAAACAGAAATAATCATCAATAATTATATATAATTTTCAGAGTTTTTACAATCTTGTCGCACACAATGAGGCTTGTAAGATCGGAGCTACCCCATCTTAGTGAAATAATTAACATAAAGAGTATACCTTACTTCAAACAACTGTCCACTGAATTAGTGTACAATTTGAATGTGATGAGACCTCTACTGAGCTATTTGAAGCCTGAAAATGATTTAACCAAAGAACTAATGAAGGAGATTAGGGACAAGGATGTAGTTTCAGACATTCTTAATTCTGAGATTAATTTAAGAGTGGTAAGTAAAAAGCGTATTGAAGTTGACGTAAGATCCGAGTTACCCGGCACCCAAGCAGCACCGGATTGTCTCGTTCGCAAAGTGACGCAGACGTTGGGTGAACTACTCGGTGAGAACCTGCTGCTTAGATTGAATGACATATGACACAGTACCTCTGACAGACTTTTATCCATGCAGGAATAGAGAAATAATACTAATACATGCGACCAAATGGTCTATTGTAAAATGCGACAAAACAAACCACAGCGAGAGTGGTAGCGCAACTGGATAGCCACCACCGCCAAACTAAAGTATGCTACCACAAAAACCTTGATTTGTGTTCCGGCATCAGTGGACAGGTTCCAGTTCTCCCTTCGAGTCTTGCATTTCTAGGCAACGGTGACCACTTTTCATCAAGTGGGCTGTCAACCTCCCTGCTATACTCTTGCAATATATAAATAATTTTAATTTAAAAAATGCTGTGTAGTAATTCGAGTCTTCGGCAGTTTGATTTTAAAAGTAAATAAAATCATTTTTATTAAACCCATAGATTCGCAATACACCAATAAAACCCTCAGAAGAGTATATGCAACTATATAATATTAACTGGAGTGATACATGCGACGAATACAATTGTACAGCTATTGTAGAGGCAATTGAGAAGAACTTGAACTATACACTCATAGACAAAGTTGTAAGTACATAACTCATTTTTGATATTTATTTAACTATTATTCAATCAATATTCTTTATAAAATAAAAAATATTATTATAACTAAATAAACTTAAAAAAATAATTAAATATTAATAATACTCTAAGTTATAAATACCTATAGAGAAAAATATATTATAAAAGTTATAAATAAGTAAATATATACTATATATAATAACAAACCGCTGCCAGAGGGAAGTGTCCTCGAATGCTGATCCGTTGCACGAAATAAGAACCAGCCTTTTTATCACGGGTGGCATCAAAGAATTTCTTAGACATTTCTTTGAAGAAACCCTTTGCCGATGGATCCCACGAACCCAAATTTTCAACTCCAAACAGCACAAATATGTAACGCCTTTGTAAGGTTTCATATTTGCATCATTTGAGATATTCAGCTGTTGAAGCAGCGTTGCCAGCTCCTAATTTAATGATTGGAAGATGGAACGGCGCCAGAGTGTCGATGCATGACGCGTCACATAAAAGCGGTCGTCCCATATCACAAGGAATAAGTGAAATTCCTTCCGGCTTCTTGCCATCGTCACACATCAAGCCATTTGGCCCTAAGATAGATGGCACGCCGACGCTGGCAAGAGCTCGGCGGATGATGTCATTGAGGCTGGCAGGGTGAGACCTTCGACCAAAACTATGTAGATATGATAATACGTAAAGTCCATAGAGGCCCACCATAGTTCCAGGAGTCTGGTACACAATATAATATTTTGTGATATGTTGTCTAATTTCGTTTTTATGCGAGTAAGTAAGGCCAGGCTTAGAAATATTTTGAATTTTATTACACTTGTCTGACATATTATGTTTGACTGATTTTAGCTTCCACCTCTTCAAACGGAAGAGTTCTGGCGCTTCACATTTATATCGGAGATTCTTCGGCACATTGAAGTTTTAATAACCCACACCGGTAGACTATTTGGCGTTGCGAGTCACGTGGATATAGCACGTGCAATGGACAGGAAACTTGATGCTCTAATCGATATGGCCATCACAATATTAATGGACGAAAACATGGATAGTATTTTATACAGGTGAGCAATGCTTCAGATTTTCGTAAGTTGTATTTCTTGCTAATTTTCTAATCAAAATCCAGGCACCTAAATTTGTTACAACTTATTTGCAAGAAAGAGAGTGGCGGTGCAATCAACTAACAAAGGGTCCCACACTATTACTTTTCGCTTGACATCCGAGCATATAGGGGCTAAGGCTTTTTGTAGGAATAGTCGAATTCATGTTTCTCAATTACAATGAAACATATGTACAGTTTAAGTATTTAATCATAACCCTCCTAGCGTTAAATCCCGGTTGCGTTTGGGGCATCTACCTCGATACCCAGGGTTTGCTTTCCAATTTTTTCTTCTGCACTACGCGAGGTCTTCGGCATCCCTATTTGTGAAACCATTGATAGCACATGCCATACTTTACGGCGTCAACCCAGCATTTCTTGGGCTTACGCCTTGACCGGGACCTGGCGGAGGCGCCGTGGCTAGAGATTTGTTCCCCCCTAAATAGCCGGTTCCGTCAAACGTGACCATACAAAAGAAGCGGTATTTTTTTAAGTTTTGTTTTAATTACTAGAATGTAAGTAATTGTACTATGTATGTATTATGTATACGACCATCTTCATTATATTCTCAATTCACTGCTGGAGTTGTCTGAAAGAGACCGCTTTTTAGCGATAAGACCGCGCTTTGTGCATAACTAGTCATAGTTTTAGTCTGTAAGTTAATATGAAAATTGGTGTAACCTTTTTGCGGAATTTCAGCCTGCAAGGCATTGTAAGTGAACTGCATCCCCTTCTAAAAGGAACGGATCTGGAACACGATTTGGTTGCCTTGGGGTCTGGTCTTACAATGCTCCACGAGTTCAAGGTTTATCTACTAGAAGAGGACTTAAAAAGTAAGTTTATAAAACACTTTTCAGTTTTATAAGCTTAGGATAATTGTGTAAAGCATGAATTCGTTGTACAGGTAGTATTTTAAATTGCAACACGCATATATATTATAGGCATACCGAAGAAGCAGTCGCATTTGGGAGGGAGAAAGGGCACCTCTGTGGGATAGAATCTTGTCCATATTAAGTGTTTTATGAGATATGCCTGTGGTTAAGCCGATATTAGACGATTTATATTATTTATCCCTCTCTTGTCTTTCGCCTTCTCCCAATTATTTGGCGTCATCAAAATATTTCTTTTCCTTTAATAATGCTCTGACAAACATTCTCTGTCACACCGCAAATCATCATGTCGTTCTCCACACAATCCATCCATCTCTTTTATGGCCTATTTTTACATTTGTATCCGTTTGACATTATTTTTGTCACGTGACTTTCATCCGTCCTCATTATTAAATGTTCTACTTCTTTAGTTTATTTGGATGAATCGATCGACGGTATCCGTATAAACATAAACTCGAATCATTCAATGTCTTTCAGTTCTGCGCCTTTTAATTAATTCAATTTGGTCAATCTGTCCAATAGCGTTATATTCTTCTTGCATCCGTTATCTATCTATCTGAGTGAGTTAGTGGAAGTGCTAAGATTTTAGTTTTTGAATTATAGTCGACTCAAGAGTAATTGCAACACTTTGTTTTCAAGTAACCAACGTTAAAAAATAAAATAAATACTAAATAAAACTAAATTATGAGCAAGTTAATATCAAAATTTCTGCCTAGAGAGAAGTGTGTACAGACGGCTGGCTGCATTGCCATGTTGTATGGCAATGCTGATTCGTCGCGAGAAATATGAACCAGCCTCCTAATCACGGCTGGTAGGTATCAAGTTTCTTAAAAATTTGTTTAAAGAAACTCTTTGCCGATGGACCCCACGGACCTAAAGTTTCAAATCAAAATCAAAAATATTTTTTGTTTTTGTTGTAGTCGCAGTTTCGACTATGTTCCCTGACCCAGATAGAGTGGAGACAGGCTTGGCTAATTTGGGCATCAATAATACTAACTTCTGGTCCATAGCAGCACCGAGGATACACGCCGGGTACATCATGTTCAGGCCGGTAAGTTGATATGCACCTCTTTATAACTTTCCTTGATTTGAGTTCTAAAGTGTTTTGAAGTTAAATATGAAAAATTTATATCTTATTTGGACGAGGTAGTGTCAAGCTGGAATCTTGATTACAGCTAGCTGGCCCTAATTGACAGGTGTGGTAGCATGCTATCACAGAATTTCGGCGTCAAATAGATAACCTTAAGATTATGTACAGTGACAGATCCGGTGACTCATTTTTCCCTCCTTTTATCTCACCCCAAAGGCTGGTAACACGTTAGTATCGCTTTAAGTAATGCAAACGTCCACAGGCGGCGGTAACCACTTACCATAGAGTTTAACGCCTGCCTGTTTGCTTGTTTCAAGCAATATTTCTTTTATACCTACTAAACTAAACTAATAAATCAAAAGTTTAAAGACTTTATAGTTTTATTTCTTGTCTAACTTATAAATATTCCACACTTCAGATACTCACTTCAAAGGAGCAAAATTTCCACATAAGCAACTACGTGTGCCAGATGGAGTATATGTCTAAAATCATAGCACCAGGAAACTTGGACGTTGTCACCAACGACGATGTCTATGCGGCAGTCATTGAACAATTTTGTGGCTTGGACGATGAAGTCAGTGTTCAAATTATTCCGGTGCTCATGCAAAATTTTAATTTTAGTCTTGTCATTGATAAGGTAAGATTTCACGTTTTCGTATTCAAATAACGTAGCCGTAGCTCGTGTAGGGTAAATTGAACTATTGCTGGAATCCCCCTCAATTTATTCAAAATATTAAGGAATCAGACTTTTTTAAATATTTTTAGCCATAATAATATTGTATGGCTACAAAATAATAATTATTAAGATTCTCACTATCTCTAATAATTCAATAGGGTCTTAATCACTGGTCGGTGTGCCAACAAGTCTAGAGCCCTTAACTTCGTACTCTGTACATAATATTATAAAAGCGAAAGTAGCTCTATCTTTACTACCCTTTCATGGAAGTCACGGTACCGATTTTGCTGATTATACTGGTTAATGGGATAGTCTTTTTTGCGAGACTCGTCCGAATTTTCCGAAGGCGAATAACTCCTTAGTAAATACTTTATACAATGTAACGTGTGTGCTTGCTCTCAAAATAAATTAGCGTTTAAAATGGGGGAAACCCTAGTTTCGTATCATCCTTAACTTGAGAAGTTATAGATTGTTCATAAAAAATTATCACTTACCCTTTCCTGGATGTTCCTGACATAAAAACTAGTTTTCTTCAGGATATCACTTCTATCTCCTTATCAAATTTCAATACAATCACTTCAGTTCTGAATAGTGTACAAAGAGATATTTAAAATTTGATACGATAGAAATATGTACGTACATATACCCTTATTCTTACCTGCATATCCTCGTCTCTTTGTACCACCTTCTGCCATCGCACCGCTGGTTGTTCAACCCTGCTTCTTTAACCAATTTCGTTCAACAGTTGTCAAAAATGTTTCTCTTGCCTGCTACCTTTCCTGCTTCCATCTTCTTTTAGAACATTTTCAGAACATTGTCGAAGCCGGAAAAGCGTTGGTGACACTATTGGTGTTATAAATGTTCATATATCACATTTTAACAATAACTACTTTCTATCAGATGGACGGTCAGCCTATCTGCTATATTTATGCAATAAAAATATATTTTAGGTTACATCAACCCTTCTCCAAAAACTGTATTCGGCATCAGATCTCACCGAAGGAGAAGGTGTGGAAGTTATGGAGCAGTTCCCAAAGATGGCAGCATTGTTACCAGCAGTTCAAGATAGTATAGGAGGTATCATGGAAACGTTGGGCAATGATCCTTTGTTCGAAGCATTGAAAGACTTTTCTAATGTTGGCAATTTACTCTATGGTTAGTATTGCTTGATAATATATACCCTCCTATCATGACTCCAAAACCCTGATTAAGTATCTTAAAGCTATATGGATTAACAGTCTTAACTATAGCTGTCCATTAGTTCATAGCACAAGCAGCATATGTTATAATTATCAAAAGTTTAATATTTGTATAATATTTTTTAGGATCGGACTTTATGTCAAGCGCCGGGAAAATGCTCTGCGGAAAACCTTTCAATATAAACGTGAATCGATTCCTGAGGTCCATTATCCAGAACAAGGACATGGATACCACACCCAACCAGGCACAACTGGAGGCACTTCCAAGTAAGTCACTTTTTTATCTTATATTTAAAGCGAACAAGTTGGAAGAGAAAAAAGAAGAAAACATTTGCCTGGAAAGAGACAATACAAATGCTAACATATGAATTTCATACAATTATATAGTTGAACTTAACTATATAAGAGATATAAAAGAGCCATTAGCTAAAGCTTTCAAAGCACTGGTAAATGATGAGTTCAAACTGTAGTAGAGACATGGAAGATGAACACTAAAGAATTAAAATTTCTCATCTCAACCTGCAATCATAGGTCAGTCCACCACTCCATATTTCATCTCAAAAATCTCAAACTTTCTTTGGACTTTTTCTTTGGACTCAGTTAAGTAAAAAAAGATCTCGTCATGCCAGCTTCAACGACTTCATCAGCCGAGCTCTTGTCAGTGTCGGCGTTCCAGGCATTCTAGAACTGACTGGCTTGGTGTGTGGCGATGGCAAAACACCGGACGAAATATCACTCGTCCCTTGGAGGATAGGGCGCTTCAGAGAAGGCGTCAAACGGCGCAAACATGGAGTCTTAGAAAAAGATTACATATTTGTGCCGTTTGAGGTTGAAACATTAGTACTGTGGGGTCCATCAGCAAAAAGTTTTTTTAAATTTGTAAGATACTCTTTGACACTACCCGTGATCAGAAAGCTAGCTCATATTTCGCTCAACTACAATTAAGCATTGTCATGCACCGGGGTAACTAAATGAAATAAAATGACTTGCTCTAAATTTTCTAAGCAAACTAAATTCAGAAACTATATTCTCAATGTGCTTTGAATTTATTTCAGCTGATTTTTGCCGATCATTGTACACTCAGATAGTGGGCCTTGAAGGCGGCAAAATTGTGTGGAGCATAGTGAAACCATTGCTTATGGGGAAGATACTGTATACACCAAGTAATCCAACTATAGACAAGATTATTGAAAAGGTAAAATTATTTCTGTATCTGTTAAATCATTCATTTGCTATGCTGTTTTTTAACATCGTAAATGTAAGTGGGCTATGGGAAGGCAAGCAAACGACAAATTTAATTAAAGCGATGCCCGTGCCCGTTATTTGACCTTTTTTTATTCATTTCAGCAGACAGGCAGATGGTTGATGATGATGACCTGATGAAAAACGGTTACCATCGTCCAAGGACATTTGCAACACCAAACGTGCTACAAATGCACTGCTGCTCTCTTAAGGGAGACTCGAACCTGACCACTAACGCCACTCAAGGTTGTTATGGCGGTATACTCTAGACCAGGGCTGGTAGCCTTGCAGGCAGGCAAATACCCTACCATCTGGTTGTCGGTTGTTTTGTCGCTTCTGACGACCGTTTTCTCCGTTGCTGCAGAGACAAAAATATACACAGATAAATATTAATACAACAACTTTTAATTGGTTTAAGTACATTTAGAGCGTTTTTGCGCCATTAGTCGTCTACACTCCTCTCTCACACATCGTTTCTTTAACACCTAGTTATCACCAGGCAGACCGTCTTTTATTATTATAGTACAATAGAAATGGAGGTACTAGATCGTTTAGTTCCATGTCGTACTAATGCTAAGTGTAATCAATAACTTTTTTGAATATATTACAGGCAAACTTCACTTTCTCGAAGATATCAAGGGTGACCGGTCTCCTCCACTCATTCGCTGCAGCTTTTCCATCTGTGGACAAATTAACTGACCATCGAGAGGGCATAGCAGTGCTACAGCGGGTTATGACCTCATCCAAATTCGAAGAACTGAGAAGCATGCTTATTGGTAATCACATTGATGTACCCGATATGGACGTGGATGGGATTTTTGGACAGTTTGGAGATTTGAAGGTAAATTTACTAAAGCCTGATTTAAATTTTGTTTAGTTAAGACGCGTGCTAAGTCGCGAAACTGACGAGTTCTTATCATGGGCAGAAATCTACATAGTCGACAACTTATCGAACTACTGAAAACAACAACAAAACAACTGAAAAATTTCTGTCCAAGAAATTCAGTTCTCAACAAATTGAACGCTCATTTAAATATAACTTAATGTAACGTAAATCGCTAGGGAAGACTGAAAAAGGCGTGCTAGCTGGTGCGCAAACGTTAGTGAATCATAAATATGATAAATACTGCCAATTGCCTGATATTGCCTAAGATTTCACAGGACAGTTAATATATAAAACCTCACCTGACAATAGGCATTCATTACACTTATGTTATGTTGTACAGGGTGTTGGCAACTTACTAACAAAAGCGTCTGATCTGTTACGATGTATAAATTTGGACCGGTTTCACCCACAACCTGATGAAGTCGAACTAGCTCATGAAGCGGCGAAGTTGCTACAAGTGAACGAATTCACAGCTGGTGAGTTATTCTTGGTCTAATTCAAAATTGTAGCCAGTATTACCATTTGAGACTCAACTTTAGGGAGATTTATACAATGTTATGGAAGCCGGTTTATAGACTTAAGTCAACCCACAGAGTAAAAATGTTGATTAACAAAGTAATGCGTGCAAAATAGTTAGGTGTATAAAATAGATACGCGCATTTAGAATGTTCTAAACTATTTTATTATATTATTTTTAACATTATTATCTATATATTAAGAATGATCGTTACACAATCACTAAGATCTAAGAAGTAAACATTATTATATGATGAATAAAGATATATTTACAATTTTATTTTTAAGCATAATTCATAGAAACCAGTGGATCTATAAAGTGACTCTGCAACAAACATACCATCTTATGTACTAATACCTAACTCATCTTATGTTGTCCAGGTCTCATTTTCCTGAATACAAAGAAAAAGAATAACGCTTTAACAAACGTTGAGTACAAAATAAGGATGGATATTGAAAACGTTCCTACTACGAAGAGATTGATGAGTTAGTAAGTACAAGTGTTGTTATACTTTTCCTAGTTGATTTTCTCACGTACTGTGCATATTATGAGGGTGAAGCAAAATATCATAAGAAATCCTGCACATCAAGATTATCAACAAGTGGAACCAACCTATATAACAACCAAGAAACAGTAGGATATAATATATAAATTGATATTAGTATAGAAAATAACATACTTTGTAAGGCTGCTATATTCATGAATGAGCCAAAAGGCTGGCACTTAGTTCCATTTTTTTAGAACACATTAATTACTTCCTCTATTTTAGTGATATGTATGATTTAGTATTGTGTCATAATTAGAAAAATATAGCTAAGCTCAGTGCCGTAAATAGGGCGGTGCCACCGGTGCCCAGGCACAGGGCGTAGACTCTGGGGGGCGCAAGAATGGTCAGACCAGGCAGGACTATTATATTTTCGGTTTGCTCGTGATAAGTTTTCGCTACACCCCTAGTGCTCGATTCCAACAGATAGGTGCCTACATGCCAGTATCGTCAAAAATGTCTATTAAATTTACAAAACAGCATGCTCATTTTTTTGGCAGCGCACGAGCGTATTTTTGTTCTAGTTCTCTGAAAAAATTGATATTTCTTCTAAAATATTAGGTAATTGGTCCACCGACGCCAAGATCCTTGTGAGTTATTTTATCACCCTGAAAGAAATAAAGTAAGCCTATAGATTGCATTACTCTAGCTGGGGTATCTATAATATTTAAAAAAAACAAAGGCTGTTATAGAAGCTCGCATAGGGCGCATAAAAGGCTATTTACGGCACTGGCTAAGCTCTTGATCTGCTGTAAATTCAGAATTAATATTTTATATTCCAGTATGTGGACACCAGGTCCCGAGGCAAACTTTATTGAGAACTTGCGCTACTTTAGAGGCTTTGTCCAAATACAAGACATGGTAGATAAAGCCATTATAGAACTTTCTCACAATTCATCCAGACGGGTAAAGCGAGAGACAGAAATGGAGGACGTAGATTGGGGTGTTTATACACAGGAGGAACCTTATCCATGTTTCAGGAAAGATTAGTAAGTGACATCTTTATAATATTTTTTATTAAGGAACACCCACAAATTACTGATAATATTGACGATACGAACAATTGCTAAAGATGTTCCTTATGGTTGTTAATGAACAAAATTGATTGACAAATCTATACGAATTTGATAAATGCAAAAGTAATTCTATTTCTATTTATATTTTACTAATTTATACAGAAATATATATTTCAAAGGTTGTACAAAAGAATCCCTAAGTAAAGTAGGGGGATCATAAGGTTTACTTTGGATACACAGTACCTACTTAAGAACTTCTTATAAAGCACTATGCAATGTAATAACAAAATATTTATATCATTAAAACATTAACTATTTTTCAGCTTCCAAAATTCATTGTACGAGTCCCAGGCGTTGATTGTAGCGTTCTTCTTTGCCCTGGTGTTCACCGTCACTTCAGTTGTTAGATTCATAGTTGCTGATAAAGAATCTGGGAATACTATGGTATGTGATCACAAAGGACTATATATTTCAAGACTATATCATTGTTATCTGGTAAACATTTTTTTTTAAGAATTTCTAGCAAAAGCAGAACTCTTACAATAAAGTCCATTAGTTTGTTTATATAAGCATTTTTCGACGTTATAAAGCCATGCTGGTATCATCTTATACTAACATATAAAACTGAAGAGATTCTTTGTTTGTTTGATTGAACGCGCTAATCTCAGGAACTACTGGTCGGGTACATAAGCGACGGTTACCACTTTCCATTAGGTAGATGGATCGTCTGACTGTTTTCCAGCTCCGCCTTAATAAGGCAAGGGTCTAGCTGTGTTGTGGTCGTTGAAGAGAGATATAATAATTTTTATAAAGAAATATCCTGCTTTTGTATTATTTAAATATATATAAACTTAATAAATACGACTATGGATATTTAAACGTGTTTATCTCTCAATAATTTTCACTCGACAAAACAAACAAAAAAATTGACATATAAAAATAAAAATCACATTCAAAATTCTGTTCTATGGGAAAAATAGGTTTAACACCAATGAGACTGCAACAAGCTGATTCTACTATTCGTTAACATTTTCCTTGCAGCTAATGTCAGTGATGGGTGTGGATTTGAAGTATCACACACTATCGTGGTTCATCGCGTCCTTTATCGAGGTGACTGTGACCATGGTATGCGTTACTCTGACGCTGCACTTCGGTCTGGTGCTGCCCAGGACGGATCCGACGTTGTTATTCGTATTGCTGTTCATATTCGGTATCTCCGTGCTTTCTTTCTGGTGAGTTAAGTTTATTTTGGTGAAGCCAATAATTTGAGACCAGTAATTACATTTGACAAACTTGAACTATATGCTATAGTGGATGAAAGTTTGTATCATTCAATAATTCATAAAATTAAATGTGGTATTACTTTGTCCTATTTGAGATACGATAGTTTTATTCGTAATTTTTGAAATTCAGACAGAACAACATCTATCAAGAGAGCTAGTATATTATAGATACTGTTTTTCCTTTCCAGCTACATGATGTCAAAGATCTTCACGTCGGCTAGTTTTGCGGCGATATGCACAGTGATTGCATACATGGTATCTTTTATGCCGTTTGTTCTTATATTATCACTGGAAGCTGTAATTAGTAGTACTATGAAGATGATAATCGTAAGTATACATTAGTTACTTTTTGAAATAAAATTGATCATTATTAGATTAATTAATTCGTATGTTTACCAGCTGGTATTTTTTTGGAACCGTAATAGTTTAGTAGCGAATCATAAACTCGTGTTTCAAAAGAAACGGGTTCAAATTTTGGTCAGGAAGCATTTACCACTTAGGCAGGTATCTGAGAGCCTAGAGTGGTCGCTAAAAGATTCTTTGGAGAATCTTTCAGTGAAATTGACATATGTCTAGATATACTGATAGTTGTAAAAATAATGTTCATCATACAAATCTACGAAAATGACCTCATTAGGCCCTCTGGTGTAAAATTAATAGCACCCACATACTGTATATCTTTAACGACCACGGGCCATAAAAATAGCCCGGACATTTGGAGGGCTTACGCGGGGTCATGGAGAGGCCAACATGTAGAGGCCATTTGAGAAATTTAATGTTAATGTGGCGTAACACTGCCCGGCGATTATCCCTGTCTACACCATATAATAATGCACCCAAGGACAAGCCCCTGCCAGTGTAGGACTATTGTGGGTAATAAGGACAAAAAGTACTAGGTGCTAGGGGTCTGGAATATGGGGACTATGACATACATATTGTTACAATTACAATAGGAGATCATGAAACCTACAGACCGCGATAACCGATGTATAAAATCCACCAATTCGTCTTGGACAAGTGTGGATTACCTGTTCTCCTTATAAATGAGGAAGCCTGAACCCAACACTAGAAAGTTACGGGATATGATTATAATTTTCTTATATAGTGCCTGTCGATGTCATCATCACTTTGCTACGCGATGCTGTACATTGCGAGGTACGAGGCTGTTGGTGTGGGGGCACAATGGGGAGACATTTGGTTGTCACCCATCGAAGGGGAGCACATGAACATCATTAGTGCTGCGGCTATGTTGGTCGTCGACGCCGCCATGTACCTCTGCATCGGATGGGTAATCGACCGATATTTTGGTGAGTATTCCATCCCTGTTATTCTTTCCCTCAACCCCTACCCTTCATTTTTTACGAGAGCAAATCCGATTTATAACCATCGGCCGCACCGGCGTGTGAGTTTAGCCATGTCGGAGTAGCACTAGCACCTCAAACAAGAAGTGCTATTGTCACGCCACGTTCAAGGATACCCACTAAATCCCCTCGGTGTTCCTTCCTTCGCCTTATGCCAGGGCTACGGGAAAAGCGAGGCTTTACCAAGTCCGCATGTCCTAGCAGGCGGGACCCAATGGCCACATTCGCTGTCGCGGGGGAAAAACTTTTCTCCTTTATTCCAATCTAAATCTTGCTGTTAGCTAGCTAACAACGCGTTTCCTTCTCTCCTGGTGTTGTAATCGTCAATGGGCGACGGTAACCACTATCCATTGGCTGGGAAGTCTGCCTGTTTGTAAATGTCGCAAAAAAAACAATGATTCACAATGGACATCTGCAAACCAAGGCAGCCGATACGTTGCCTACCTCGTTAAGACTTTAAATATCTGTTAAGACACTTTTATTTACGTGTGACACAAAAGAGTTTGCGCATTCTTCCCAACATGTGCATTAATTACATAGTCATCACAAGTAAAACAATTTCCTTCTCAGGCATAAAGACTATTCAGAGCAACATAAACAACTGCACGACAAATGACGAAAAAGCTGGTGTCAGTATAGTAAACGTGACGAAGATCTACGGCGAAGGCACCAGACGAGCCAAACTGGCACTGGACAATGTCTCCATGGAACTACACAAAGGTCAAATCACCACCTTGTTAGGACACAATGGCGCTGGCAAAACCACTCTTACGTAAGATATTCTGCTTTCAACTTTAAGAAGCGGGGGTACGCACTTATGGATTGGAATGAAAACACCAGTTTTTAATTTAAAAGCTTTTATTGACTTACAAAGCCGCGCGTAATACCTCTCCGCAGGGTTGCCCCTATGCCCCTATACGGACGACTAGCGATGCACTGTCCCGACGATAAGTTGTCTCACTCACAATACAGTCGCCAATATTGCATAGACCACTTCCTGCTACTAAAGTGCTCACCTCCGATATTACCGCGTGTAGCTCGCTTCTGTTTTATCTCTCGAACAACGCTACATCTTCTTCACTTAACTGTCCACTAAAAATGTCACTTACTTCACCACTTAACTCCTCACTTTCTTCTATTAAACGTCTCTTCTAACTCTTCTGTATCGCACTTGTCGCTTCGCTGTCTTGAACTGAACTCAACTCTCAACTGCCCGGAAGGCGCGCTTTACGGTGCTTATATACCCGGAAGAATCTTCTGGAACCCATAATTTCGATCTTCTTTTCGTTTTCTTTTATTTACTATCTGTTCCTTTCTAAAGATCTTTCTATCTCTGTCTTTTCGTTTTCCATGAGAATGTAATAAGAAATATGAGTTTTCCTTACAGCAATATCCTGACGGGTATGCTGAGACCCACCAAAGGCCATGTGACAATCCGGTCAGAGCGCGGGTTCGGCACGCAGTTGGGCGTTTGTCCGCAGAGGGACGTGCTTTTTGAGTACATGAGTGCCAGGGAGCATGTGGCGCTGTACGCACAGATCAAGAGCGGGAAGAGTGCTGATGATGTCAGAGATGAAGTCGACAGGTGAGAAAATAAAGACAGGTTTTATTCTATGTAGTTGACATTGGTGTCATCAGGACGAAAGTCAAAGAGCGTATTATGAATTTTTAAAGTGTTTGAGTAACGGAGATTCTAGAAGATAATGTGGACATTGTTAAGGAACGTAGCGTATTGTATTCCAGAAACAAACAAGGCAAACATAGAGTAGGCTATAATTTATTACTTAACATTAAGATACAATTCAAGAAATTTTAAGTATAGAAGACAATAGGTGGTCTTATCACTAAAAGCAATTTCTCCCAGCCAACCTTAGGATGGATTAGAAAAAAATGTGTTACATGTAGCAGATTTGCTCGGTGTACAGAGACGGTTAAAATAACGTTGGTTAAGGCTTACTGTGCCTCCCTGTACTCGACAAGTCTGTGGTTCAAATATACCCAAAGAGCTTACAATGCCCTACGAATCCAATACAATATTCCTTCAGGGTGCTGTTGGGGCGACCCCGCTTCTATATTGCGTTGTCTATGTTCGCTGAAGCGCATTAAGATGGCTTTGATGCTTTATGGCGTAAAAATACAGGTTCATTACAAAGCAGATTGCGTGATAGCAGCAACAGCATCCAGAAGCTAGTAAATTTGCCTGCCCACTGATTTGGCCCTTTATTAAGAGGACCAAATCAGTGTTAGTCATTAATTAATAACATAGATATAAGGAAAGAAATAATAATAATAACAATATTGTGTGTCTTTGTCTGTGTATATGTATTGGATAGTGTCGTCTTGTAATAAATAAATTATAATGGTGAAGATGTTAATGAGTTTGTGGCAGTGGATTAAATAATACTTCAGATGGCAGAGAGTAGTATTCACTGTCTATTGCTGATGTGAACTAATTTATTTTTGTAACGGTAACATTAAGCACAAATATTATCAAGTCCTCGAGCTAGTACAATATATATATCACAATGTGTGAGCGGGACGGATGATGTGCAAGCGAGATAGTGCAACTATCAATATGTGCACTCCCGTGTTGCGCTCGCCAGTAGTTCGTTGACTACTGCGATGACTGTTGAACAGTGTAATAAATTAAACATTTTCAGAATGCTAGAAGTGTTGTCCCTGGGAGCGATATGTGATGAACCCGTGGTTCGCTTGTCCGGAGGCACTCGGCGTCGACTCTGTGTAGCTTTGGCCTTCGTGGCTAAGCCCAGATTGGTGTCGTTGGACGAACCCACTTCTGGAGTGGACCCTGCTGCAAGGAGGTCAGATTTAAAGTTACATTCTACGTTTCTGCTCTACTCTTAGTTTCTGATATTCGTTTGTTGGAAATTTGATGTTTAGTATCGTAAAAACCCAAAAAAATCAACAATAATCAAAAATAAAAATAAAAAAATTATTTTATAAACATTTATTAAAATAAATATGTAAATATTGGCAGTACTGTTTCTTGTACTCATGCAAGGCAAAGTCGACTTTCTGCCGACGAACATTCCGCGACTGTACAAGAGTTTTAAATATTGTTACAACCTAGGCGCCGACGAAAACAAATTCACATCTGTAAATGCACATTTATTACCCATCGGCATTTGAACTAATAACACTGAAACTATTGTAATTCTTTTATGATCGTCTTCTTTTGTTTACTTATTTATTGTCATGCGGCCTATTGTTGTATTGTAATTGTTTACAATCACCTGCGGTTGTAATCATTAGCCAGGTATTACGGATTTTAAAGTACAAGCTGATTCTAGGAAATTCGATTCACGTTGCCGGGCGGAAATATTGCATTTCTGCAGTATAAAAAGATGACCTGATGTTATATTTGTACCTGTGTTATACGTGTTTGTATAGTTCTAATAAACTCTATAGTAATTCCAACGGCATTTTAATATTTAAATATAACGTCATTTCGTGTTATTCAATTTCCTGATCTCTCTAAACAGGGACATCTGGTCAATGATAGTGAAGTTAAAAGAAGACAGGACAGTTTTAATGACTACACATCACCTGGATGAGGCGGAACTACTTAGTGATCAGATAATTATCATGCATAAGGTACATCGTTCATTATCTTGATTACAGTTAAGGCCTGCTTGAGCAGTTTCAGCCAGGTGGTATGGCATTATTTGCTCGACTGGATGGCTACCACCCCTGGTCTAAAATATCTCGCCATAACAAACTTGAGATTTGCTCCAGCATCAGTAGCCAGATTCCAGTCTCCTTTAAAAGAGCAGCAGTGCATTTGTATCGCCTTTGGTTGCAAGTGTCCATAGTCAATGGTAACCGCTTTCCATCAAGTGGACCGTCTGCCTATTTGCTGAACTAATGCAATTAAAAAATTAAAAAGGCTCTAGCAGTATGATGCCACGCTCTCACAAAATATCGTCGTTAAATGGTTGAGTGAGAGTTCTGGTGGCTCACTTTCCCCGCCTCCTGACGCATCTTTCCTACTATTTTATGCCCTCCATCCCATCTCGTTCTCCCTGTTCCACCCTAAAGGGTGGCAACGTGTTAACATAGCCCCCGGTGTTGCTAACGTCCACAGGCAAAGTCAAAGCAACTTATTTGTTAGAAACATGGAGTTTTTGGCAGATGTTATGCTGAGTGACTTAACGATAAACTCCCTTAAACGTCAAAATCATTTGGCTTTGCTTGGTTTTATAGCATTATACCCACTCTTAATAACGACAACCATTAAGGAACCTTTTGACTTTTAGGTACCTTTTAAGTTGTCAAAATTAGTAAAAGCTGCGCAGCTGTGTACGTTCTTTTATCGCTTTGAGACAGCCCTCTATAACGCCATAAATTACAGTCCCTTTGGTGTCGTTATATAGAGTTTACACAGTAATTAAAGTCGACAAATAAATAATATTTAAAGAAGTCTTTAACAAGATCTCTTATGTAAGTATTGTGAAGTTACGAAATTACGATTTCAGGGTCAAATCCACACGACAGGATCCCCGATCGAGATCAAACGATCTCTAGGCAACGGATATAAACTCACAGTGATCTATCCCAACCAAAAAGAACAGATGAGTGACGAACCCTGGACTCAGGGTTGGGTGGATGACGACTGTAGCCTTGAGGAGAAGACCAAGCAGGTTTTAGCTGTCACCAGGGATGTCGTGAAAAATGCAAATTTGGCAGATGTTAATGGACTGGAAGTGGAACTCACTCTGCCATTCTTTGATGCCAACGGTGTTAATAATGAGTAAGTTAAACTTGCTAATAGCTGGGATTCTGTATATAACTACCTATTAATTTGCCTTCATAATAAAAGCATATATTTTTCCTACTGCTGCCCTCTGGCGTCCAAAATTCTTAAGGGAACTGACAATGTACCCGCCACACTTGAATATGACGGCTTGGGGGATTTGATCTCAATGTGCAGGCGTACATCATCAATGTGTGCTTATGTTATATCTAATATATAAAATTCTCGTATCACAGTTTTCGTTGCCATACTCCTCCGAAACGGCTTGACCGATTTTGATGAAATTTTTTGTGCTTATCCGGTATCTATGAGAATCGGCCAACATCTATTTTTCATCCCCCTAAATATTAGGGGTAGTCCACCCCTAAATATTTTTTTTTATTTTTACCGGGCAGGACGACGTCTGCCGGGACAGCTAGTATATCTATAAGATAAAAGTAACTAGAAATAGGTTATCCGGTACTTTTTTGTATTTATATGATTTAAATTTAATTGTATATGGAAATGTGTTTGCGAGATGAAGAAAATTGTAGATCACGGAACATAAAAATTGCCCGAACTTGGAGGGCTTACATGGGGCTATGGAAAGGCCAGCACCTAAAGGCCCTTTGACAAATTTTATGTATATGTGGCGTAACACTGATACGCCACCATATAATACTACTATCTACACCATATAATAATGCACCGAAGGACAAGCCCCGGTCAATGTAGGACTATTGTAGGAAATAAGAACAAAAGGTACCGGGCTATTGGGCTAAACTACTAGTGGAACTGGGTATCTGGAACTATGGCGTCAGTCACAATGTTCAAGAAACTCGCCACTTACTGCATGAGCCCCTAAAAATGTTAAGATTGGCGAAGGGCAATGGGTGTGAGTGGCTAAAGGTTCTCAAAAAGTGGGCTGCAGATTCACTGGAACTCCTTCCGACGTTATGCCATTTATCACCCCCATCCCTAGAGTCTTAGCTCTAGCGATCTTCACTCCGTGCCGGCTGGTTAAGGCAAGCACTGAGTTAGAGGCTTTGTTTAAGCTCCCCAGTTATTGTTATTGCCTGATTATTGGTTGAACTTTTTCGACTAGCATCACTTCTTTTATAATTTCAATTACGTAGCCTTCTATTCTGTAGATAATTTGGCCTGCTCTCAAATATTTTGATAAATGTAATTAATTCATTCAATACCTGGTTTATTTCAGTTTCCTCAAATTGTGCACCACTTTGGAAGCAGCGCAGAACACTTTGGGCTTTAAGTCGTACAGCTTGGACTGCAGTAGCCTGGAGCAAGTTTTCTTTGATATCTGCCACCAAACGGACATTCCGCAAAATACTATTGAATTTGGTAAATCATTTAATTTTTTTAGAACATAAACGCTTATTTATATTAGGTACAGAAGATGGCGGCCTTATTGTTAAAAACAAGCTCTTTTAGACATCCCCCTAAACTAAGTAAAATATTTAAACTTAGCATGGTGAAGACCATAAATAATGTGAAATATTCAGAACATAAATATAAATAATAGATGTTATATATTATGCAACCATAAAAATGTATCATAATAACACAGAATAAGCAGTACTTCATAAATTAAATGCATACAAACATAGTTATAAGGTAGGAAAAGTTTCATATTGTGAGTGTTGAAATTTCCAGCAAAAAGTTTTTATTGCGGCTAATAAATTTTGTTACTGGCCATAATATATTATTTTTAAAAATGGAACATTGATGTTCTTTTGTTATTTTTTGTCTATTTATGTTTTCCCTCCATTAAAATTGTCATATATTTCGCACGTGCAGGAATTTTTGACGGGACCTGAAAAATACTCTAAAATGAACAATAGTTGTAGGATATTGATAGTTTCTGAGTAATAATTATAAGTTTTTGTGAGAAATGTGAACTGTGTAGTGAAATGTGGCCTCTCGAGGTTTCACAAGAATTCTGTTGAATGGCATCGGTTGTAGCCTACAATACAACTGCGCTACTATACGAAGACTTATACATCAGAATTAGCTGTATGGACTAAAACGCCTTCGCCTGCTTTTGTGGCGAATTCTAATACTACTTTCGCGCGTGCAGTTTTTTTATTTTTTTATTATTTACAGTTCGTTTAGTTTATTTCAAGAAGTGTTGTCCTCTTTTTCTTAGAAGACAGCCCTTCGAAGTCGGCCTCCACGTCGAGCATACGCACTGACCGAGGGCCCCTAGTCCCGGCCGAAGGACCAGTGAGGGGAAGTGCTTGCGACCAGTTTGTGGCCTTGATGCGGGCGAGATATTTACACCATATAAGAAACAAGTAAGGAATATTTATTCAAAATTAGGATATGCCCGCGTCTACGTCCACGCTTGACTTGTAATTCCCGCGGGATACCCGGGATAAAAAGTGTCACAGCTTTTAAGTCTAAGAATTTTCTGTCGATCAGTGAAAATCGAACTCGGCCCAGTAGTTTTTACGTGAATCCAGAACAAACAGACAAACCGAGAAATATACAAGAAATCTAAAAAAAATGCATCGTGTTCTCCGTCGTTTATATAGTCTATTCCAGTTGTTTTTTTAATAGCTCCAATGTAAAGGGCATTAAAAGACACGACATGTTTAAAATTTTATAGATAGATAGAAGATAGATAAACTCGCGACCATGTGACCATTTTTTATATTAAAATTCAATTTAAATTACCAGCGTGAAGTTCAAAATTCAATGGAACAGTCCATTGAATTTTGAATTTTATATACGCACAATTTTCTTTGATCTACGTATAAAAGAATATGTGCGTTACAGATAGAGCTAAAATTCATTTTAAATTTTTAAGTTTTATTTAAATAGAAAATGAATACTATCGAGTAAAGACAAATGTTTTTTATTCTGAGATAAATAAGGTTGAATTTTATGTATTTATCTCTTTCTGTTTCATCGATCGATCTTTTTGTTTCATCGATTTTCAAATCACAACGATGAAAGTAGTTTCACTTCCAAAAGCTTGAGATATAAATTGAATAAGGCATATAAAGAAAATCAATTTATAGCTAGACATGTTGCTGGAGAGTTTCTTGCCGCTTCTTCTCCTCAACAGCAATGACACGTTGCGAAGCGGTGTACATAGGATAAGAAGTGAAATTAAATTTTAACTTACATGTATGCCCCTCAAAAAGTGTTCTCCGGTGGAATTTTTTTTTTATAAATAAGGTATTTAAGAAGAAATACCTCATTAATATTACCATCTAATCTAAACATCTAGTGCTTTAAACAAAACTAAAGTGTGTACTGTGCTAACTTATCAAAGAACATATCAACAAAGTGTCTTCCCCTTAATAGAGACAAGAAGAAAAGCGCTAATGGACACTTTCTTAGTTAAATACTTTTAGTTAATTTAGATTATATTTAAATTACTTATTAGTCTTTTTAGATTAGATTGTAATATTAATGTGGTACTTTTTAAATACAACATTTAAGAAAAAAAAATCTAATACAAAAAGCTTAATAAGTAATTTAAATATAACCTAAATTAACTCCATTAGCACTTGTCTTATTGTCTCTATTAAAGCGAAGACACTTTATTCTTGTGCCCTTTATTAATAGCTAGCATATTACACTACTCTTTTGTTTTGTTTATACCACTAGTTCAAATGGTTTTGTCCTTTTCAGCCTTTCGTTATGTTTATGTGACAATGAAGCTGATGCTCTCTGGAATTTATTAATAAAAACTATTGAATTTGAATTAAATTGAAAACAAAAAACGCTTTGAATTCATCTCTTTCTCTCAAAATTTACGACCTTCTACGAATCTTAAACTTAATAATCCCAAACATTACTCATCTTTTTTCAACAATTCTTTTACTGTACAGGCTATTCGACTCTGGAATGAGTTACCTGTTACTGTTAGACAAGCTAAATCACTAACAATATTGAAGAATATGACAAAAAAGCACTACCTACAACATAGTGATATTTGATATTTCTACGGATATTTATATATGTGTATATATAATAATATATGTATCTATATATTTATGTATGTATATATTTATGTATGTAATATCAATAGGTGTATTTATATATGTCTATTTAGTACAAAATATATGTAAGTAGCTGCATATCCTCTAATATTTATATATACCACCTGTGACCAATATATTATATGTTTTTATTCCTGCCTCGGGTTGTCTGGAAGAGATCGCTTCTTAGCGATAAGACCGCCCATTGTGCACATATAGAATATTTTTAGGCTACAAGTTCATCTGTGTTTTCTGTAATGGTGTACAATAAAGTGTTATCTGTCTATCTAAATTGAATTTGAATATCACATCAATCAAGCTCACGTTAAGATATGTAGACACGATAGTGGTTCCGACCTGGCTCTTTCTCCTATATTATCATATTATCCAGGTGGTTAGTGTTCCTGCTGTTGATCCTGCCGTCCCTGTTCGTGGCGGTTGCGATGGGCTTCTCGATGCTTCGTCCGCCGGCGGACAACGAAATATCTCTACGTCTAGACGATCAGCTGTATAATGGATCTACCGAATACTTGGTGTAAGTGAAATATTATCGTTAACATTTGGCAAAAACTATAGTATATATATACTATCAGTATCCTTCAAATATTGTTCATTTTCTATTTAAAATTATAATTTTGCAACGTAGTTCTTTTACGCGGTTTACGAGAGTGAACTGGCCGATTGTTAAGTAAGGAAAAAGCGTAATGCACCCTACGGACGAACTTTAATGTAATTTTTATTACGCAACTTCGAACTTTAATACAATGGAATAAGATCTAAAATAATATCAATCAGTGTAAGATAAGGCGTTTTGAAAATAGAAGGTTATAATCGCCCTTATTCAGCCGCCACATGCCCATATTTTTTTAAATATATTTTAATCATAGAATTAATACGCTTAGATCCCGAGTACATGCGAGGAAAGTTAATATTGATTTCGCTTCTCGACGCGTCGGTGCCGTCAGTGCATAAGACAAAGTATCAGTGTGGAGAGCTCCAATAGTTCCAATTCCCTACTTTTTAGAAATACTATTTACTTTTAACATTGTGCCTTTGTGTGCGTATCAGCGAAAATAATGTTGGTTTTGTACTTTAAGTCTGAATGCAATTTTGTAAAAAAAAAACTATCTAGGTATTACTACACTAAGGCCCGCTTGTATAACGATCGCCATTAAATAAAATTACTTAATCATATTAAACTGCCGCAATACATTTTACACAAAACATATTGACGGTTCCTCGGCGGCCAATTTTTCGTTGTGCCAGACGCTAATTGTATTTAACACCCTTAAATACGTTTTGTGTTTCGTAAATAAATTTAAGCAACCTTGTGCAAGCGGCCCTAAGATTAAGTTTCTTTTAACATAAGCAACTTCGTTTTTGACGGAGAACTCCGACCGCAATTTTAGTTGTTAAAATATAAACAGCAGAACATCAGGCTGCAAGTATCCGCAAAATGCTTCATTTGGCTCCATTTCCCCAGGTCGCAACCATCAGTTTACAACGATTCCATAGACATCAGCCCAGTATTCGCCAGTGACGTGATGAACAGTTTGCAGCACGGGAAACAAACGAAAGACTGGACAGATGAGGTATATTAATAGTCTCCATTAAATATATATCATCATTGGCTCTTCATATCATCATCATCGCCATCGGCAGTCATCATAATATAAATGCGAATGTGTATTTATTTGTAACGCTTTCACATCTCAACTGCTAAATCAATTATCATGACATCTTGTACACCCCTTCTTTTTTATTTCTTTCATTATGACACGCAGACGGCACACCTGATGGAATAGGGTTACTATCACCGATGGACATTTGTAACACCAATGTGGAACAAGAGAGATAAATTGTATTAAAACGCCGCCGCAATGAGTCATTTAATGCCTTGGGCAGCCTGCAGTGCTGGCAGAGGTGATAACACGCATTATAGAAAGGTGAGCGACCCGAGGCAGGAATACTACTTCGTTGCTTGAATAGCTGTAGCTAATTTGCCTGTCTATATAGTTACTACTCCTGGTCTAGAGTATGCCACCATAACAGCCTTGAATTGCGTTCCAGCGTCAATGGCCAGGTTCCAGTATCCCTTCAGAGAGCAGCAGCGCATTTGTGGCACTTCTGGTGTTGCAAATTGTCCATAGGCAATGATAACCACTTTCCTATCAGATGGCCCGTCTGATGAACTCATGCAATAAACATAAAGATATTTCAAGCGCCTGTAGAAATTGTGCAACTGGCTCCTTCGTAGAGTGCAGGCACTCGGTGATCTTCAACAAGGGTTGCACATGATTTCCCTGGGATCCACTCATCAGATCCAGATTTGGTGACAATGAGATCACCCCAGTAGTGTACTCTTTCGAATAAATAATAATTTACAAAATTGGTGCACAAATGACGTAAATCGCTTGACAAAAGTAAAAAAAACCATAATCAAATTGAGAACCTCCTTCTTTTGGAAGTCGATTTAATAGCATTGCAATCATAATTAAGTTTATTGTGTATTTTTGTTTTCAGGACACGCCTACATGCAAATGTATGGAAACACACCAGCAGTGTGATATTGACCGAAACATGACTGAGTCTAGACCGGAAATGATGGTCCTGCCAGATGTGAAGACGCTCAATACGTGGATTGTCAATTCCTTTGATAATTTTATTGAAAAAAGGTAGGTCTAACACTTATTATTTCATCCACAGGCAAAGATAGGGATATATACGTGGGAGCTGAATTTAATAATGATGTGTATTTAGGAATATATTTACGACTTTCTTTAAGCACTGAGACTGCTTTTGCGTCTAGGCAACTAGTTGTCGGAATTGGTATTAATATTTTAACTAAAAAAAATACGTCCAATGATGATAAATAATTTAATAAACGTCACTCAAACTTATAAACTTTTCAACGACTTTCAGATATGGCGGCTATACGTCTGCGTTGAAAAACAACTTTACCAATCTCATAGCCTGGTACAACAATAAGGGCCACCACGCACTGCCTGCTTTCATCAACTCCCTAAACAACGCGATACTGAGAACCGTTGCAGATGTCCAGACGGCTAACATCACGACCTATACGCACCCTATGAAGATTTCGAAGGAGCAGATAAGCAAGGACACTGTGTAAGTAATGTTTGCTTTAACATATTTTTTTAACCCAACGATATTTAACAAGTAAGCCAAGACAACACTCGACTGACTAAAATAGCCCGTAATAAACTCCACTGTCAGTATCATGTATACTGAAATTTCTAAGCACTTCCTTTATCACCAAGTTGCCTCAATTGGGTTTTTGAAAAAAAAAAAATTATTGATTTTTTTATGTATTTTAAAACTTTATTATTAATAATATTGATATTTAATGCAAAAAACTTCAAAAAAATTTTTTTCAAAAACCCAATATCGCAAGATATGAAGAAAATAACTAAAGAAATGCAACAAAATTATTGGTGCAGCAAAAGACATCAGACAAATATAACAGCCTTCTTTCCATTTAATGACAACTCTTTATAACGCCATAAAATGTACAGCCCGTTCAGTGTCGTTCGTTATATAGAGTTTACACTGTGTAATTTTTTTTATATGTTCAGCCATAACTTTTTTGTTTCTGAACAGTTTTTAACGATTCTCTTTGTGTTGCATTCAGTATAGTCTCGAGTTTATTGCTTACAAATATACTACATAGCTTTTAAATACAAACGCACACTATCATATTTTATTATTCTATTTATTTTATTTTCTATTATATATATGTCGTTACATGGTGGAAACACCACTAATTAGAACCAAGTGCTTCACTTCATCTTTTCTTGTGCTCACTGCCGAAGAGTGGAGTCATTTTCCGGAGTCCCTTTTTCCTGACAAGTACAATCTTGAAGTCTTCAAGTCACGAGTGAATAGGTATCTTCTAAGTAAGCTGGCTCCATCCTAGACCGCGTCATCACTCAATATCACGTGATACACTGGTCAAACGCAAATCATAAAAGAAATTCGAGAAGAAGAAAAATCGTTATACTCCCTCTAGTCGACCTATAACAATTTTGAACTTTAACGCCGTAACATTACATCTAAAATTAAACGAACTTTGACGATTAGAAGGTCTTGTAACTGCCCCAATAGGGCCGCATTCGGGCGCTGTCGCCGTGCATATGCATTTTTATTTAGTGTACTATTTTGTTATTGACATCAGGTATCAGCACGTAGCAGACGCCGGCGTATCCGCCTTGGTGGTGATAGCATACGGGTTGATAAGTGCTGGATCAGCTATATACCTCGTCAGTACTAGAAGGAGGCAAGAGAAGCGGCTGCAAATGCTGTGTGGGGTCAGCCCCACCCTCTACTGGGGGACAGCACTCACCTGGGATATGATGGTAATACATCCTTATATCTATACCATAGAAGAAGAATACTATAGAATTACAATCACAAACTTCGTTCGCGTTGTCTTGATGATTTCCTACTTAGTAGTGAATTACAACGCAACCATACCGCCGCAATACGTTTTTGAATATAGTCGTATACGTATTTCAATTATTTTATAAAATAATATCGTTTTTAAAATAATTTAAAATATATCGTTTCTGTAAAGTTAGGAAAATGAATATTATACATATGGTGTTGTAATATAAACGACGGTTAAATTTCAAAATTCAACCGATAGTAATGCAAACGAATTTACAGTAATATATAAAACATGCGCAGAAGGTTTGCCGATGTCTACTTGCTATTATTGTATTGTATTACTTACTATTATTGTATACACTTATGTACAGTATATCCAATGATAAAATAAAATAATACATTTATTGCAGCAACTATTCATGTAACCTTTTTTGTCAATCCGACTGACCATCGATGCGTGACATCATGAGACTATCGGCAAACCAGCGCACGGGTAGTAGGAAGCAGCTATTAATCGCTGTGATTCTTTTTCTAACACTTGGGTTAAAATATTTAAACGGACCCTGGGCGTCGGGTTGAACGCTCCGAACGCAACCGGGATTTAACGCTCGGATGATGATGATGACTTGGTTAAATTAATTCACAGATAATGGTAATAAACATGGTGATCACGGCGGCTGTGATGCTGGCGTTCGGCTTCCCCGTATTTGTGGCCAAGAACAACTTGCCTGCTATATGCGTGCTCTTCATACTGTACGGGTGAGTAACTAGTTGAGACAGTAACACAATCAAGTATTTGAGTGATGCCCACAGGTCGTGTCGTTATATAGAGTTTACGCTGTACAATACATTCGTAATATATTTATCGAGATTTGTTTTTGGAATCTCCAACAAAAAGTTTGTATTGCGGTTAAATAGGTTTAATACTGGCTACAATACAAAATTTTTGAATTAAGAACTTCATTGTTGTTCTTATGTTTTTATTTGTTACATGTCAAACAAGCTTACAATATTTATAACATAGACAATTTCAAATGTCTTTTTTTTCTGTACATAATATTTATTTCGTAGCTTTAACTATATACGGTTTTATTCGTTTTGAGTTACAGTAAGTTTGTAGGCTTCTTTATGTTTCTTTAGTTCCGGTCCGATCACGAATCGTCATTTAAAGAAGTGTTTTAAATTTGTGTAAAATTTGACGTCAGTAAATTCTGTCAGTTTATATCTTCGAAAATGTAAATTTTGTCCTAGCTTTCTTCCAAATAAAAAAAAACCGTGTGCGTCTCAAGATGCCCGACAAAAGTGATAACTTGAGTGAGAGAAAGGGAAGCCAGACAGACTGGCGCCGTAACGCGTTATGTAACGAAGCGGTTTACCTTCCCATAAGAAGTAATCACTTCAAAATGTCTTCGGTGTCTTAGGTTTCTTGAATGTGTATTACTTTGGCTTTTTCAGGTTCGCCTGCGGTACCCTGATCCATCTCACCGAGAAGCTCTTCAACGACCCGAGCATGGCCAACATGATCCTCTTCTGCTCCAACTGCTTCTTTGGCCTCGCCGGTATCACCATCCTGCTTATCCTTGACATCATTTCGGAGTCTGATGTAAGTGTTTATTTTGTGACTCTCCTTTGTTTCGTTTTCTCTACTTAACATTCCTTTTTCGACTATATGTGTAAATGTATGTATGTGTATGTATGTGTATGTGTGTGTGTGTGTGTGTGTGTGTGTGTGTGTGTGTGTGTGTGTGTGTGTGTGTGTGTGTGTGTGCGTGCGTGCGTGTGCGTGCGTGCGTGTGCGTGCGTGCGTGTGCGTGCGTGCGTGTGCGTGTGTGTGTGTGTGTGTGTGTGTGTATGTGTGTGTGTAAGTGTTCATTAGTTTTATTATCCTAGTCATTAATTTTAATTGTTTGTGTTGTGATTATGTATCTCAGAAATATCTATACTCATATTTTTTTTCCGGTACACTATAATGAGTTATGTGGGTACTTATTAGCTGAATTTCCCTCTTGTTTTACTCTTCATATATAAAATAAATGGAAAAGGATCTGCAAGCTCGATGAGCTGCTCTTGAGGCTGAAAACACTGCACTTGGGGCAGTACAGAATCAAAACATTGCAAAAACGACATCATATTCTATTGACACACCCGCAGTCTGTCGTGCAGCAGTCAAGCTAGATAGGGTCACAGTGTGGTTTTCTGAGGCTGAAGCTCAATTTTAACTAGCTGAAATTAATACTGACGATACAAAGTATAATTGTCTTTTATGTCGACTATAAAATCACTGGGGAAATAGAGGATAATAATGTCATTACAATTCCCCAGGTGATGGAAAATATCAGAAATTAAAAGCCACTTTCATCAAGCGTTTTTCCCCATTAGAAGAACAGCGGATGAGGCAACTACTTGGGTGTGATGAACTTGGTGATAAAAAGTCTTGGCAATTTCTTAGGTATCTCCGATCACTGGCTGTTCTTTCCTTTCCGATGACAGTATGCTGCGCCCAATTTGGCTTAGCCGCCTTCCTCAGCAATATTGGCAGCTTAAGCTTTACTTCCCTTGAACGACATAGCAGACAGAATAATGGAGGCCCAACTACGACCTGTCATGGTTTATTCTGTTTTTGAACCGCTTTATACCCCGATTATGAACCGTTTTGTAGACCTTAGTAAGCCGATAGTGGCATTGACATCGAATCTTTTTAATATCGTCCTTCATCTACAAGCTAACCTCCGCGAAGTTCCAACCCTCGCCAAAGTAAACATAGTTGGTATCATAGGTCGTTTGGAGCAAAATCCATCAAATGCATCCCCACCTTTCTACTGGAAGACGGAAAAGTGAGAGAGTAATCGGTAGCGACGGCAACTGATTACGAACTTATCCAACAGGCTAGCCCTCATCTTTTTGTAACGGACCAAATAACAAAACGTCATTTTTTAATTGATTAGCGTTTTTTGAACGCATTTATTTTTTGTATTGTTAAATTCGTAAAATTAATAACATATAATTAATTACATTATACATATTGCAATGTATTCAAATATAATTGGAATACATTGCAATCAGTGATATATCCTGTATTTTTATGACTTCTTATATCACCTCATCATATAACAAGTAAAGGAGTCGTCAGCAACCATGACGTCGTCGACGTCTTATGATGTTCTAAAAATCCATGGATTATATGGACATCCATTTGAAAATATGTAATTTTATTCACCATCGTTGGGAAAATTACTGCATTGCAACGGGTATGTCCAAATAGGGACACAGAAAAAGCTGATATTAAAGCCGGACTCCTCCTAAATGCTATTGGCAATGCGGCAATGAAAAATATTTAGATTTCAATTTAACTGAAAATGACAAAAAGATTGCCGTAAATATTTAAAAAAAATGCATGATGCCATAATTAAATGATCCAATATCATAATAAATTCAAAATATTTATTCAACATGAAAAGTCAATTATCTACTAAGGACTTGATGATAATCTGCTAATTTTGAGGAAACTAATTAAGCCTTGCAATTATGGAAATGTAGAGCAAGAAATTTTAAGGGATCGTATAGTTGCTGGTATAAAAGTTGGAAAAGTAATTAAAGAGCTCTTACGCAAATAAGACCGAAATCTAGCCGATGCTATTTATATGTCTCGACCAGCTGAAAGAGCATCGGCTGAAGTAGCACACATGCAAAAAGAAGAAATTGTGAATGAAATTGAATCAAAAAATGTTACTTTGAATGAAAATTGTCCAGCGTGGGATAAACGCTGTGAATAGTGTGATAGTTTTTTGGACTCACAGGCCAACATATTTGCACGGTTTAAATTAAATGGTTTCAATATTACACTATGAATTAATAGCGATATTCGAAACTCTATCATATTCAGTAAAATTGTAATTTTACCTGATTCCAAAAGCGCTCTTATATATATGGCTCGGTTAACCTCGACTTTTCGAGGTCTCCCGATAGCCTAAAATAAAAAAATCCATCCGTGAATTTCATGCTGCAAAAAAGGAAGTGGTTTTCCAGTGGATACGTAGCGTCATGGGTAACAAGAAAGCCGACAAAGCAGCGAGGCAGGCCACGACTGACGGTGTCTTGTATCACTGTTCTGCAACCCACACAGAAACATTGAGTTGTGTTAAAGTGCACATCAGAGAACAGTAGCACGAATATATTGATGAACGATCACTTTCTTATAGTATATGGTACAAAACCGTTCAAAGTCGGCTCCCTCGATGCCCATGTTCGCTTTGTCATCCGTAGAATTGGACAAGAAAACTATGCTACACTTACTAATAAAAAACTCTCTTTTCAAAAGATTTAATCTAACAGAATACTTAACAATCGTATAACACATAATTCGCTTTTCAGGCAACGGACAACGCGCGATGGTATCTCCACAAGATTTTCCTCTTGTCCCCTCAATTCGTTCTTGGAGATGGTCTTCTGGAAATTGCTAAAAACACGGTTCAGTCCGAGGTAAGCTCGCTTCAAAGACTTGTAATTTAATTATTATATCTCTGAACGTAACTGCTGACATTAGACGAATCAAGTAAATTCGATTAGTTTTGTTGATAGAATATAATTGTATTCAACGACATGACTACTAGAAGATATAAATATAAACAGCAAAATCATTCATTCTTAGTATGAGGGTAAAAGTGATTTTTCTTAGTTTTTGTGATCCGGTTCTGCTTCCACCACGTAGTTTTTTTTATTTTTTTTATTAATATAGAAACAATAGTATTTTAAAAATAATAATAATAATAGTAGTTACTTGTATCTTCAAGCTATACCTCGATTCCTACATATCAGACTTCCCTACTTAGTGGGCACAGGGACCTTTGACATCAACTCGCACAGGAGCCGAAACATGCACCTGTGGAAGTGCTTCTCAATACAATTACATAATGGCTATAAAAAAACTAGCTGTCCTGGCAGACGTCGTCCTGCCCGGTAAAAAAAAAATTTAGGGGTGGACTACCCCTAACATTTAGGGGGATGAAAAATAGATGTTGGCCGATTCTCATAGGTACCGGATAAGCACAAAAAATTTCATCAAAATCGGTCAAGCCGTTTCGGAGGAGTATGGCAACGAAAACTGTGACACGAGAATTTTATATATTAGAAGATTACTATAGTGCTCCCAACAAAAATAACTACCTACTTCTCTAGTCAATCCGCTTCAATCGGCACTCCAATGTAGTCCGCTAGTTCTGTGCAAGCTGTTTGACACTCAATGCAATGTTGACGAGGCAAATATAGCCGACGTGCCCTCGGCAGTTTCCGTTCGTTCATCCCAATCCTACAGCTTATTATTTTTTCGATTTATGGCTTGGCAGCTAGGCCTTTATGCCAGATCTTGGTTTATAATATAGTTTCTTCATTTTCTTAAGCCTACACGTGTAGCACAGCTGAACTGTAGGTAATCAGCTAGTGCCATTCAACGGAGTTCTTGTGACAACTCAAAAAGCCACATATGACTATACAGTTCACATTTCTCACAAAATACATAACTACTACTCAAAAACTATCAATGTAGGATATAACTATTGTTCATATTAGAGTAATTTTACACATTTTTAGAAAATAAAACTGCACAGCACAACATCTCCTTTTAGTTCCCGCCAAAAACTCCATCCTGCAGCTTAGTTCTGATCTGATGTAGGCTACTGATACATTTGACATTACACCACAGTAATACAGCAAAAAAAATGGATGTGAGTCTCAACCCCTTGCGTTGTTGTCTAGCAAACAGACTGATTTGGGTCCCATAGCCATTAAGGTACCACAACTAATTTCAATTGATTTATTATCTTGTATGTCTTGGAAGACAACGGGCCATAAAAATGGCCCGGACTTTTGGAGGGCTTGCGTGGGACCATGGGAAGGCCAACACGTAGAGGCCCTTGACAAGTTTAATGGAAATGTGGCGTGACACTGACCGGCGATTATCCGTCTCCACCATATACTAATGTACCCATGGACAAGCCCCGGCCAGTGTAGGACTATTGTGGGAAATGAGGACAAAAAGTACCGGGCTATTGGGGTGAACTTCTAGTGGTACTAGGAGTCTGGGAATATGGGGACTATGGCGTCTGCCCATCGCAATGTTCAGGGAACATGGAAAAATGGGCAGACGGTGACTCGCCACTCCCTGCATGGGCCCCAAAAAATGGCATAGAAGGCAGGGGCAACATGGATGTGAGTGGCTAAGAGGTGTCGAGAGGTGGGCTGCAGGTTCACCGAAGCTACTTCTGGCGTGATGCCATTTATCACTTCCACCCCTGGAGCTTAAATCTTAACTCTAGCGATCTCCACTCCGTGCCGGCTGGTTAAGGCAAGCACGGAAGTGGGGGCCTTGCTTTGGCCACCGGACTCAGGTATGAGGTGTCGCTACTTACCTAAGGCTTCGACACAAAGCCCCCCTGCGGGATGGGGGGCAATAAACAATTGATTTATTATTATTTATTAGGTTTTGGCTTATTTCGGCATGGACACGTATCGCGACCCGTTCAACAGTGACCTCCTCGTTCAGCACTACTCTTACTTGGTCGTGGTGGGGATCGTCCTATTCTTCGTCAACTTAGCTGTGGAGTATGGCTATTTCCAACTTCTGTGCTCAAAGTAAGTGAACTATAATACATATTTCGAGATATTTAACTGTCCATAGTGTACAGTATACCAGAGTTGCTTGATCGCTGTTGAAAGTCAATTAACTCTGTCTTAACGAGCCGACGTTATATTAATTACATATAATTTAAATACCAAGGGTAAAACACCTAGTTAATAGTTAATGATTATAAGGTTTTTGAGTATACAATTCCCGCCACGAGTCTTGGGCATGTATACAAGTTATTTATTATATATTTTGAGTAAAGGGACAATAACCAACTTCACATTCAAAAGTTTTTATTAAAAAAAACGTCACTGGAGTACACTTTTTGGAGGTCATGCATATAAGTAAAAATTTAATTTACACCGCTTCGCAACGTGTTGCTGTTAAGGAGAAGAAGCGGCAAGAAACTCACCAGCAAAATGCCTAGCAAAAACAAGTCTTTGTATTTCTTATTCATTTAATGTTGCAATATTTTGATCAAATAAATTTTATTTTGACAAACAGCAACACTTTGGTTACGCTCAGTTCGTAAAGCTAATTATACTATTTCGCCAACCGCTCGAGATATGTGCCGGGACTTATTCACGATTTATACCATTATCAATTCCAAAAACTAACTTAAGATACTAGTTGATACCCAAACAGTTTGTAGATCACTAAATTTTTTTTTGTTTTTTTTGGAAATAAATAATTGATAAGTTTTCTCTTACACCTTCGAGTGTCCATTATGTAGAGGGAAGTGTGTAAGTGATTGGATATCTCTTCCTCTGTGACGGTTTGGTAAATGAAATAATTATGCTGCAATCACTAATGAAGATAATGGAAGTCTGGACGTCTCTATGGCGTCGCAATGAATACACAAAAAGAGAGACAGAGAAAAACACACAGTGTTTTTTATATTATACTTTTATATTTTTGGAGCCGTACGGGAAAGTTTGTAAGAATGTATTGATGTATGTTTGTTACTCTTGCACGCAAATACTACTAAATGGATTTTGATGAAACTTTACAATAATATAGCTTACACATCAGAATAACACATAGGCTGTAATTTATAAAGATATAGTGTGAATTATCCAAAATATAGCGATTTTCCATCACTACGCGGGTGAGACCGCGGGGCGCAGCTGGCAGTAAATAACTGAAAATTGGTTTGTGAACTTTACCTTAAGAAGAAATCAGAATCTCTGCGTTGCAATGTACTAGTAGGCAAAGATTTAACAACGCAACTATATAGTCGACCTTACTAGGTTCCAGTTGGTGCGTATTCCTTCTCGTGTGGGCGAGTTGGAGCCAATGGAGGTGACGGCGGAGAGGACGAGGGTCCGAGCTTCCAGACACGACAACCATCAGCCCCTCAGGGTCAACACCCTCGGCAATATCAACAGAGGTAATTTATGTCGCCTTTCAATATCTTACTTTAGCACTGGTATATAGTACGGCCGATCAGTTATAACCCGTCTGAAGTTAGCGCCAAGTAGTTGCGCAGAACACATTTTACAATCCAAATCGTCTTTCGTTCGTTCAATACGACCATGTTCACGATCGCGATTTTTCCCGTTCCACTTGCTTGCGGACGTTACAATCATAAACTATAGAGGAACTGTCGTTGATGTCATAAACGACGCTATACACAAATGTAATTTGTGATTGTTTGTGGTTGATTTGAAAATCGCGTCTTTTTCAATGTCAATCAATAGAGAGAATAAATGTTCTGTGGTTAATGGCCACTTCGACCCAACTTTTGACATGAGTCGTTGTAAGCGTTGTGTGGTGTAAAATAATGACGTCATTAGTGACGTTGTCAGCACGACCGTAACGATCGTGGGTGCCATGTAGAACGGCTGACAGAGTATTTTGGGCCACTAACGGAACGCGCCCAGTGATTCCCGTTCGATGTTTCTTGATTATACTCCAATGGCGATGGAATAGCTCCGCATTCACGAAGCAGAGCTTGTTTGTTAGCAAAATTTATTTATGACATTTTATTTTTATAGGCTTTGTCCTGTCGGAGTGCAAGAAGAACTCCATACAGCGTGTCGCGTACGCCGCCAACGACGTGGTCCAGTGCGTTGGTATCAGCAAGGTGTACCCAGCTTTGGGAGGACAAAGAGTTGCAGTTAGGGATTTGACCCTTGGCATTCCTCCCGGACAGGTAATGGTATAATCTTATTGTTACGAGCTACAGGACTCCAATTAAAATGCCATTGGAATTACTATAGAGTTTATTAGAACTGTACAAACACGTATAAAACAGGCACAAATATGACTGGATACAACCAGTAACAGTGCACGATTCAATAAACGCGCAAAGTCCGTCACTATATCGCTCTTCGAATGTACTACACACGTCTTGCTAGTATCGTAATCGTCTTTTGACTGCCCCACCCCTCCGTTCGGGTATTGTTTTATACTAAACTGTATAATACCGACAAAGGCCCGCGTTCACTGAGTTAATCCGCACATCTGGCAAGCTTCGACGCAATGCAATAAAAACACGGATTAGTTCGACACTAATAACGGCCTTAAAATAAGTACGATAACAATAGGGAGCAAAGCTAGATCACGTCCCAGAGGTAGAAACCAGCACAGTCGGAGTCGGACTCGTACCAGATCCGAGTCGAACTACCGAAGATTCCCGGTATGCTTCTACCACTACAAGTACGGTGACGGTGCAAGAACCTGCGTGAAGCCCTGCGACTACCAACAGGGAAAAGCCAGCGGCAGTCATTAATGGCGACAGATGATTGTCATCCGAATACCGGTCGCCTATTTGTGACGGATCGCAAGTCGAAGATGCAGTTCTTGGTCGACACAGGCAGCGACCTCTGCGTTTTTCCTCGCACGTCAATTAAAGATAGACGACCCAGGTCTACCTACCAACTCTTCACTGCAAATGGAACTCCAATTGCTACCTACGGATTCGCACAACTTAACCTCAACCTAGGCCTACGTCGGGAGTACCCATGGCGTTTCATCGTTACTGACGTGAGCAAAGCCATAATCGGTGCAGATTTTTTGTCCCATTATGACCTGATCGTCGACTGTCGTAACAACTGCCTAGTCCAAATACCTAGACCTCCTCCGCGAATTCCCGGAGATCACTCGTCCACCTGGAACGTAACGGATCTTAAATCATAAGACTGTTCACAACATTAGGACCACACCAGGACCTCCTGTGCATTGCCTGCCCAGACGACTTGCACCTGAAAAGCTGAAGATAGCTAAGCATGAGTTTAGCGAAATGCTCAAAGCTGGCACAGCAAGACCTTCAGAGAGCCAATGGTCTTCGCCCTTGCATCTTGTCCCTAAGAAAGATGATGGCTGGAGACCATGTGGCAACTACAGAATGCTAAACGCGGAACCCGTGATAACCACTCCGATCGGAATATATGAGTTCCCCTATATAACCTTCGGATTGAGAAATGCTGGACAGAACTTCCAGAGATTTGTCGACGAGATGACTCAATCAAATCAATTGCTGTTCGTTAGTCTCACTAAAACTCAAAAACGGCTTGACTCCCGGGATGGTATACATGTACAATTGGGTCCGATAGGTGCCACTAAAATCGGATTTTAGTTGTTTATTTTTCAGGGCAGGACAAAAATGACTGAGTTTGCTAGTTTTTTACATTTATTTATCAATAGCTGGAGAAACACTCGCTTCCAAGGTTGTAAAAATTTTGGCCCTGCCTCTCAAACTTTTGAACTGTTATCGTCAACGCGACATCCCAGTATTAGGGACTCTACGCGTATTCAAATGGTAGTGGCAGAATTGCTGGTATGGAAAGAAGGGAGACTAACCTGTGTGCCCTGGGCTTTACTAACTATGCGTGCTGATCATCTAGTTATGAGCCTCGCAGTAAATCTTCTGGATTGTCTCCTTGTTGCGGTTTTTGATATTATATGTACACACGCGGCGCGGTATAACTACACTTACAGGCCAGTGGTGGCGGAAAAGATGTGCAGGTTGTTGTACGAGGGCGGCCAGCAGACTTTGTGCGACGAGAGTCGACAGCAAACTGACTCGTAAAGTCGTAAAGACGAGCAGTATCTATTAGTACAGCAGTAAGTACGACAAAGATAACCGTATGGAATGGAAGATGGCGGCTGGGAAAAGGTGATCGGATCAGTTAGGAAAGAGGGTAGTAATGGAAATAATTTGACAGGACAGGTTTCAAATTAAGCGGCCCGAACAGTTACACTCGTATAATGGAATGAAATTTATTTACATAATGAGTACAGGGTACATAAAATAATTAAACAATACGATGACAATTCTGTAGGAGCGTCCAAAGTTAGCTCTGGTGCCCGCACTAAGTCTCAACAGAGCCTGTGTGGCGGCCCTCACTGGAGTTCGCTTCGGTTTCGAAACTTTTTTTATTGCCTGGTATTGTTAGAACTAAAGAACAATTAAAAAGGAAAAAATATATATAATAATAATAAAATTCTATAATAACTACGTGCGTTTTAAATATTTACACCTTACCTATAAAATCGTAAAGTAGAAAAGCCACATTTGCTGGGGGTTTTTTATATATATCACGTATTTGTTTTAACTTGCAGTGCACAGCGTTGCTGGGCCAAAACGGTGCTGGCAAATCCACGACGTTCGCGATGCTGACCGGCGAAATGCGGCCCACTTGTGGGCAAATCTACCTCAACGACAAAGAAGTGAATTCCACAGAACTATGTCGTGGTCTCATTAGTATGTATTACTTCTATAATTTGCTTACTTATTAGTACTTCCAGAGCTTCTTATGAATTAATTTAGACTGTAATACAATTTCTGATTTAAAAAGTACGCTGTATACTCTATAACAAAAATGGTAATAATAACTAATATAGATGCATTATTATTATAAGTTTATCATGTTTCGTATGATGTGAGAGACATCCAAGGGCCACCTCTTCACCTTTTCTATGTTACTAGTTGTGCCCGCGTCGTCGTCTGCGTGGAATTTTCTTTCAAAATCCCCCGATTTGAAACATTCTTGATTGGTGCTCCGCTCATATTGGTCTTAGCGTGATGATATATATAGCCTATAGCCTTCTCGATGAATGGGCTATCTAACACTAGAAGATTTTTTCAAATCAGACCTTCCTTAGATATAGTTTCCTATAGAGGCACCAACAGTTTACCCATCGCGCTTGTCCAACGTGGCTTGACAGGTTTGACACATCGGTAATCTCGATCTGCAGGTTTCATCGCGATGTTTTCCTTCACCGCTGTTAGCACGTGGTAATTGTAACAATATGCAGGCCAGGATTCGACCACGCGCCCTTTGAGTTTGGGACTCGTGCGCTAGTCATTACGCTACCACAACACACTCTCTCGCGTTGGCATCGCCCTTGGCCCTATAGACAAGTGGCTTTAGTTCTAAACACTTTCACTTCACTCTATTGAAAATGTATGGGAATGATATAATACTTAACGTAACGATGTGTGTCATATATTTTCTTTTGTATTCCTCTTTAGACCTAATGCCCCTTGTCTACACGGCTTGGTGTTTTCTTTTTATTCTACGAATTCAGCAGACAGGCAGATGGCCCACTTGATGGAAAGCGGTTACCGTCGGCTAATGATATTTGTAATACTAAAGGTGCTACAAATGCGCTGCTGCCCTCTTAAGAGAGACTGGAACCTGGTCACTAATGCCGGAACACAACTCACGGTTGTTATGACGACATACTTTAGATCAGGGCTGGTCCAGTCGGGCAAATACCCTACCCCCTAGCTGTGTGTTATTTGCAGGAAATTGTAATCTTTTTCCGTTCCTGCACGGCTATTGTCAATTTTAAGACATTAAAATTGAATATCGCACCACCTATAGAACTAAGTTATCAAGTTATCACGAAACATGATTATGATATTTCAAGACCAGTCTTAATATCTACTTACAGGCTACTGTCCCCAGACTGACTCCATAGATCCTCTGATAACTGTCAGAGAGACCTTAGACTTGTACTGCAGACTTCGAGGCATTGCTGACAAGAATGATGTGAGTAGCCTATTTCATGAAATACAACCCTATTCGGTATGCACTTATTGCTGAGTCGAACATTTCAATTGACATAGATTTCCAAAACGTCGATCAGCAATAACTGTCTATAAATAACAAATCTTTTTCCAAATTCGGAGAGTTCTCTTGGTTATTAGCCACAGCTCTATAGCAACGGACCTGGTTTATGCCTGCCGGCTGGATTGCTTGAACTAATACCATAAAGGTCGGGTAGACCTTTGAGGTCCCGTATGATGAGACTCCAAGCCATCTATTCGTAATAGTCAAATAAAAGGGGTCCTGATAGCCAAAAGTGTTTTTTTTTTAAACAAAGTGCTCGGATCTAACATAACGCATATTTTTTATGTGTGTTAAGGACAACACCTTCATAACTTCACTTGCTGGTCCCAGACGGAAGAACAGCGCTGGTCTTATTTGTCAGTATATGCTGAGACTGGGTCCAATTTTAGGACTTATTCTGATTCTGTTATTTATTGTTTGATAATAATCTATGTTGTATTTGTCCTAAATAAAATATGCCTTTTTTTCTTTCTTTCATATATAAACGTTTAATAAAATAGTATATGATAATGTAAGTGGAACGCGACCTAAGTTAAACAGTTAAATCTACGAATGATGATGGATACAAAAATAGTTCTTTTTATAAATAGTTGTTTAGCATAAAATAACAGTTTTTATTGTATTTAAATAGGAATTTAAATGAATGTGTTTTGAATGTCGTTTCTTTGTCTTTCCAGAGAAACACATCATTTTTATTCCTTGAATTCTTAAATAATAAATAGTTGTCTCATATACCTATAATCATATAGCGACGGTATAGTGGCTATTTATAAAAGTCTTAATATGCCGTGTCGGTACATTGGAGCTATTAAAAAGAACAACTGCAGACTATATAAAAGATGATGAAACACGATGATTCACGTCAAAACTACAAGGCTGATTCGGGCGCATTGTTGACGACACCTCTGGTGTTGCAAACATTCGTAGGCGACGGTAAACCCTTTCCATCAAGTCTGCCGTCAGCCATACTTTCGCAATAAATAAAGCCATTTTTTTTTCAGGTAATAAGAAGGACATTAGACATGTTCGACCTGATGAAGTACGCGGAAGTGCGCAGTGGCGCCCTCAGCGGCGGCAACAAGAGGAAGCTCTGCACAGCAATCGCGTTTATGGCCAGAACCCCCCTGGTGCTGCTCGACGAGCCTACTAGGTCTGTATAAGCTGATGATAGAATAGAATAGAATATACTTTATTGTACAAAAGTGCACCATAAAATCAAGTCGGTCTTATCTCCAATGGCGATTTCTTCCAGACCTTTGGATGGAGTATAAGAAAGAGAACAAAAGTCGGTAGTTGCGAAAACAGCATTCGTACAGCAATTTAATTTATTAATTAATAAATTGCAATATATATATGATAATATATATACATAAATAAATACACATATCGAGGGCTTCATAACAAATGGGCGTATACGCAAAAATGCCATTTTTATTACATTGTTTACTACAATCTCTGCATGTTACAATTTAGAAAGTCTTACCAGCATGCAAGTGTACCTAAAAAGAAGGGTATTCCAAATTTCAGCCTAATATAATCAATTAGTTATTCACAATTTTGTCCCTTGTGCACAACTGCACTTTTGTCTGTACGTCCATTTGTTATGAAGCCCTCGATATTAAATTATATACATACAAAAAAATAAAAACTTCGTTTAAAAAAACCGACTTCAAAAATTAAAATATATAAAAAGCTTCAGAAATAAGTTATTTTATACATTTTAATTTTTGAAGTCGGTTTTTTTAAACGAAATTTTATTTTTTATTTGTTACTTTTTAGTGTCTAGCTATGTATGGGTGAATCTACGAATGGTGCCGCGCTTCTTAAAAAATATAGGTCCCAAGAAACGGGAACAAAAAAATGTTCGTAAAATGAAAACTACTGGGCCAAACTATGTCAAATTTATAGGGGACTAATCGGAAGCTAGTCCGCGTCGAACAAAAAAAAATCACGTAAATCGGTTCATAAATCACGGAGTAATCGGTGAACATACATAAAAAAAGCAACAAAAAAAAAGATCCTGACGAATTGAGAACCTCCTCCTTTTTTCGAAGTCGGTTAAAAAGTAAACAATAATACTATAGCTTTAACTAATCTGTTAAAAGAAGGTAGTGATCGTGTCTGCCTGATGTTTAGTGGTAATGCATTCCAGAGTTGAAAATGGTCTGGACGGGAAAACTTGTTCTATTGACAGGCGTTTTCAGTTTCAAATTCTCTGACAATCTAAAGAATCTTGAATCATTGTAATTAAGGAACTGAAAGCGTTCCTTGAGATAATCAGGGGCCTTGGGATTAAACAAAATGTTTCAACAATATTCCTTATTGTACACCAACATTACATAGAAAAATACACAAAAAACTTACTTACTAAAAGATAGGTAAATGTAGGTACAACGGCCGGCCTTATTGCTAAAAGCAATCTCTTCCAGACAACCGTTGAATGGACTCTAATTAAGATCTAATTGCATAGATAGCGTTGGCGTGGCGGTTGAAATAGATAATAATAAAATAATTATAATACATATATTATAATTATTAAAATATATACGTAAATAGACATACAAAACAAACAAAAAACACGTTATATAGTTAGATAGTGCTCATTCAGAAGTCTGGCAGGGCATTTGCTCGACTGGATAGCTACCACCCCTGGTTTATAGTAGTCACCATAATAACCTTGAGTTGAGTTCCGGCATTAATGACCCGGTTCCAGTCTCCCTTAAGAGAGCAGCAGCGCATTTATAGCACCTTCGGTGTTGCAAATGTCCATAGCCGATGGTAACAGCTTTTCATCAAGTGGGCCGTCTGCCTGTCTACTGAACTCCTGCAATAAAAAATAAACAATAAATCTTACATAGAACAGTAACTGACTCGAACATTCTTCCTCTCCTTAAAGGTTTTTACAGACAGACAGACATAATTAAATCACAATCGATTTAATTTTGTCTGTCTCTAAACTTAAGTAAAATATTTCTTTGTTACATTTCAGTGGTATGGACCCAGCCTCCAGGGCTTGTGTTTCTCGTGGGGTGAGAGTGTCTTGCCATGGAGGGAGGGCAGTACTCCTCTCCACGCACGCGCTAGACGACGCCCGGCGGCTGGCCGCCAGGGTGGCCCTCGTTAGGGGGGGAGACCTCGTGGCCCTGGCACCCTTGGACGATTGTCTGAACAGGTGAGAATTAGCATTATCCAAAATATGCCATGATTTTTTATTTGAACCTTGAATGCTGTCATGGAACAAGTACAGCAAAAAGTTTACTTACTTACTTAAACTAATCTGACTTGTGAGAAAGAGAAGCCAGACAGACTGGCGCCGTAACGGGTTACGTAACGAAGTGGTTTACCCTCCCATAAGAAGTTATCACTTCAAGGGAGTTACTTCCATAACTTTGACCACCGCGTACCGTGAAAGGTTTCCAAGTGTCTAATAAGTTTGGATAAAACACCAATCGCCGGCGAGTGGTGCAATGGTAGAATCTGATAACTTTTTTCATCACAGGACGTAAATACCACGCCCTCATTACTTTTTCAGTCACGGATATAATTATCGAATACAACTTCAAATTCAAAAGTTAAATTTAATCTCACTTCCTAGTCTATGTACACCGCTTCGCAACGTGTTATTGCTGTTAAGGAGAAGAAGCGGCAAAAACTCCCCAGCAACACGTCACGCTAAAAAATTTTTTTTAATAAAAAGATATCTATCTTTTAATATATATTGTATTTTTTTCATAAGCTTTGGAGAGATTTGGGTAAGAAAGTACCATATATACCAAATATTAACTATTTGGGCAGGGTTTCCCCTTTATTGTTTAGCCTTTGGTGTGACTATTCACACCGCACAGTAAGCAATGAACACCGTCTACAGGCCACACCGCCTTTTATACGAAAATGCTACCCTATAAAACAATAATATTGCAACATTGCTAAAAATAGCAATTATATCAGTGTTGCCAGGATCATAAAAACAATTATAATAATTAGTTACTGATGCACTAAATTATCTAGACGATAATTTAGTGGGCTTATAAAATTAACTAGCCGGTAGAAATAGTAGTTTCATTATAAATTGAACTGTCTGATAAATCGACTAAAAATATTATCTATGACGATTGTCTAACTGATATTAATATACTCTATGGTTCTCATGGCTGCTGTGATGAACATCGCGTAACATAAGTTTTATACAGAACTATGTTACAGAAAAACTTTTGAAGAATTATTGGAGTTGTAGCAAACAGTGCATATTCACAGAGACAATAAAATCACATATCAAAGCTGTAATCAGGACATAACTCAATATTGAATGAATCTGTCGCAGGTTCGGCGGCGGGTACATAGTGCAGTGCCGCGTGTGCCGCTCGGCGCGCGACGCGTGGCGCCGCGTGAGGGCGCTGGCGCCGCACGCGGCGCTGCGCGTCCTGCACCAGCACACCATACATTTCCTGATGCCGAACCACGCCACAGGTAACAGTCTCAATTTCATGCTCTGGAACCTTGTCGAATTAACATTCACGTGACGTCGTCCGCAACTCGATATTTACGCGTACTCGCCGGCCAGTGATGCTAACAGTGCTGAGTGTTCGGCTACGGTTACGTCACCGAAATGGCGGCCAGGCGCAATAGCAATTTGCGGGGATAATATGCTCCGTTATCCGTTTCACAAGGCGACCGCGGTCGTTGTGGCCGTGGCGAAAACGTCACCAATGACGACATCATATTCGGTCACACTAACGCTCACAACGACCCATGTCAAGAGACGGGTCTAATAGCCGTTCCACTTGAGTTTACGATTGTAACACTGGCAAGTAAGTGGAACGGGAAAAACCGCGGTCATTGTGAGTCCCTAATGGAACGCAGCCTGTGAATTGCATCCTAGAATATGATTCAACTGGTAATTGCTAGTTGCTCCAAACGTTGATCGCAATTATCATTTATTTTAATTAAAACCAGAGTATACAGCAGTTTTTTGCGGTACTATATTGTTATGAAGTGAAACTTCTATATAACGGGTAGGTTTTCAAATTGGACAATACATTAACAATCTGCCCGTAACACTTCCAAGTTAAAAAATTTGTTGCGATTCATTTTTTCACTTGTCCGTTGAAGTTTCACTTCTAATATGTGTCCCAGACATTTCGATTTTTCTGTATACGGTATATTAATGATTTTGAATAAATACTTTACTTCTTTAAAATTTAAAAGTTATTTTATCTTGTTTCTCCAGTTGACAAGAAGGATGTGACAACGCGTCTGAGCGACATCTTTAGACTGATGGCCGAGCTTCAATCCACGTGCGACATCGAAGACTACACAGTCAACCAGAGCTCCCTAGAACAGGTATTTTTTTTAATACTACAGCAGTTTTCGTAGAATCGAAACTATAATACAATAATATGTCCGTCCGTTTCGTCTTCCTGTGTATGTCACAGCTATTTTACTGAGATACTTTCTCGAATATGATCAAACTTTGAAAAAAATCGAAATTAAATTGTGCGATTGGATAATTAAACAACGTTTTAACGGTTTTAAGCACTTTTCATTAGCCGTGATCACGAAAGAGTGTCTATTGACATTCATTGCTAATATGCTGCTGGCTTTGAAGGAGAAATTGGAACCTGGCCACTGATCCCGGGATACAACTCAAGGTTGTTATGGCGGCGTACTCTAGACCAGGGGTGGTAGCCACCCAGTCGGAGAAATACCCTACCACCTAGCTGTAGGTGGTTTTTTTCACCTTTTACGTCAGCCCAAACACAAGAATTAGTATTCTCTGTCTTGTGCACAGAAAAAAAATATTAAATTTTATTTTATTTTTCCAGATGTTCCTCAGTTTTACGGATAAGGCAGAAGTGGACATGGAGCCGGTGGAAATTGAACCTTTGCCTTCACCCGAAGCCATCACTAGAGTGACCGAAGACGTTGACAGCATCACTGCACTATGATGACTTGCACCAACCTTCTTTATACGATCAGGATTCTGCTACTTCAATGTCTTGACGTTGCGTAGATATTCAAAGCAAGATTCTAGGTGTGACCAGAGTTTCATGTAAGTATGTGGATTCTCTGATCACACCCAGACCTATGTCTATCAGCGTGATGATATATTTACCTGTAAAGTAGTTCTTCGTATTCATCACTACCGGGTTCAATCAGATACGTGGATTAATTGAATACAGTATTTATTACTGATAATTACAATGTGCAAGACATATTGTGCCATACATACATACATAACTTGACGCCAGGTCCCTTGCGGGGTAGGCACGAACAACAGAGTGCCATACAGGCTTATTCTTACACACCTCACTTGCTTCTTTGACATTCATAGCTCTTGTCATGCACGCTCGTCTGTTGTGCCGTCCCCAATTAATTGGGATATGGCGAAAGAAAAGAGAATTACAATGTCTTGATACTCACTGATTCTAACGTTACCCAAGGGATACAGCTTAAGATAGAGAATGGCTTTAATTTTAAGAACCTCGTACCATCGTTGGATTTCGCGAATACTGACAGCGCGTTCCATTAGTAGCTCACGACGCCCAAAATTTGCCGTCGGCCGTTCCACAAGGCGACCGCGGTCGTTGTGGTCGTGACGAAAACGTCACCAATGACGTGATCATTTTCGATCACACAATGCTCACGACAACTCGTGTCAAGAAGTGGGTCGAATAACCCTTCCACTTGGGTTTACGATTGTAATGCCGACGTACAAGTGGAACGGGTAAAATCGCGGTCATCGTGAGATTCTAATGGAACGTAGCCTGAGTAGCGCGTGGTCCCGATGGTGACCTTGCTGCGTCTGTTGCTTCTTTTTCTTCTTGGACTTGACTTTATGCCGGTGGCCCGAGGACCTCACAACTTTACCGAGGTTTTTTGAGGCGAGCACCTTCGTGAAGCGAACGCGTTCGAGCCCGGGAGACGACTTGCTCGAGGGACCTCCCTGGGGAGTCTTACCTCAGCTGGACTGTTGCCATAAGAGGGGGATGAATCTAATTATGCCCATCATAGGGCGACACAATGCACTAATTGAGAACAGACAACGGGTAACATAAAACCCGAGGAGAAGGATCTTGGCAGACCGGGATCGGCGGTTCGCGGCGGCCAACGCTATCTTACTGCCATTACGCAACGTGTTATGGCTGGTAGAGAAGAAACGGCAAAAGAAACTTCCCAGCAACACGCCTAGTCTATCCTATGGGGGGGGGCTATGTCTCCTAGCGTCCCGTGACGTGGAGATATGGTGTCTATCTGTCGGTGCCTGCCAGCCTGCAGTTCTAACCGCGGGCGGGCTGATCCGAACCAGCCGTTTTGTGATAACGTCGTCGTCTCTTCTTACATGCTGGGGGCGCTCTTATATTTGCGCATACGCTCCACAGAACCGTACTCCCCACAGGGCTGCCTTCGGTTTGTTGCTATGGGGAATTATATAATATAATCATAATTTAATGCAAAATACTTCATTCCATAGTCTCAAATTCATCTTCTCTTCTCCGTGCAGGAACGGAGAAAGAATACAATTTCCTGCGGCCGGGCGGCTTGTCGTGAGAGGCGACAAAATAACCCACAGCCAGGTGGTAGGGTATTTGCCCGACTGTATGGCTACCACCCGTGGTCTGAAGTATGTCGCCATAACAATCTTGAGTTGTGTTCTGGCATTGGTGACCAGGTTCCAGTCTCCCTTAAGAGAGCAGCAGCGCATTTGTAACAAACACCTTTGGTGTTGCAAATGTCCATAGGCGATGGTAACCGTTTTCCATCAAGTGGGTCGTCTGCCGGTCTGCTGATCTCCTGCAAAAAAATCATAATTACTAAACCCACAAAGTCTTCTCGATATTGTCGGAATGCTAGTAGAAAAGTATTCATATTAAGCATTAGTAGAAATAGCATTTTGTGACTTGTTTATAAATATTGATAAAGATATGGTGTATGTGTACCAGGGGCACGCCATTTGGGACTAACGGAATATTGTATTCAAGCAAACCAACGATTGAGACGATAGTGTCCGGTGATTTTGACGACATAGTAATTAGCAGAATTGACCTTATTAGCACTGATCGTGAACGCACAATTCTGCATTTTGTCCGTGCGCCCAATTTATATGACTTGAGTAGTGAATAGCAAAATTAGGGAGAAAACTGTGATTTACATTTGCATTTTTAAAACTGCACTACGAGTATGATGTTACATTTTAACATAATGCATTTGTGTTGAATTGCAAATGCATACTACTGTGTTAAGTTTAAAAAGTAACATTTCCGAGTTGATAATGCATTTGTGTTGAATTGTAAATGTATATTACTGTCTTAAATTGAAAACGAAACATTTCTGAATTAATAATGCATTTGTGTTGAATTGTAAATGTATATTATTGTCTTAAATTGAAAACGAAACATTTCTGAGTTGATAATGCATTTGTGTTAAATTGTAAATTTATATTACTGTCTTATATTAAAAAGTAACATTTCCGAGTTGATAGTGCATTTGTGTTGAATTGTAAATGTATATTATTGTCTTACATTGGAAATGAAACATTTCTGAGTTGATAATGCATTTGTGTTGAATTGTAAATGTATATTATTGTCTTAAATTGAAAACGAAACATTTCTGAATTAATAATGCATTTGTGTTGAATTGTAAATGTATATTATTGTCTTAAATTGAAAACGAAACATTTCTGAGTTGATAATGCATTTGTGTTAAATTGTAAATTTATATTACTGTCTTATATTAAAAAGTAACATTTCCGAGTTGATAGTGCATTTGTGTTGAATTGTAAATGTATATTATTATCTTACATTGGAAATGAAACATTTCTGAGTTGATAATGCATTTGTGTTGAATTGTAAATGTATATTATTGTCTTAAATTGAAAACGAAACATTTCTGAATTAATAATGCATTTGTGTTGAATTGTAAATGTATATTATTGTCTTAAATTGAAAACGAAACATTTCTGAATTAATAATGCATTTGTGTTGAATTGTAAATGTATACTATTGTCTTAAATTGAAAACGAAACATTTCTGAGTTGATAATGCATTTGTGTTAAATTGTAAATTTATATTACTGTCTTATATTAAAAAGTAACATTTCCGAGTTGATAGTGCATTTGTGTTGAATTGTAAATGTATATTATTGTCTTACATTGGAAATGAAACATTTCTGAGTTGATAATGCATTTGTGTTGAATTGTAAATGTATATTATTGTCTTAAATTGAAAACGAAACATTTCTGAATTAATAATGCATTTGTGTTGAATTGTAAATGTATATTATTGTCTTAAATTGAAAACGAAACATTTCTGAATTAATAATGCATTTGTGTTGAATTGTAAATGTATATTATTGTCTTAAATTGAAAACGAAACATTTCTGAGTTGATAATGCATTTGTGTTAAATTGTAAATTTATATTACTGTCTTATATTAAAAAGTAACATTTCCGAGTTGATAGTGCATTTGTGTTGAATTGTAAATGTATATTATTGTCTTAAATTGAAAACTAAACATTTCTGAATTGATAATGCATTTGTGTTAAATTGTAAATGTACATCACTGTCTTAAAATGAAGATGTGACATTTTTAAGTTAATAAATTAATAAAAGTTAATAAATAAATGTATTAAATTGTAAATCCGTAGAACTGTCTTAAACGAAGACATTACAGTTTCGAGTTGATAATGATTTTGTGTTAAGTTTAAATGTATTATAGTCTTTAATCGATAACGTTACATTTCCGAGTCGATTTGATAATATTTTCCTAAGTTAAGTTGTAAATTTATTACTGTTTGAAGTTGACAAATTTATTAGGTGATAATATATTGCGGTACTTAAAATGCACTATGATTCTGTGTATGCAACATGTGAAAAAAATAATGTTGTAAATAATTATTATAAGTAAGTAATGCAACGGTGTATGTGTATTGTTTAATGTTAAAGGTTACCATGCTTATATTAGTTTTATACTTTTGGTAAGGCTGTGTATTTATAAGTTTGTGGTTAATATTATTAAATGTAAACATTATCAGGCGGATTTATTATTTGGTAAGTTATGCTCATCATTTAATGCCATTTCAGAATTTTAATTTTAAATATGAACAACATTGACCAAGTTGGTAGCTATCTGATAGTTTATCTACTATAAATAGTAAAAAGGATTTTTTTAGCAAATATTAATCGCTTTTACTACTTGCTTATGTAAAACGATTAGCGCCAAACTTTTCCGCTTCTAATCAGTTGCAGACGGCTGAGCAATATCCGCTTTTGTATGAAAAACTGTCTATTGCGAAGCTCATCTGCTACTAAAGCAGACTACAAAGTATTGTACGCTATTAACCTACTAAAGGTAGAATGTGGGACGCGACCGAGACAAGAGACCGTGATACATGCCACACGTTTTATTTTTTTATGACAAAGCTGGCAAAAGGCACAAGGCTGAGGAACTAGAAAATTGTTACCGTCGCCTATAGACGTTGGCAACACAAGGTACGTTGCCAATGTGTACCAGTCTTTAAGAAGGGACAGAGGGGATGGAATAAAGGGGGTAGAATGGGGGATCAAACAAAGAATGGGATAGGGAATAGATAGGGGTAAGACAGAGGGAAGGGAAGTGGGCTATCGGAACACAATCATCGCCGGAAACACGATTAGATAAAGGCTAACCGTTTCACACTGATGTTCTGTGACAATGTGGTATCACACCAATCAAGCCGGCCGTGGAACTAAAAGTTAAAATCATGATATTGATTCTATGATGGCTCTACCACGTCAATGATTTGTAATTTTATAAAAAACATCCTAAACGCAAGACGGTTCTTATATGTTACTACCCATTCATTTGTAATGTCAATTTTCTATTAATGACGTCGAAAGAATAGATAGTGAGATATAGAAACTTTACTAGAGACAAGCGACCGCGACGGGCATATAAATCCTATGTCATGTGTCTCGGTTCCGTCTCGGGTAACGGTCGCCTGTCTCGGTCGCGTACTTTAAAGTCTAACTACCTTAAGATATTATGCACAATGACCAGACTTGTCTCAATGACGTTATTTTGATCTATTAGAAATTTTTTGTTAATAAAATATAGCCTAATTTATTCATACAAATTTTGATGGTTATATAATTATTGAATGTTATTGTAAGCGGCGAGCTCTGTGATATTTATATTTGATATACATATTTTAATATTTGGTTAAAATAAAATAGAGGTTAAGGAATAAATTTTTATGCATAAAAAATGTTTTTATTATTTATTTTTGACTTGGTTTCGCCTGCTAAGCTTCGACGCCACATCCTCACTACAACGCAAAGGCTCTGGATTTGATTCCTAGCTTGGTAAATTTTCTAAACGAATATTCCGTTACTTACTAAAGTTAATGGTTGTCGCATAAATTGAAAAGTTTTACAAATTTTAAAAAATCTCTTACAAAGATTTACTTTCAATGCTTGAGAGTTCTAACAACAAGGGAATATATTCAAATCGAGTGAGTCAAGTCAAGTGATTATGGCTTGTTTGGAAGAGATCGCTTTTTAGCGATAAAACCGCCCATTGTGCACATTTTGAATATTTTTAGGCTATATAAGTCATATTTAGCAGAAGATGATGTCAGAAGCCTTAAGAACAGACGAGCGTGCATGACAAGAGCTATGAATGTCAAAGAAGCAAGTGAGGTGTGTAAGAATGGGCCTGTGTGGCGCTCTATTGTTCGTGCCTACCCCGCAAGGGACCTGGCGTGAAGTTATGTATGTATGTATGTATAAATAATATTCATAAACAAAATTAAAACTAATTAAAGTGAACAATTTGGCGATAGGCTAAGGAAAACTTTAACAATACTCATTGACACTTGACATCTTAGTCTTCCGTAATCACGGCTATTGAAAAGTTCCGAAACGTCGGAATAATAAAAATCAAATAATAACCACGCTTAAAACCGTTGTGGAACGTAGTTTTATTATGTATACAAGTCACAAAAACTTAAGAAAATATTGACATAGTTTTCTACTCCGACGAGTAGTTCGGTCAGCAAAATAAGTTTGTGCTGTCTATTGCTTACTCTTACATTCTATTTAATTACTTTGCGTACTAGTGTTTTTTTAATGTTAATTTATTCTTGTTGATACTTTGTTTCCGAACAGTATAGATATATTTTCAAACGTTAAAAATATTATGTTAGACAATTATAACCAAGGAGAACTTGATACATTTTAGCTTCATGTTGGCAGAACCGCTAGATTTTTTCTTAATGTGTCCAATTTATTTATAAAGATAATTTAAATATGGTATTTTATATAATATCTAAATAATATAACAATTGTCACTTATATAGTCTTTCGTTATTAAAATATTTTATCAATGATTTTTATCGGAAATAAGAAAGAAATAAAAAGATTTATTTAGAACTACAATGGTGTTTATTATAGTTCTAAATAAATCTTGAACTATTTAAATTAAAACAAATAAGTAAATGTAGTCCTAAATTGGTCATAGCTCAGCAAAATTGCCGGTTAAGATAACCAGCGCTGATCTTCCGCTAGGGCCATCAGGGACATAAACGGACACGGGCAAATGAAAAAAAAACAGAGATATGAAGTGAATATACAAAAATTGAGAATGAAATAGAGAGAAAATGGTAATGATACGTTACGTTTACAGAGCCAAAACTAGATGGCGCTGTACTGTTTACGAACGCAGTATGGTTTAAATTTTAATACAACACAAGTATTCTTTTATTTACACTGCAAGGTTATGATTCGATTGCAGTCAGCGTTGCCAGATATACAGATTTATCTGTACTTATACAGAATTTTAGCTTCTATTACAGATTAAAGATTTGTACTTATTTTTATACAGATTATTGATGATAAAATTAAAAAATAATTATGCATATATAGCTGTATTCAATTCGCCCCTTTTGATAGTAATGATAAGTATATACAAGTATGTTCTATCATGTCAACTTTACGTAAGGTACAACGGGAATTCCCCGAGACGTATCTATTTGAGAATTATTAATATCCGACCAAGTTATGTAGGTGAATTTTGCGAAAGAAACTCTTTACATTTTGACCGTTTGCTTTGTTCATTCGGCCATATCGGATTTTTTGATATTTCATACTTGAATACTCATTTATGATTATTGGTCAGTTGTAAATGCTGTGATTATACCTACTGCAATTTTTTTCCAAACATTATACAACAAGCAGATTTACAAACATTAAATAATGAGTGGCGACATTTGAGAATGAATAATAAATAATCTTTTGGGTTCCAATGAAGAGTATCCTGAAGTTTTTTGGCAACATGTTTCTTGTGCACAAAACAGTGACGGAAATTTTATATATCCGACCCTAAAGCAGGTAGTTACCACTTTATTATGCCTCACTCACTCCAGTAGAATGGATATTTTCTTCAACAAACTTAATCAAAAGTTCAAAACTAAAACACGGAAGTTCACGGAACCATTTAAATACTGAGACAACACAGGGGTCTGCTACTAACAAAACAATTGTTGAAGGAAAGGAATTGATTGGTAAAATAAATAAAAACATATATAAAAACTAATCAATATATTTAATTTCATCTATGAGCTATTGTTTTCTTTTTATTAGAGTTTATTTTTCATTAAAGTACCTCAGTAAAATTAAAAATGTAACTTTTACAGATTTTATACAGATTTTTAGACTCTGCAACCCAGATTTTCTGGTTTGGCATGTGGCAATACTGATTGCAGTAGCGAATATACGTTTTTGAGCATCCGTCAATTGTTTGATTTCGCTGGACTGGGAGTTTTTGGGACTCTTGTACAATTTTCAATCTACTATCGGTTTGCCAACCACAAAGAAAATATATTACGTTTCCTAAACTGTAAAATAGCCAGCAGGAAGTATTTTAGTGAAACATGTTTTAAAATATGCGCATCAGCGCAATGTGATTAGTTTTTGAGCTGTACGGTTGACTTGTTAAAACTTTAGTAACAAATTGCTCTTCTTTTTTTGCCCTAAACCTTTCTGAGCTGGTCCAATTATTAAATCTCAGAAGTGGGATAGGTAAAAAGACACTACAATCGCGCCCACAATATTAGATACTTAGCCATAAGTTGTTTGGGGCCCTTTATTAATGGACTCAGCAAAAGAAAAAACCCAGGTAATGTGGTAAACTACCCGCAAGTGAGTGAAAATGTACCAGATTTTTTACCGGACTGAAATCACAAACTGTTAAAGCTTGGTAAAATAAAATCGACCAATTAGAGGCTCTATATAATTGGGGAGACGCTGATAAATCTTATATTATGCACGTGAGATTAAGGGGTTCAGCCAGAGATTGATAAGAAGGGCTGGATGAATATAATCTCAGTTGGAATGAATGGCAAATCGCTCTAGAGCATGCGTTTCCAATGGCTGTGAAATTTTCAGATTATTTAGATCAGGTTATTCGATCTTCTCGGTTGGTTATCACCAATTTCAACAAAAATCAAGATTTTATTTCAACAAGTATGGCAGTTGAAATCAGAATGGGATGATCCCTTACCTGAAATCATGCAACAGGAATGGATTGAAATAAAATCTGACATGCAAGAAATCATCAGTCAATTTACAATATCAAGATGGTTAGGAACAACAGAAGAGAAAGAATTAGAGCTTCATGGATTTTCAGATGCATCCATGAAAGCATACGCTTGCGTCGTATATTATAAAGTGACATCAGGAGGTAACACATCTGTTATCATGATAGCAGGAAAGGCTAGGTTAGTGCCGATTAGTAAAAATTATACTTTACCAAAATTGGAGTTGTGTGGAGCACTCTTACTTAGTAAGTTAGTAGCAAAAATCAAGTCTTGCCTCGAAAATTATAATATCAAAACCTACTGTTGTGTGTTAATACATGAAATTGTATTAACACACAAACAGTACAGAAGATAGTAAAAGGATGTTTGTAGCATATGTACATACAATTTTGAGAAACTAAGAAAAAAAATTTCAACATATTGACAAGCTCGGCGACTTCAGACTCCGGTGGCGATGGGCCCTGTTGACGGCGGCGATTGAGGATGGGACCCCTTAGTCAACGCCTTATATCAAAGACAATGTAGTGTAGTGTCATAATCAAAAACAATTAAATAATAGTGCGTGTGAGCAAACTGGTCCGTCTACCAGTATGTAACATTAGTGAAAATAACGGTTAGAGACTTATAAGGTTTTCATTAAATTTTGTATCACTCATTAGTGTTAAGACAATTTGAATCATCTTTGTCGCACGTCATTCACCAACCATTAATCATTCATCAGCCTCACACTTCCTTTTCTTCTTTCGTGTGGGAGCATGTACGGGCTAGCAACAGCCGTACATTGCCGTGTCAGCGGTTTACGCCGGCGCGTGCATTTTAACTTAATATAATTAAGTCAGTACTTATTTAGCACCGTACTCGGTCAGTCGGCAAAACAGCCATTGATCTAAGCATAATCACCATCATTCCATTATTATAATTTTGTCAATAAACAATTACATCAAGAAAACCTCTATCATTAGCATTCTATGTAGGACAACCTCCTACAGAATTGAAGAAGTTAAGTATAGATTGTAACTTTGGGGAGCTAAAGGACAGATTGATAAGGGATAGAACAGTAGCTGATATTAGAGAAAGTAGATTAAAAGACAGACTTAAAGGACGTAGATCTAAATCTTGAAAAAAACAATAAAAATATGTAAAGCTTCTGAATTAACAACGGAGCAGTGCAATACTTGGAAACTAAACATACGACGGATATGATGCAGAAAAAATATGAACGGGAAGCGCAAGCGGAGAGTCAGACAGCAACAAAAATGGGTTATACTGGGCCATCAACTTCATACCATGGAAGGGAGTGTCAACGATGTGGATATCATCATACATATAAAAAGCGTCCAGCTTATGGGAAAAAAATATTTTACACTGGCTACTTTTATCTAATGCTCTTAGTCTATGGTGTACTCTGTGTTCTCTATGTGATGACGTCTGTACTGTAATGATGACCTTTTGTTTTCACTAGTATTCTTTATAATAAACAGATTTAATGTGCAAGCGTGACTTTTACTTAAGTCCTGACAGGTTATGGGCCCAGTTGGCTTCATAAATCTGTTTCAGGTGAATAAAGGAGTTATAATGGGAAAACGAGTTTATGGTCTTTGAAGTTAGCGGCGTCTTGGAGTCTTTGGTGCCAGGGACATAAGCACTGTTGGAGTTATCAAGGTGGAGGGTCAGCGGAACTGGGGTCTTAGAAAATTCCAAGTTGTAGTTTTATTGAAAGCTCAAGATGTTTTTTGTGTGGTAAACGGTACAGTGGTGAAGTCTGAAACGAATTTAGCAGAATGGATAAAGATGGATATAAAAGCGCGGAGTTTTTTAGTCACCAGGCTAAGTGAAAGCGCTATGGTTCACATCATGACATGTGAGACAGCATGTCCGATGTGGTCGAAGCTCTTGAGTGTTTATGAACAAAAATCTAGCACTAGTATATATTTACAACAGCAGCGGTTCTTCACTTATAAATATTAAGAAGGGAGAGACATCATTATTCTTGTCTAAATTACAAGAAATGAAAAGTCAATTGAAACAGGCAGGCGAGGAAATTTCAGATAAGTTTATCATCACGAAAGTACTCATGCATTTGCCGGAGAAGTACAGTCATTTTGATTCTGCTTGGGAGTCGATGGATCTAGCCAAACAAAACTATGATGGCCTGGTTGCGAGACTTCTTGTGGAAAAAGAAAGAATTAATTCAAGAAGTTTGGTTAAGATAATAATATGGCTTTGTTGGTGAAAATTTCTGAACGTGTACAAAGAAAATGTTTCAAATGTGGAAAAATTGGACATTATATTCAACAGCGTAAAAGTACGAGAAACACTCGTAAGTGTTTCATGTGTGATAAAGTGGGACATTTAAAAGGTGACTGTCCTAAACTGAAATACAAAATTGTAAATGTAAAACCGGGGTAATACAACACAGAATAATAGTGCATTTTTAGTGACGGCCATGACTTTGGGGAGTGAAAAAGATGCACAATCATTTGGTCAAAGGTGGCTGATAAACAGCGGAGCAAGTGAAGACATGACCTTTGAAGTGCCATTGCTGTCAAACTATCTGTCAGTGTCAGATCGGTTTATTATTGTCGGAGATGGTCGGCGGTTACCTGTTTTGGGAATTGGAATAGTGCATTTAAATGTTTACAATGGAAACTCTTATGTAAGATCAATATTAAATGAGGTTTTGCATGTGCCAGGTATGAAAGTAAATTTGTTCTCAATACCAAAGGCACCGAAAAATTGATATAAATTAGTGATGCCTGACGAAGAGTGTCATAGTTAAACAAGATGGTGTGTGTGACATAGGCGTTCGTGTGGGCGGGCATTACCTATTACAGTCACTCATAAAAGAGGACTATGCTGCTGTGTGCTCATTAAGCTAAGGCATGCGAGGCTTTGCCATTAAAACTTAGATTATGTAAGATCCATTCTAAATCAAAACAAATTGCCTTTAGTGAAGATATAAAAACATGCATTGATTGTCTAAAGGGAAAAGCACACAGGTTACCATTTAAAAATAGCACAAGCTGCTTAACAAAACCATTAGAGTTAGTACATGGTGATCTAGCGCTACTATGTGTTTATTGTTCCCCAGATAGTGGACACTTTAGAGGTCATAAATTAAAATGTATAATTGGAGATCTTCCTAAACCTATATTCGTGGCAGGTGAATTTAATGCTCATCATATGGCTTTTGGATGTTTATCTACCAAAAATCGTGACCATTAATTATATGATATGATTGATGACTTGGACTTGTGCATACTAAATAATGGAAATTTCACAACTATCAACTATCCAAATCGCAATCCATCAGCTATAGATGGCGCCTTAGTCAGTGGAATTATAGCTCCTTTTTGTGAATGGAGTGTGCATGATGACAACATGGGATCTTATTATTTTCCAGTCATTACTAGTATTTTGTTATCTATTAACAGATATCACATTAGCCTGTAGAGAAATTTTTATATAGTACTAGCGGTCCCGGCAGACGTCGTCCTGTCCGGAAAAGCTTCAATCGATATGCCGATAGCAGCGCCACCTACCGGGTCCAACCCGTGAACAAGTTTATTACATTATTATTGTTATAAAATAAACATGAAAAAATGTGTAAATTACAAAATACAGCCTTCTAAAGCAGCACTGACCATACAAATTCGTTCAGTTCAACCCCTTCTTGTAAACTTTGAAATAGAATTACTTCATTTTATTCTTCATAGAGACACCTAAACGTTATGTTACTTTCTAATAACCTAATATAATACCTAATAAATTCTAATTTTGACCTTTAGCATTAAATTTAAAACTCAATGTCTAATCAAAAGCACCGAAAATAACATCTTTTAATTTTATTATGTCCACAAAAGTGAGATGTAGTGGAAACTCCTGCATAGTTACGCTGATTTTAAATTGATGCGAACTCAGAAGTTACAAAATAGAATTTTTTTTTAATGGCAACATTTGTAATTCATTACCGCCGCCATTTTTATTTCAGATTCAGTCGACCGATCAACTGTGATACGAAAAACAGTTTGCAAGCGTCACGGTTATCGTTTGTTGTGCTCCTAATAGTGTCGGCGTTTTGTAAGGTAAAAACAGTTCAATTTATAGTTTTGTTATGACAGATTTCATATTTAGCTAATAAATGGCCAATCAGAAGTTGTTATAGTAAAAACTTTCTTTTAGAATAGCTACAAATGATATTCTTATAACTGTAGTTGAGGAATCATCACATCCATTCGTCACGTGATATACAAGCGGAACTTTTTCGTGACAAAATGGAATTCAAAGGCTGTATACACTCAGCCTTAGATGGGGGGGATTCTAACTAATGAAAAATTACAAACAATTAGTATTTTAAATTTTTTAAAATTGTTAAATTAAATTAATAAATTAAGATCGTAATAATATGTGTATCAATAATAATATTGTTTGTATTTTTTTTTTTAGGTAATTATGCATTAACCCAGAATGAAAAAATAAGCATTATTATATATTACAAAGACTATTAAGATGGTTTGCTATGGTATAAAAACGATTTTAAAATCGTCGGAAAGCCGTCATTAAGATTAAAATCAAAGTAATAATCAAATTAATACGATTTTACACAGACTGCCTAATAAACTAATATTATTAATAAAAAATAATAGCACAATTTACCAAAACGTTGTGATTTTGAGCACAAATACATAACTTAAAAGCAATCAATATTTTACAACGTTAGTCAATAAAGCAGTTCATATTTTTTGCTTAGAAAACTACAAAACCTTTTCTTCCCAGTTCCCGTTAGAAACGCCATATTATTAGTATAGTTATTAGTTCACCAAAATGGCAAGGCAAAGAAATCTAGTCCATACAGACAGGTCTGTTGTATAAGTATTCTTGTAGCTCGATTGCAGGTTCAATTGATGCCATTCTTCCGCGGAGTTCTTGTGACAACTCGAAAGGCCACATTTCACTACACAGTTCTCATGTCTCACAAAAACACATAATTACTACTCAAAAACTATCAATATCCTGCATTATTGTTAATTTCAGAGTAACTTAACTCATTTTTTAGAAAATGCAACAAACAAACACACACAAACTGCACAGCACAGCGTCTCCTTTCAGTTTCCGCTAAAAACTCCAGACTACTTTAAATTACTAAAAGATATTTTTTGTTTTTTAATTCATCAAAGTGGCAGGTAAAGGAATGAAATCTATACAGTCTTGTAAGATGTATTTTATTATCACAAAATAGAGATAATAATAAAATGCAACGAACTAGGCAATATGGATTTATCCTTTGCCTACGACTCTGATGACATAAAAAGTGGAAAATCTTTAATAAAAAAAAGTTTTTGGCGGGAATTGGAAAGAAAAAGTTTACCAATTGCTTTAAAATTTGCCTGTCAATGTGACGATTGTCGGGAATTTAAGAGAAAAAGGATACCAATTGTTATAAAATTTGGCTGTTATTGTGACGAATACTACTACTATTTTTGGCTATAAAACACTAAATTAATAATATATCGACTGCAACATTAAGTAATAGTGATATTTGTGTGGGATGTAATTTAAAGATTACCGATGCTGGTTATATGTGTTACATAAGCAAAAAAAAATTCAAAAAAACTGTACGAATACTTAGTTAAACATAATGTTATAGCATCTAATAATAAGTGCAAAAAGTGCGGCCAATTCTGTAGTGTAAATTATAAGTTAGGACTATTTTTTTGTAATAAATTAAACATAGAGTTAGCAAAAAAACATAAAAAAGCCTCAGAGATGCAATTATAAAATTTCTTTATTTAGAGGAACATATTTTGAAAACGTTCATTTGCCGAAGTGGAAAATATTCAATTTTGTTTATTTGTATCTTAGTATACCGCGCAATAGGTCTACATTCATTGTAAACGATTTAAATATAACATATCACTCCTATTGCGACTGGAGTAGTTTTATAAGAGAAGTTTGTACAGACTGGGCTATACGCCATTCGTGTCAAATAGGTGGTGAAGGTGTAATAGTGGAAATTGACGAGGCCAAATTTGGACGAAGGAAATATAATAGAGGCAGGATAGTGACTGGACAATGGGTTTTTGGTGGAGTCGAAAGACATAATAAAAAAAAAACAATTTTTTATTCCAATAAAGAATAGAGATAGTAATACTTTAATCAGTTTAATTAAAAGTCATATAAAACCAGGCTCAATCATTTATTCCGATTGTTGGAAAGCATACGACAGCTTATCACAAGAAAATTTTGAACACTTAACTGTCAACCATAGCTTAAATTTTGTTGATCCTGTCACTGGCGCACATACTCAAAATATAGAAAGGTTGTGGCGTGACATAAAAGCAAATGTTTCACAATATGGTCGTCGAGAACAACATTTTACTGGTTATTTAGCTGAAGCTAGATTTCGCCAAACTTTTACTTCCGCTGGTAACAGATTTCACGAGTTCTGGAAGGCAGCTGGTATATTATATCCTCCCAGCAATCAGGTAAGTTTGAATATTAAGATATAATATCACATCAAATACAGTGAGTTAGGTTCGGTTAGCTTTAGACCGAAGCCCACGAGCCGAGCGAGCGGAGTGAGCGTGCCGCGGTAGCGGCTGGCGAGTGGCAGAACCGACTGGGTAACCATTTATTCATTGGTAACTATTTAAACAATGGTTACAGTCGGTTCTGACTTTGGTCTAAAGCTAACCGAACCTAATCACTGTTATGGTTATTGGTTGCGACCTTTGACTGCCCCTCATAACCTACACTTACTTGATTTTGCTAACATTGACATTCATTACATGTTGTTGGAAATGACATAAGTACAAACTACAAAAGTATAATAATTATCTTATTTACAATAATGTGAAAAATCTAATATTCCATATTTTCTTATCATCCAGAAATCTTCCATTTTATTAAATAATTAAATTCTATAATTAAATATAGAATTTTTGCTGTATATATTTAATTCCTTAGCCTGGTGTTTAGCAAAATTTAAAAAACGTTTACTTAATTTGCTAAATTATTTATTTAAATCAAACTTTAAAAAATATATTTGTGAGGCTAAATGGTCTAGGATCTTTGCCTGTTCTTCAAATAGTGAAGAACACAAAACTACTACTACATATGTTTTACTCAAATGTGGCTTTTTCAGTTGTCACAAGAACTCCGTTGAATGGCGTCAATTTCACCTGCAATGAACTGAAGCTATACGAACACTTCATATATCAGAATTGGCTGTATGGACTAGATTCTTTTGCCTGATTCATGGTTATTAGCAAATAAATAGTAGTTTGTGATTGTGGCAAATAACAATGGCGTAATGTGATACAATACTTATAATTTTAAATTGGTTTTATCAGTTAATTATTACATATAGTTATATTATAAATTTGCAATATAATCTTGAAATTAAATATGTTGTGCTTTTTTCATAATTAGGTAAGTTTTCACGCTAAAATGGAACATTATTTCGATATTATCGAAAATATGACGCACATATTTAACGTAATTAATTCTATTGTTTATTAATTTTTTGCCTATATGATAACTTGCCGACGATTTTAATATCGTTTTTGTATCATAGCCAACCATATTAATAGTCTTTGTAATATAAAATAATGCTTATTTTTCCATTCCGGGTTAATGCATAATTACCGAAGTTTTGAATAGTCTGGAATAATATTTATAAAATAATGTAATAGCTGATATTTTTTAATTTCAAGTGAGTTTCCACTTAACCGCTGACACAGTATTTATTTTAAAAACTCTTGACAGTGACATAGTTTGACATTAGTACTGTCATTGGCTATGTCTATGTTTTTTTAATGGTACAAGTGCAGCGTTACAAAAGGGTGCAATAATTTTAATTATTTGTCATATAAATTATAATTTAAGTAACAGTAATTTATGTTACTTTTGCAAAAGAATACATGTAATAACTAGTATGTTATGTTTGCCATATGTGCCATATATATAAGTTGTATTACATGAAAATAAACACTGTACCTATTCAGTACCTAATTATTTTTAGAATATACTGACAAGAAAATAATTGAACACAAGGAAGACCCAACTATATTACAACTAAAAATCAAAAACAATGAAAACTTACATCTTAGGTTATGACATTTACTTTTCTAGATGTTACACTTAAAAAAAATCTGCATTGCCTGTTGGTAACAGAGACGAAGCTAATCGCTTGCATTTCATATACCTAAAAAGTATTCTAAATGATGTGCAAATCCGAATCAAGTTCTTTGACGGAGAGAACGCAGATCCTGTCAAATTATTAACCTCAGTAATGAATGAATTGAGGTCAGGTAAATGAAGAGGTTAATGAAAGTAGATGAAGCGAAAGTTGTGTCAGGATCGTCGCAAGTGGAGATCTGTGGCCTTCCGCCACATTAAATAATATTTATTAAACATGCGCGAGCGCAGCCCGCCGCGAGCGCGCCCGCGCGATGCAACGGGTTCGCCCGTGGACACGCACCCGAGGCATTCGATCGGCAGTGCGGCTCGTGACCTTGTCCGGTGACACGCGCGCATACCGTCTGCGAATTGAATAATTGTATATATGTCGTGTGTTTTGTCGTTATTAACATTATATAACATAATTATAAAACTTGTTTGCTGACCTGATATTCAATAATAAAATTATTTACTCCTTCTGATTTGTGAGTGTTATTTGGTGTCGGAACTTTGGACTATAACGCCGTACCAACATTAACCACCGCACCACCAACCCCTACAGATCTATAGTATCTGCCTACCCTCATGGGAAAAACGCGTGATAATATGTATGTATGTATGTAGTAATGAATTCATTGCGATCAGTCTGCAATAGAATAGTGATACTAAATTCCGCAATAACTGAAAAATGTGTGCTGGGACACATATTAGAAGTGAAACTTCAACGGACAAGTGGAAAAACGAATCGCAACGGACAAGTGGAAAAACGAATCGCAACGGACAAGTGGAAAATCTTCAATTGATAAGTGACAAAATGAATCGCAACAAAATTTCAACTTGAGGTGTTACGGGCAGATAGATTATTAATGTACTTGTCCAATTTTAAAACAAACGCAGGCCTCTCACCCACAACGGGAAGTGGTCTCGCACAGCTAGGCGCTCTACTCAGCGTTGACATAAGACTCGAACGGGTGCCTCTCCAGGCAGACGTTCTGTCCAGGGTTCGTCGTACCCAGCAGGATGCCCTAGCTAGAGGACTGACCTTCTGTCAAGTCGAGATAGAGACGGTCAGGAAGCGGGAAACCGCTTGCTGCCTCGTCGACTGGTCTCGTGACCTCGAACACCCTGCGGCCGGCGGCTTTACGGTGGATGCAATCAGGCCACAGCTGGAGAAATGGGTCACCCGCACCAGCGGAACCCTGACCTTCAGGACGACACAGATACTGACCGGACACGGTTGTTTCGATCAGTATCTGTTTCGCATTGTGGGCTGCTTGCCTTCCCCGGATTGCCGACAGTGTGGCGCGCCCGATACGGCGTTTCATACGCTTGTCGAGTGCGCTGCCTGGACGCCGCAGCGTTTCGAGCTCGAGACACACGTAGAAGCCGTCGGATCGCTCGGCGACTTGGTAACGGCCATGTTGCAGAGCGACGACCGCTGGGATGCTGCGGTGACTTTTTGTGAGGCAGTAATGTCTCTCAAAGAGGCCGCAGAAAGGGATAGGGAGCGAAGTCCTTCAGCGCGTACTACGGTCTCTTCTCGAGGTCGCCGGCCTTCAGCCGGCACCCGGAGAGGCAGGTACGCGCATTACTTCCCTCCCTGAGTTAGCTTTCGGAACGAGGGGGCCCTTAGCTACTAGGTAAAGCAAGGGATTTAACAACTACCCCCGTCTCGAAGTGGAGTGTGTTCTCCCAGGGCACACTTCAAGCACTTTATTGCGCTGGATCGACTGTTGCGTAACTATGTTCTATAATATCTCAGTCTTTCCATCACAAACAAAAGCGCAGGGTCGTCAGGGAGGAGGGGGTTTTTAGTGGGTATTGAGGTTGCTCGCCCGTGCGGCATCACTCTGAGTCTCCACACTCCTCTGTGTAGTCCATAGCGGACGGAACGCAAATAAAGCATACAATTGCTAGCGTTACCGCCCAAAGGAGCTGACGGAGACATTTGTGACAAGGAAACGAGCATTATTTGCACAATTACCAGAACCAGGGCATACCGAATCCCAGCTACTGGATATGATTTATGGACAGATCAGTTACAAAATCCGTTCGAAGCTAGCACGTGAAACTTTTGAACGAAAGACCTTTGATGAGCTCCTGAAAGCAGCTAGAGGCGTAGAGCAGCTGCTAGCTGAAAGGAAACCTCCTCACGCCCCGCACCTGAAAGGAGAAGATAATGTCCAAAGTAAGAAACCCAGATGCGGATATTGTCGATTCCCGGGACATTTCAGTGAAAATTGTAGGCGAAGAATAAAAGACGAAGGGACCACTTCGGCCACTGGTAGCCAACCAAATATGAGTAGGCAAATGGTAGCTGCCATTGGAACGCAAGCTCCATCACCTTCACAGCTAGTTTAGCTGTTATGGGTGTGGCGCACCAGGGGTGGTAAGATCTAAAGGCCCAGTATGCAATAAAAAGAAACAAGCTGCTCCGCAAAATCTTGAAGTGGGGTTCTGTTCCCTTAATGTTCAAATGGACGCCCGCCCTAGACCAGTCATTGACATAAGTGTAGGTAAGATTGCGGGAACTGCGTATATCGATTCCTGTGCAAAAACAAGCGTTGCGTCCTACGATCTTTACCAATGTTTGAAGAAGCTCGGATACCACTTTGGGGAAAAACAACTGACCGTAACACTAGCAGGCGGTAAGAAAACCCAGCGCAACGTGCTGACAGTAAGAGCACCAATTAATATTAACAACCGTATCGTGCCTACAACATTTATCGTATTTCCGGAGTCCCGCAAAGCTCGCACACTATTGGGAATTGGATTTATCCAGGACGCCGAAATGGTTTTAAACATCCCGCATATGACTTGGCATTTCATTGGGGAACCGGATGTCATCTACGAACTTCAAGAAGAAAATGCTACAGAAACATCAGTGGCGCAAGTGGAAACCGCTCAAGAGGTTTTCTACTAGAGATCTCTGCTGCGAAGCTGGTTCGCAGAGATACAACCGCCAGACTTGATTTCGTCTTTGTCCAGTACCCCGACTGGCACGTACTTGACTTCGGAGGAGACAACAGATAAGAAAGCTGTATGTGATACAGCTCCAACACAGTCTAGTTTTTGTGCTGCATTAGACCTTCGCAAATCTGATGCAAGCCCGAATCCGGCTCTGCTCGAGACAAGTGTTCATACAGAAAAACCATATCGCTTGATACCCATAGACGCCACAACACCACCACACAAGAAATCCCGGACCCTATTCGATGGATACTCACCAACGTTTTACGACTATATGCTTAGGGACGCTCAGATGGCTACGCATGGGGCTGAAGTTGAACTATCCCCTTGCTCTAGGAAGCTTTTCCCTAGCGGTAGTAGTAGTGATGATGTGGGTATATGCGCCATTTCAATTGAGGATGTGATATCGGAAACATTGGACACAGCACAAAAATCACAATTGACCGAAATGTTATGGAAGAACCAAATAGCATTTGGTAATAGCAGCGCACCGACTAGCCTAGCGGAACATTGTATTGATACGGGATCTCACAATCCGATCTCGGTGCCTCCGTATCGCCTTTCACCACCAAAGCTGGTTCTGCTAAAGGAGGAAATCGAAAAAATGTTAGATGAAAAGATCATTGAGCCTTGTTCATCACCGTGGTCAGCACCGGTTATCATGGTACCTAAGAAGGATGGTGCTGTAAGGGTTTGCGTCGATTATCGCCGAATGAACGCTATCACTGTACCGGATTTATATCCCATTCCCCGTATAGACCATCTATTAAATGCAGCCAAATCTACGCCGTTTATGTCAACGTTAGACTTACGTGCAGGGTACTGGCAAGTGAAGGTGAAAGATAGCGATCAGGACAAAAGTGCGTTCATCGCACCATTTGGCGTATACAAGTTTTTGAGGATGCCTTTTGGACTTAGGAATGCGCCTTCAACATTCCAGCATCTAATCGACAGAGTAAGAGTTAGTTTAGAAGACATCAAGATGCTGGCGTATTTGGATGATTTGATCATTTTCTCTTCTACCTACGAACAACACCTAGAAACAAAGTGCTAAAAAAATTGTCTGAAAACAACCTTCGGGTTACCTCAGCAAATGCAGATTCGGTTGTTCGACGATTAAATATCTTGGACATCTCATCACCCCAGTTGGTTTGAAGTTAGACCCAGCTAAGATAGCACCTATAATTCAGTCTCCAGCGCCTAAGAACTTGAAGCACCTGATGACGTTCCTTCAAACGTGTTCATGGTTTCGGCGCTTTATACCAAACTTTTCCGAAATTAGTGAGCCGCTTACACGCTTAACCCGGAAAAAGGCAGAATGGGTATGGAAGAATGAGCAAGAGACTGCATTTCAGCAATTGAAAACACGTCTCACTACGACTCCCATACTTCGACAAGCGGATGAAACAAAGCCTTATACAATCAAGACCGATGCCAGCAATTACGCGCTTGGAGCTGTTTTGATGCAGGGGGAGGGCGAGGACGAACGCCCTGTGGAGTTTGCAAGTAGATTGCTCAATTCTGCAGAACGCAACTACAATACCACCGAGAAAGAGGCACTCGGAGTCGTGTGGGCAATAACCAAATTCCGAGGATATGTAGAGGGAGGTCCAGTCACAGTAATAACGGATCATCAAGCTTTGAAATGGCTGATGTCACTTCGTTCTCCAACGGGACGCCTCGCTAGATGGGGTCTCCAGATACAAGCATTCGACATAACCATCAAATATACTCCAGGGAGAACGAATGTCATTGCTGATACCCTTTCGAGACCCACATGTGATAAACAATCAATTAACGATTGTGGAGTATGCAGCATTGTGGTGGATATGCCACAAAGATCGCCTACAGAAATTAGAGCTGAACAACTGAAAGACGAGCAGATAAACAGCATCGTGACCACCTTAGAAGCCGCAGAGCGAATTGAAACTGCCATATACTGGAGCAACAAAGGTTTTATAATGAACAATGGATTGCTTTACCGATACAATCCAACTTCAGACTCCGAAGAAGCTCAACTTGTAGTCCCACAGCATGAGTGGGCAAACGTACTCGCTGTCTACCACGATGATCCACTGGCTGGACATTATGGAGCTGATAAAACGTATTAGCGCATTGCGAGGAGATACCACTGGAAAGGAATGAGGAAATATATTGAAGCATACGTGAAAAACTGCATCCCATGCTAGCGATATAAACCAGCGAACCTAAAACCAGCAGGCTTATTACAAACTAAACCAATCAATCAACGATTTGAAACCGTGGCTTTCGACTTATTTGAACCTTTGCCAGTCACTGCTAATGGCAAAACTTGGATCTTCATTGCCGAGGACCTAGCCACTGGTTGGGTCGAACTTTTTGCAATGGAGACTGCTAGTGCTGAAAACTGTGCCAAGATCTTGTTGGATGAAATATGTCTCCGTTACGGGACCCCAAGAAGGCTAATTAGTGACAATGGACCTCAATTCGTGAGTGCAGTAATGCAACAGCTCATCTTTTGTCTTGGCATAAAACATCTTTATACTCCAGTGTACCATCCGGAGGCGAACCCAGTAGAACGCAAGAATAGAGACATGAAGATACAGCTAGCTATCCTAGTGGAAAACGATCACCGCACCTGGGACGCAAAGATATCTAGTGTAAGGTTTGCGATGAATACCGCAAACAGCCGCGTCACCGGACATACACCAGCATATCTAACTTTCGCCCGAGAACTCCGAACACCGGACGATAATGCTCACGACTTACGGCAAAAAGTATTGTCTGAGAACTTCGTGCCCGAGATAACTCCGAAGCTTCTTCAAATTGCTGATACACTGAATAGAGCTCGTGAAATGCGTGAGCATAATGAAGAACGCAGAAAACAACAGGGAGATAAAAGCAGACGTGCAGATCCTGGTTATAATCCAGGTGACCTAGTTCTTCAACTCACCCAGTAAGCCAGGCCGCTCGAGGGGTCAGTTCCAAATTCTGTCCCCGAAAAGATGGTCCTTATCTTATACATAAGCACCATGGTGCTTCTTCTTATATACTTTCAGATCCTACTACTCCGGATAAGGCTCTTGGTGTGTACCACACCTCTGCCTTGTCCCCATACAGAGGCAACTCGGATGCGCCGCCTGCTCCAGTCCGTCCACTAAAGAAACGAGGACGACCACCGAAGGCCAAGACTGCCCCTACTACAACGCAGTCTACCCGTGGACGAGGGCACCCCCGAAGAACCGCCTGCCAGTAGAACTAATCTGTTTGTTCGTCGGGACGCCGTCGCAACCAGAGGGGGAGGATGTAGCACCAAGTCTACACTAAGCGCGCCGTCGATAGCGTCACGCACACATACGTGTTCCGCACCCCGCCTCACGTGCGCTATACACCCACTGAGATGACCCCGCCTATATAAAGCCGACTAAAAGCCGGCCGAGGGAGGCTAAACTAGGGAGTTTTACCAGCCGAGGTAAAACTCCCTAGGGAGCTCCCTCAAGTACGTTGCCCCCGGGCTCGAGCGCCTTGCGAAGGCGCTCGCCCCAAAAACCCCGGTAAAGTTGTGAGGTCTTCGGACCAACAACATAAAGTCAAGTCAAATAAAAAAAAAAAAAAAAAAAAAAAGCAGAGCCAGTCTGCTGTACGCAGGCCTCTCACCCGCAACGGGAAGTGGTCTCGCACAGCCAGGCGCTCTACTCAGCGTTGACATAAGACTCGAACGGGTGCATCGAGCAATTCGAACTCCCGCTTCGTCGACTGTGTCAACTCTAAGTGTTTAATAGTGAATGTATTGTGTTACGTTGTTATACATATATATATATATATATATATATATATATATATATATATATATATATATATATATATATATATATATATATATATATATATATATATATATATATATATATATATATATATATATATATATATATATATATATATATATATATATAAGATATTTTCTAATATTTTCGAGATTAGGACGACACAGTCAAACACAATTGAGTTTCTCTGTAAATAAAGATTTATTGTTTGAATACACGAAATAAAAAATCTACTTAGCACGCTAGAAAAACTCACATACCTGTAAATAAAGAAACGACATTTAATGTTATCATTTACAATGTCTGTTCCTAATTACAATTATACTATACAATACTTTAATAAACAATGGAATTAATATTATAAGTTATTGTTTTATCTTTACAATCACGAGATGCTTATTATGTTATCTTTTTCATCGATCGTAAACGTCAGCTGTCAATACGCTGTGCGTTTAAGGACGTTTGGTGTGCGTGAAAGTTTATATTAAAGAAAATTATATTTTTATATATATATATATATATATATATATATATATATATATATATATATATATGTCGGAATAGTATTTGTTATTATAAAGCTATCATATGACGGTAGTAGTCAAATGTAGTAATCGGAAGTCGTATAACCGTATGTCAACCTAGAAGCATTTATTATCAAGCTGATAAATATCGGAAATGGAGTACTTATTATTATAATTGTTTTTATGATCCTGGCAACACTATGAAGTAATTGCTATTTTTAGCAATAATGTAATATTATTGTTCTGTAGGGTAGTTTTCATAGTATTTTAGTATAAAAGGCGGTGTGGCGTGTTGACGGAGTGCATTGCTTACTGTGCGATGTGAATGGTCTCACCAAAGGCTGAACAATAAAGGGGAAACCCTGCCCAAATAGTTAATATTTGGTATATTTGGTACTTTCTTAGCCAAGTATCTGCAAGGCTGTTACCCTAGTACAGGCAGTCTTAAACAGACAGTCTACGAGTCTACAACTGTCATTCTACGTTCATTGGTTTAACAGAGCGGAAGCTCTGTTGGACAAAAGGCCCATAATATATTGTGGTCGATAATTACTGTTCGATAAGCAGTATTCTTTGAGGGCATACTGCTGCTCAACACCTGACAAGCGTGAAGACAGCTCTTGGAGTTGTCCTAATAATTCGTGTATTATTGTGCTGTGTTTAATATTGTAATTGTAATAATCCTAGTATAATAAACTTTGATTATAACATTTCAGATTATTATTGCATTATACTCCGAGTGGGATCCGCTCCCGGCGAGAGTGAATCCGACATATAATATATAATTACTTTGAAGTTGTCCAAATATTACTATATTCTCTGTCTGCCACATACTAAAGATCACATTGTATTTTACCATATCCATTAAATTTACTCATAATCCAAAAGCCTATCATTCTCTGGGTTATCTCTGCAACAGTATTGTAATTATAAATTTGGATTTAAAAATAAAACACAATAATAAAATTTAAGTGTTTATCAATAATATATGAAACAGAAAGAACACCTTGCCTAATAACTTAGAGGAAATTAACTTGTATAGTGACAGCGGCCCAGCACAGAATCGAAATATTTATGTTGCTATTGTGATCATTTATTTTATAGAAAACTCTATCAACTCGCCAAGCATTATAAACCTTATTTTTTTTAGAACCAGGCCATACACATGGAAGCAGACAATATATATGCTTCTATAGAAAAAGCCAAACAAAACTGCAATGAAAATAGAATTACCAAAAAACTGGGCAAACCTAATCGGAACAGTCCATAGGAACTCAAAAGTAGAAATGCAACAGTCACAGTTCTACAACTTCCAAAAACTGCTCACTACACAATACCTACGTGCACCGAAAAATAAATTAAGTGAAAGAAAAGATCAATTGCAATAATATAAAATGGATACAGTGTAGAAAAGTAGATCCAGAGGTATTATACTACAAATACTCATTTAATGGTAGTGAAGAATTATTCAAAGTACTAAGTTTAGAAAGAAACCAAAATTAGCACGCTCACAATCAGCAGAAGATACTGCAGCAGTAACACCTTTCATGCCCCTAAATCAGAGACCTATTAAAATGCTTGCACCAAAAGTCAGAGACCTGCAATCATTTCTCGAGTACATCTAACCATCCAGCCGTCCATTTTACAAGTATGAGTCTTTGGAGACTGGCCCCAAAATGGAGGATATTGTGTCATGTTCTCATGATGAAAATTAAAAATATTGTAAACTCTCCATAATAACATTTCTTAGAAAATCAACATTGGCCTTTTTAATTTTATACATAAGAGGAGCGTTTTCACAAAGCGATACAACAAATAAAAAATGGTTTTTTTTTGCTGTTTTGAATACCCTTTCTATAGCTGAACATGTTATCAAGCACGTGAAATGGCGAGAAATGTCTTACAGTCGAAAAGAAAAAAGAGAAAAAAATATCTTTTCCCGTTAACAATGCTTTAGATCGAGCGGCCCGTTACACTGGACTTACTAAACGAACATTGTCTAAAATTCAAGCAGAAGCAAAAAATGGACCTCTTCGTTCGCCTTCGAAAAAAGGGAAGTCGTGTAATTAAAAGGGAATTTAAGTGTAGATGATTTCGATAGAAGTGCAATATTCAGATATATAGAAGAATTTTATTTGACCACAAAAACTGTTCCCACTTGTCCTGAACTCCTGGCGGCTATCCGAGGTACTACAAGTCTTCGAAAACTACTAAAGGAGTTGGGCTATAAATGGCCAAAATGTCACAACAAGTGAAGGATTTTCGTAGAAAGACCAGCTGTTGTATTTGCGCGGTCAAATTATTTGCAAAAAATTCATCAATATAGAGAAAATGATCGCGTTATTTTCTTTTTAGATGAGACATTGGTTGACAATAACCTCGCATTTAAAAAGTGTTGGAGAAAAGATTAATTATAGTCGCGGTACTGACTGACTGACTCGACGGACAGGCTGATTTTCGTTTACTTCGGATTCAGATGTGGTTTTTTGGATGGCGCAAAGTTGCTTTTTAAAGCTGGTACTGTTACAGGCGATTACCACGGGAAAATGAACAGCACGAACTTTGAGAAATGGGCGACCCAATTTGTCACCACCCAGCGTTGTCGTTATGGACAACCATATCACACTGTGCAGGAAAAGAAAGTTCCAACAAAATTAAGCACTAAAACGGTTATGTTAGACTGGCTTACTAGAAACAATATAGAGACGTCATTAAGCATGAGAAAAGGTGAGCTTTTTGTTATGATAAAACTGCATACGCCGCAAGAGAAAACTTTTAAAATTGAGCAGAAAACGCTATAAAACTTTACGTTTTCAAATGTTTATAAGTACCAAATTGTCGTAAAACGTTAATATTGAAATAAGGAAAATATACAAGTGATTGTGAACTGTTGTTTCCTTTGTGGACTGTGCATCAACGAGACGGCGCGTTAATAAATGTGAGATGGGTAAAAGAAACCTCATCTATCTATCCCCCACAATCTCATCCGCAGTCACGGACATGAGGTTTTAATATTGCCACCTTACATGTGCGACTTAAACCCAATTGAGTTAGCATGGGCAAAAGTCAAAAGAGTTGTGAGAGAGTACAACGTTAGCTCAGATTTATCCCTAACAAGATTAAATGAAGTAACGGAGATAACAGAAAAAGATTCGTGTGGATTCAATGATCACGTTATAGGTTTGGAAGAGCATTACTGGCAAAAAAACGGAGTAATAGAAAATGCAATCGACAATTTCGTAATTGAAGTCAACGACGGCGAAGATACTGATTCCGACTCTGAACTGTCGGTTGTCTTTTCATCTGATAGTGATTAAATTGGAATTTAAAAAATATATTTCGCTATTATAAATAAATAAGTAATTATATTAAAATCTTAATTTGCAAAATTACCTTAAGTTACAATAAACCAAATTGACAGCTGTTGACTAAATCGGTAGTTATTATCGACATTACCATAATTGTTTAGGTCACAGCACTACCGCATTCCTCAGGATGGACATGAACTCGCGCGCCTACTGCGCTAGTCATACACGCACATATGTGCCCGCCGGTTCTGTCCGACAGGCAGATCCGTGAATCGCCACACACGAGTTCAGGCAGCAGTTCAGATCGTAATTCCAGCAATTACGGTCGTCTGTAAAAATGTCTACATATTTCAAAGCATAAATTAGCAATAATAGGTGGTGGTTTTATTTGTCTCAAAGAAAGAAAACAAAGAAGAGTTTGGGCAAAGCAATGGCTAGAAAAACGGCCGCGATATAGCCATATGAATCTACTTAGAGATTTGTGAATCCATGAGCCTGCTGATTTGTTCGATTTTTTAAGAACTAGATTTTGAATACTTACTAAGTGAAACGCTTAATTGAGAACGAAAGTACAGTTATGAGATATGCAGTTAGTCCAAGAAAACGTCTTACAATAACATTACGTTATCTGGCAAGTGGAAGGCAGTTCGAAAGCGAAGTGTTCAGTAGTTTAATGGGTTTACTGGTAGTCAAGAAATTTCATACTACCGCATGTCACCCACAGAGCAACGGCATGGTGGAGAGGCTACACCGCTCTATGAAAGTAGCATTAAAAACCAGATTAACAGACAACACTTCGTGGGTAGAAGAGCTATCGACGGTTTTGTTAGGACTTCGAGCTGCCTACATAAGCGACCAGGATGTCAACTCGGCAAAATTGGTTTTAGGACACACGTTACGACTTCCTGGCGACTTTCATTGCGAAACACAACAAAGTAGAATAGATCATTTACCAGCTTCGTTAGCAAATTAAAGGATGTAATGAAGGGTATGCGGCCAAAGGCACGAGCGGGGAGCGACGCCAGGAAGATATTCGTGCATAAAGATTTCAATACTTGTAGTCACGTTTTCCTTCGAAACGATATGGTAAAAAAACCTTTGACACCATCGTATAGTGGACCATATAAAGTCGTTAAACGGAAAAAGTAATTTTTTGAAATAGTTCAGAACAACCGTCAATTAACTGTGTCCATCGATAGATTAAAACCCGTGTATATATTCAACGAAGATGTTAGTAATCATTATGAACCCTTAGATATTTATTAGGCCCGAGACACAAGAATCGCTACCGCCTGTGAATAAAACCACCCGTTGTGGTCGAGTAATCAGGCGACCGCAGCGATTTTTGCTTATATAGAAATACGTGCCTTGTTAATATGTCACGATGTTTATAACATTTTTCATTACTGAACTTATAGAATATACGTTTAATTATCGCGTTTTTGGGAGACAAGTAAAATGGGTATTAACCAAAATAAGAAAATTAATGAAGTAACCAAGATACAGACAACGACGGGACAGAATTTAGAGGATAAATTAAATTATATAGGAGTGAAAAAGTAGCACTGGTCAAGCTGCGAATAATATAAAATTGTACAAGTTTTTTGAACAACTTCAATTTCTTAAGGGTGTTGACGAAGATAGAGACGCGATAGAAAATTTTGTAGAACGCAGCGAAATAATGCCTCCTTTACCATCTGACATAAGACAATCCATGAGCAACGATTCAGACATTAATCAGGAGTCAAATTCGTAGTCCCTCAAAGACGTTGTAGCTAGTCCATCTCTTACGTCATTTGCAATATCACCAGCTGCATCTTCTGCTACAAATGAGCAAGGTGAGCCTCCAGCCAACCTGCCAATACAAAAACCTGTTAAAGGGAACGCAACAAATCTGTAGACTTGACAGATCTATGACATGCATATTGTCTGTGGTAGCTTCCTTCCTAAGATGGCCGACCTCCATTCCGCAAGTGCTCTGCTCTGTTTAACTAAAAATTATATTAAATATAGAAACTAGAAACAATCACAGGCTTTCATTTCATTAGGTTATGGGGCCAGTCGACGCACATGCCTATTGATTTGTAGATTGTTTACTGTTTCTAGTTGTCTGCGGTAAAGCAGAACGTGCTGCGGTCAAGTAGTAAAAAAACGACGCGTGAAATTTCGTCGGTGGCCGGTAAAGGTCAAAAGGTCATTAGCATCACGATCCAAAATGGAATTGATGACAAATATAATGCACGGGCACGGTGGTCAACAAGAACTGGAGGGTATTCAAAATTGAACAAAAGAAAGGTATAATAACAATTAGTCAGGAAACATATTTGACTAAAATTTTGGAACATTATAATATGTTGAATTGTAAACCAATATCCACACCAATAGATCAAAATTTCAAGTTTGAAATGTTAAAGAGAGATAAATCAGAAAGTGCAGAAATAGAGAAAAAATGTAGGCAACTTATAGGTAGTTTAATGTATGCAGTCTGCGGTACAAGACCAGATTTATGTGTATCTGTTTGTTTTCTTAGTAGATACCAACATTGTGCTAGTGTTATGTTGTATAAGGCATTAAAACGTGTATTACGGTATATAAAAGAAACAATAAATTATTCATTGGTGTACAACAGAACAGGCACAGATTTGCAAGGTTTTGTAGATGCGGATTGGGCCAGTGACACCCAAGATAGAAAATCAACAACCGGTTATTTATTTGAAATGTTTAATTGTACCATAGTATGGTGTTGTAAGAAACAACTTAGTGTGTCATTGTCTTCAACTGAGTCGGATATATTGCTTTAAGTATGGCAATTACTGAAATATGTGGGTTAAAGAATTTGCTATATGATTTTGGTGTTGCTTATAATTAAGTGAAACTTTATGAGGATAACCAATCTGTAATAAAATTAGCTCATAACAGTGAAAACAATAGAAGATTAAAGCATTTAGATGTGAGATATCACTTCATTATAGATAAAATTAAAGAAAAATCTATTTCATTACAGTATGTTAAGACTGAAGATAACTTATCTGATATATTAACTAAACCTTTAGGTAAAACATTATTTGAGAAATTTGTAAAGGTAATATTTTAAATATTGTAAGTTTATTGTATAATATGGACGGTCAAGATAAATAAAGTTAGATATTAAATAAAAGTAAAATTGTTAAAATTTAGAAATAAATTTTAGTTAGGAAGCTTATAAATTAAGAAATATTTTTAGTGTTGTCAAGGGCTTGTTGAAATAAAACACCTGTAAATGTAAAGTAATGATTATATTAAATGGTAGGAAATTATTTGTTGAGGGGGGGGGTGTTAAAGGGAACGCAACAGATCTATAGACTTGACAGATCTATGACATGTATATTGTCTGTGGTAGCTTCCTTCCTAAGATGCCCGACCTCCATTCCGCAAGTGCTCTGCTCTGTTTAACTAAAAATTATATTAAATATAGAAACTAGAAACAATCACAGGCTTTCATTTCATTAGAACCTCAGAGGAATCCGCGTCTGAAAAAAAAGTAGATGTCTGCCCATGTTCCTGAATCCGCTTCAGCTACTCCAATGAAATATGTGCTCATGAATAGAAACAAAAATACTGTACATACTGAAAAATAGGAACAACATCCTATCGACGCATTTTTAAAGAGACTTGCACCTACTTTAAAATCATTTTCTTCATATTTGCAACACTTGGTAAAAGGGCTAATTTTTCAAGTATACACAATTTGGAGCTTCAGCAATTAACTGAAAATCTAACGTCTTCGCAATCTAAGCCCATTATTTTGTCTTCTCCTTGGACTTCGTCGCCATCAGTGGCGGTTATTTCATCGCCATTGCCAGCTTCTGAACATTGAAGGACGTCGAATTCATAGAACTTTCTGAACAACTAGGGTCGTCGGAGTCAAGTCACTATTGTAGAAACGAGTGTTCAAGATCTTACTTATCTCCTCATCTGAATGTAAAAATAATGTACGAGAAGTTCATAGAAAATCAAAAGTCTATTTCTAGAAAAACATGCTCTTTGTCTAAATACAAGTCAGTTTATTACAAATCTTTAATTTAGGATTCGGAAACCCTCTTGAAGATACTTGATAAGCTTGCAAGGAGTTTTTATTTAAAATAAATAATGAAAAGGTTTTAGAGACTAAAAACAACATTCGTACTGAATATCGCTTGCACAAGTTAAAGGCTAAAAAGTTTTTTTGTTTAATGAATGATACTGATGATGATAAAGTTATTTAAAAAAATCGATTGCGAATTTATGTCTGATTAGAAAATAAGGGCGGTCGAGGAACTAATAAGATAGCTACGGCACTTCAACATTACTTTAGAAAATTAGAAGAAATATGCCTAAGAGATAATAAGAAAGAAATTTTATGGCGAACAAGGTTTTTAATAAACTGAGCCACATTTTTCCTATTCGAGGCCATAGTTTTATGCCTCCAGATATTTGGAAGGGTAGAAAAAGACTACCGTCGACGTGAAGTGATTATGTCGCCAAAAGAGTACTATTAAATTTTAGGAAAACATGGACAAGTCAGCGAACTGGGTAAAGATTGGTATAGTTATGACATGAAAGTCTCTGCAAAACAAACGATTAAGGCCAAATTGCCATTTAAGATATCCCAAATGTAGTGTATGTGGTTTACCATACATACAGCGTTCCCACATCTACGTCCTTTAACGTAGATCTACTAACTTCAGGCCTTTCCTGCAAACCTACGAACTTCAGTCCCAGAATCTACGTATTAACATACGAATATAACTTTTGAGGCTGAATTGGCATAATTTCAATTTCCTTTTCATTCGTGAAAAAAGGTATTAAAAAAAGAGTTTCATTTTACACAATCACAGCAATAGAGGTGTGACTTTGTAAAATGGCTAAACGTTCGCTTTGTAGATACTGTCACTAATGTTTTATTTCGATTCTCAAACGGATTCGAAGTTGTTTTGTTTGATTTCTTTTTCCAGTTTCATGTTGATTTCTAACTATGGAAATAAGCAGTGACAGTGATGAAGAGGGGAATGTTGCTACTCCCACTAAAAACACAAGAACGGCTGTTTTCTGCAATACACTTAATGAAAACAAACATAAGAAACGGACTTTCCACTTGTAACATGTAAAATTTAGAGTCTAATAGCGACATCTAGGAGAGCGCGGCAGAAAGCGGCCTAGAGTCGGTATTAGCTATGGTCGTGATTGTTTATGGTATATTCGTATTTTATTTGATTAAATAGGAAAACAAAATTCTTGGTCGCGAATACCTTTAAATTAAGTTTAATCAAATAATTACGGTAAAGACAGATTTTAGTCGTCAAGACAATCAGCGCCTCCAGTGGCCAACCGTCGATGCACGCTATCCAGCGCTATTGTAGCGCGCGAAATAGCAAACAGCTAACATTGCGGTAACTGTGCGAGCCAAAAAGGAATTAACCGAAAAATAGCGGAGTTTGATTGAATCCCTAAATAGGCAATATTGAACAGCAAAAATTTTATAAACGGTTAGCCATTGTTTACTGGCTAATAGGATAACGAAATCGTCACTCTGGTGTACACACACAAAACGACCCAAAGGACTGGGGTTCCCAGCGCTTCGCGGTTTCGCCTTCGTAGCTGTCACATTGACAGCTACGTTTTTCAAAACACATTCGACAAGGCCGAACATCTCGACGGGCGTTGAATATTCCATTCTTTGGGGGGCATTTCATATAAAAGTAAAATCATCAAATGACTAAGCCCTTTTTCGATCGTCACCAGTGCTCCGAGGTTTCGTTAAAGTTTCAAGTACACGTGTGAGAGCGGACATTTTGATATCATACGATATACCTCGTGCCGCTCCACGAGCCATTACGGGTTGTCCTGGACCACCCGCAGTGTTCTTTTTATTAGCCTCCTAGTGAGGTGTGTGTGTACGGGAGGCATAGTGGTGTAGCGACCGATGCCCTCCTACAAGGCTTGGGGCTAACCAGAGTTCAGCCCATGGCGGTACCCTCCAGTTGATACACAGCTTTCATCATCTACTCTCTCTTCTTTCATCTACTTGTCCTGTTGCAAGATCTTCCTAAAGGAATTCAGCAGGTGGCGTCCATTTTGTTTATAATTTTCTTAGTTTAGTAACTCACTCTATATGACCAAGTTATACTCACAAATAACGTTATACATTGCGCATAGCTCTTAGCCGATATCACCCCCTGAAATATAGCTAGCCAGAGATAGTATTGGGTTAGATTCATCAAACCACCCTATACTAGGGTAACAGGGAAACTCTGTAGTAACAGAGTATTTATGTAATTGTGAAATATTAGCGGTGCGGCTTTTTTTTGTATGGTTCTTGGTGACCAGTATTTTGATAGATAAATAAACTGTGTATTACCTGGTTTGATGTTTTATTCCTCAACCCACTATATACCAAAGGGCTCACTCATATACCAACACACTGAAACGCTAACTAGCCTACTTTTTACAAAAAATAGCATTAATTTGTTTAATATAAATTTCATATGCCTGAGGCTGAAATTAACGAAATTTAATAAATTGTATAACAAAACACTCGTTTTATTTAGTTTTAGCTGCCCTACTCTCTATTTTACTAAAAAAAAAGTACATAGGTCTACGAACTTTTCGCCCGAAATTTTTACTACATCTACTATACTATACTACGTCTTTTTCTAATGTTGTCTACGCCTTTTTCAAAATCCGAGTTAGCAACACTGCATACATACGCTGTCTCGTGTGTCCATGTGTTGGTAAGCTAGACGTCACTGTGACGAGAGCCTCGGGCGGGAGTGGACGGACGTGCGTGAGATACGTGGGCATTGCCGAGCTTTTGTTTAAAAAACCTGAAGGGAGGGAAACGACTAACATAAATATATTTGACAAGACACACTTGGCGTGCATATTAAATTTTTCGTAAAATTTGCTGAAGATAGTAAATTACTACATAGGTAATCATTTAAAAAATATCATTATAATAGTCTGACTTAAACGTAAACAAAGCATAGCCAGTGTTTGTTTAAAAATATTCAATTCAACAAGATCCATGTTCAACTTCTTTGAGCTAGTTTGTAGAGTAGTAAGGGAACTGTACGCGCTGCTCTGTAAACGCACATACATATTTGAACACTATGGCAGCGGAGAGAGCGCACGCGGGAAGGGAACCTGCAGCGCGGGGGAGCGCCGGCCGTGTCAACAGTCCGCCACGTCGATACACTTCGCAACAGCTCTCACGACAAGCGCATACGTTCATTTAACTAATCTAATTTCAAAGTATTGAACCAAATTTCAATACATATAAGTGATACAAATATATCAAGTGCAATATAAAGTTTGTTGTTTAATTATCTACAACAGAAACAAACGTTCACATACATCATCATCATGGAATATTATAAAATAATTTTATGATTATATATATTTACAACAGTTTAACATGGCTAGTTAAACAAATAAGACAAATATTTCTTTGATATAGCTAAAAAGCTCTAAAGCGTGTATGAAATGAGGTTGATTATATTAATTAAATAAGGAATGGAAAAAATACTTTTAAAGAAAAGTAGTTCAAATGAACGCCTCCATTAAATTGTATCTGGTTGACAAACCTCCATTAAATTGGAAACTGTCTGGTGGTTCAAATGAACGGCTCCATTAAATTAAAACTTGTTGACGAAACCTCAGTCAAATTGTCTTGACATTAATTGTATTGACAACACCTAAACTAGATTCCAGGTCGCCCAAAAGGAACATGGCTCAGCAACCCATGTTTGCTTTGGAAAAGCTAGATTTAGACGGTGATAGGACTTCTATCGGTAGCAAGTGGGAGAAATGGAAAAGACCACTACTTATATATCTTAATGCAGCCGCAATCGAGTCTCCACAGAAAAAACGAGCGACGTTGTTGCACTTCGGGAGGTTTGGGCGCAAACGTCGAAGCTGCGGAAGATGTCAACGTTTTTGATGTATCCATGAATATTTTCTTCCAAAACAAAATCGCGTTTTTGTACGTCACATGTTTAGGTTAATCAATCAGGAAGATAACGAAAAGTTTGAAAGTTTTTTTGGTACGTTTACGTAAGCAAGCCGAAAAATGCAGTTTTGACAAAAAAGAAGACCATTTAATCGACCAAATCACCGAGAAATGTACTTCACCTGAATTACGTAAAAAAATTCTAACAGTAGGTGACAGCATAACCTTGAAAAACACGCAGCCGCAATCAGTTTCCACAGAAAAACGAGCGACGTTGTTGCACTTTGGAGGAACGAGCCTACAAGATAAATTGAGATCAAATCATATTTATTTCAAATAAAAAATTATGAATGTTCGTCTAGCAGCTCAACTCTTCAGTGAAAGTGTAGCCGACGCTATTACGTTTTGTGAAGATCTCAAATTGCCCGATTTTGTAAATTTTCACCCAACGGCAGAGTTTTTTAAAGCATGGTTTCGGCTATAAACGAGCAATGAATTTGAGTAATTATCAAAAATGTTGTACAAAGCTTGATAAAGCAAAAAAATATATAAATAACTGAAGTGTCGATGTACCAGACCGAAATAACCAAATAACTAGGAGGAATATAATACGAAGTCCACGCTATACAGGGTTTATGGGATTCTGTGTGTGTATTGAAAGTACCGAATATATATTTGTAGACTTAATTTTTAATCCGAGTAGGGGGCTTAGCTATCTTCCACAAAATAAGTCAAGACCACATCAACATATTGTTTTCCGACAAATCTGACTGCAAATCTGCTTCTCATCAGATGATCTCTCCACTTGTGCAGATGCTATAGCGGACAGATTTCTGTCGGGAATGCACCGTTTCATTCCCAACAGTGTTGTCCGTAAAAGTGGCCATTCGCGACCCTGGTTTGATGCCTTTCGAAAAAAATTAAGTGAGATGATTGCCTTCAAGCCCTATTTGGTCAAAGTGATGATAAAACCTAACATATCACAAAACTAAAGGTTATTTGAAGTATGCTTCAGAAAGTGTTATAAAATTATGCCACTTATCTGAAAAAATTTGAACACAGGGTCTACACGACAACAAAAAGTTAAATACTAAATACACAACCTCATACATTACAACACAAGATCTTCATCACTTGGTAGGTGTGTATCTTTAATTTGTTTCCAGACATTGAAATGCACAACACCGATATTTATGTATATCATAGAATTGAATTAGCTAAAGCAGTTATGAATAAGTATTCACATACCAGGATCTCATATCTTGTAAAACAAAGTGATCCTAGTAACTGTATTACAACAAGGCACATTTACACAAAGCTAATTCACTTCAAGAGTCAATAAAATAAAGTTTCTTAACGTGAATTAGTAAAGACCGCCTGATGACCGTTGTGGTCGCTTTTTCAACAGACTTCCAAAAAGGACGAGGTTATTAATTCGACTGTATATTTTTTTATCGTAAAATAGAAATTCATAGTGTAGTAGAATTTTTGTTCTTCTTTTTGCGTGGAGACCTCGTCGCCTTCACCGGATTTGACAACTCGCTCCCGGCCATGGTTACCCAGGAAAAGGATACTCACCCGCCGTTATGCCGTCGAGATTGGGGGAGCGGCGTGCTCCGCGCGCGCTCACCTCTCCTCCCGTTAGGCGCGTTACAAACCGCCCCGTAACCCCCTAAAACTACCCCGCTCTTTAACGGAAACCCCACACAAACCTATGGAACATATGTTTATGGATCTATACAGCAGTAAAGGAACCTTTCTAACTATTATAGATAACTTCACAAAATATGCCCAAGCCATCCCATTGACAGCCTCAACCAGTATTCACATAGCTGAAGCATTACTCAGCATATTTTCAGTTATCGGAATCCCAAATAAAATAACAACTGACTCAGACTCGAAATTCAACAACGAAGTAATTACTGAAATATGTGCGATACATAATATCCACATACACTTTACAACCCCTTATAACCCAAATTCAAATTCCCCATTGAAAGACTTCACGCTACCCTAGCTGAATTAATAAGAATTCAAAGAATAACAGACAAAGACGAACCGATCAACCTTATGAAATATACAATCATAGCTTATAATAACACATTACACTCAGCAAACGGCTTTACACCATTTGAACTTCTATGTGGCCATACCAATAGTAGAAATCCATTAGAATTACACTTCCCTCAAGAATTCTATCAAGAGTATGTTATAAAACATAAACAAATTATGGAAAATGTGCAAAAACTTATAAACACAAAAAATTGAAAATGAAAAACAACTAGTAATAGAGATGGCAAACAAAAACTCTGTACAAAATAATATCTATAATCAAGAAATAAAACCCTTACGGTAATGAAAGAATTTATGAAAGGTTATAAAAACGACTTAGAAATATTCAAAAATAACCAAAAAAAATCGAAACAGCTATAAAAGAAATTTCAGTGAAAAATTACCTTCAGGAATCACTAAATATATTAAATGAAATTGGAAGAGCTCTTCAGCAACTCTGTCAGATTGGCAACCCTAGAAAATGCGATAACATTTTCTCACCTTAATAGAATGCCCAGCATATTACACGAACTAAATTTTCTACAAAATGAAATCAGGATTAACTTACCTTTCGATCCAAGCATAAAAAATATACACTTATGGGAAAAAACCATTACAGTAAAAGCTTATGGCACCAATGAGTCGCTATATTTCATATTAGAAATACCACTAGTGTCCAGCCACCCTTAACCTATTACACCTATACCCTATTCCGAACGAAAATAATACTATCTTGATCCCCAAAGACCTATCCCTTGTACTCGGAAACAATGAATTTGCGTAGCCTCACGAGCCCTGCAAAAACATCGTCGAAGACGAAGTAATCTTTAAACATCTAGAATAGTAAAAACTACATAACTTAAATGACTGCATCGCGCAACTTATACAACACCAGGAACCTTATAACTGCACCTAAGTCACAGCAAACTTCGAAAATAACATAATTCAGCAGATTAAAGAAAATAGCTGGATAGCCATACTGAAACAGGAGGAGGTAAACAAAACTAGCTGTGGAAAAGAAGTACAATACCAACGCAGCAAAGGAATCTGCTTAATCACCCTAGATAATAACTGCAAAATCCAAATAATGGATAGAATACATCGAACCCACCAAAAGTTTATAAACATAATGGAAACCATACCCTTACTTGGAGTTCATGAAACGCCAGCAACCTTACCAATTCAGGTTAAATTAAGACGATGTTGCAGATATTCCTAATTTTGATATTGACAGGACCTCAGTAGGTATAAAAATAGATATAATTGATAGAAGTTCACCTCTTGATATTTATCGTCTTGTTTTGTCTCCGCATATTATGGACAATATTGTTGAGTGTACTAACAAATATGGTGAAAAATTATACCCGCAGATACGACCCCATACAAGACACAGCCGAAAAAAATATTTCAAACCCACTAGCTGATATAGTTCCGGCACAATATGCTGAGTGCAAACATTGTTTGCTGAAGATGCGGCGTACAGATTTTCAAAATATGCTGTGTATAAAAATGTATAAGAAATGTAATGGGGATTGTTCACAAAAAATTACTCTCTGATTTTATATTTTTATTACGTAAAATAGGGTATTTTAAGATACTAATTTGAATATTTTTGTATTTTAAGCGTTAGTTTTTTTACAATTCGATTTTAATATTCTATTTTTGCATATATATCTTTCTTCCTTTTCGTAAAGAAATAGAAAAGTTTTAGGTATGTCTTTAACAAGGTCAAATTAGTGCACCGATAAAACGGAAACTGTTCATCCAATCTGATGTTTTGTACTATCACCCAATATTTCAGTATGTTATGTCAGGACGCCGTTTTGAACAGGTACTACGATGCGTGTGTGTTATTGATACGGAAGCTAAAGGAAAAGATAAAATTGTTAACTTCATAGATATGCTCACTGAACATTTCAGAACAAACTACTCTCCTGACATAGACCTGTCTTTTCAAAAAAATTGTTAATTCAACAATAACAACAACAAATGATGTACCAGTTACTCAAAGTTCATCAACCACATAATGTGTAATAAGTTATCAAGAGCATTGGCCCACAGAAATGAAAAAGACAATCCCAGAGACAAATACAAAATACATGTTTCTAAAATGCAGATTATATACGAAAAAAATACAGGGAAGGAGACACGATACATGTGTTCGACCTGCAGTCCCTCTTTGCCCAGAATATATGGAGGAATGGCATAACATGAATAAGAGTTCGTAAATTTTGATTTCTTTATAATTTTTTGTAATTTTAATAGACCGTTAGTGAGAAAAGTTGTAATTGTAGTAAGTAAAGAAGACTGATTAAGATCCAAAGTGATTATAAAATTAATAAATAATTGATCTCATTTATGTTTGCGATTATTTTTTAAATGTTGCGAATATGACCTTAATTAAGAGTAGTGTTAATTGTAAGCATTTTCTAACATATGTTACGCTGAATAATGTTTGTTACTGATTTTGATACATTTTATTAAACGCGGAGTTTATTCATAATTGTCATTTTATTTCGTTCCGTAAAGTAAATGCCAAGATTAGACGATTTTTACATGATCTAAAAATGCATGGTGAGAAAACTGCAGCAGCGTCTTGACGAATACATCGTATTGTGATGAGACGTTTTCAACACGGCTGTGAAAGGGCGCGTTCCCACTATGTCGTGACAACAGATAGTCGTGTAGTTTTAAGTGTCATGGCGTATATGTTTAAATGGAAGTGTTCACATATAGAACGACACGACTTACTAACGTCTACGACATTTTTTGCAGTGACGACAGATTGTAATTGAAGCACTGTCGCCAGTCGCCCCCCGTCAGCTCTCGAGTGAGTCGTATATTAACGTTTGTATTGTGGGGGATTTTTTCGAGTAATAAGTAAAGACAATTAGTGCATACAGACTTTCATTTATTTCCCGCTGTTCGACACGCCACGAAAAGAAATAATACAGCAGGTCATGGACATAATATTTGACCCACCTTTGACGCAAAAGTACTAAGCGCTAAAGACGAGATTGTTAAGTATATACGAAGAAAGTGAAAATAGAAGAATTCAGAGGTTAATTGGTGAATTGATTCTGGGTGACCGAAGGCCGTCACAACTACTAAGGAGGATGCGGGATCTAGCGCGTAATAAAGTAGCAAATGACACCCTGGTCATCCTTTGGAGGAAGCATCTACCAGCAGCAGTTCGAGCAGTGTTGGCCGTCAGATTGCCGAGAATATGAAACCTGCGTATATTGATGAAGTCAGTAGCCAAACAGATAGTCCTTTCAATAAATTACACTGGTCGGCAACCAAATCCTCCTTTAAATAAAAATATCGATAAATATATAGAATTTGACATGCTGAATTTAGATCTGGTTTTAGTTTCTTGTTACCACGTTTTTTTTTTCATATGCAAAACTTTTTTCTTAACATGTCAGTAAATTTAATTTTTGTTTTCCACAAATCTTTAAGCAATATAATATTTTTACGACTTGAATGCCGACAAAAGACATATTCACACCTGCGTCTGTAGAAACGACAAGACAAATCTTGTTGATGAACCCAGCAAGAAAAACGTGCTCATGAAACGGTGTAAATATCCTGAAGCCATAAAAAATTCAACGAAAACAGTCTTTAGTTTAATGATATGTGGTAATGCTGCTGGAGAAGTTTTACCACCTTACATAAATTAGACGTAGTTTACACGAAAAGGATCCAACCCACGATATTGTAAAACATTAGTTAAGTGCATGAAACTGATGCTACATATCGATATTATTAATAACTGTCAAATAACAAAAAAAGATGTTATAAGTTCGATAAAAAATCGCAGTGGAAGGACGTTACAAGACCAAAGAGGGAGAAAGGGTAGCGGTTGAAATTTGAAGAAATTGAGTTTAAAATAAATATCATTAACAAATTGCCACAATACGAATCACATTACAGGAGGGATCAAACAAATGGTTGCAAATTTCTTAAACTAGGAATGACTGTACAAGCTATATATGATTTATATTCAAACATGAATTTAAAAATAGAAGCACTATCGTCTTAAAAAAATGTATTTCATAAATAAAGCCCTACGTAAAATCCATAAATCTCCAAAGCAGATAACAACTACTTCCACCCGCCCTTTGGAAAGAAAAAGTCTTGATGTCGTTGGACTCTTATCCGAAGCCGGATTATATAAACTAAGATTCATACTTGCCACCCTACAAGACGATCTTACAAAGTTCTCCATCGCGTACCCAATTTCCAATGCTACCGTAGAAGAATCCTGCGAATGCGTAGTACATTTCATCTCTCTATTTGGCATCCCTAAATCCATACTTAACGATCAAGGTACAAACTTCACTGCTGAACTATCCAAAGAAACATGCAAATTCCTCAAAATCAAACAGATCTGGTCTGCACCTTATCACCCGCAAACCCAAATAGTTCTTGAAAGAAGCCACTCCACTCTCAATGAATACTTAAAATCTTAAGTTAACGATAACCAGTCCAACTGGCATAAATATGTTAACACCGCTATGTTAGCTCTGTCCACACAACAACTAGCTTCATGTCTTATGAACTTGTTTTAGCCCATAAGCCATACATACCTGACTCCGTCTTCGACTTAAGCTCCGACGTCACTTATCCCGAATACCTGAAAATACTCTATCATCGACTAAAAATATCCCGAGAAAAAGCTTTATAGAATATTCACGAATCCAAATAAAGATCAAAAACTTACTATGACCGACATTCACGACCAGTCCAATATAAAGCAGAAGTCTATGTCTACATAACGAATCACGTAAGACTTGGGAAAGCCTTGTCCCCCGTTTGGAAGGGATCCTACAAAACAATAAAGGTCCACGGGAATAACACACTTATCCTTTTAATAAGCCGTCGTCACGTTAAACACCATTTCAATCAGGTAAAACCTAGAAATACAAATGAATAGTAAAAAATAAACAAACAAATATCATGTCAGTATCAGTGTAATAATCATGCAAATAATAACCATTACTAATAATATTCCAAAACAATTCTAATAGATCCTCCTTAGTAAACTAAACCATATTGGTGTAAGAGGTATAAGCCACGAATGGTTTAAAAGCTGCCTGAGCAACCGGCGTCAATTTGTTAAGGTGGGATCGCATTGGAGTGAACAGCATGCAGTGAATTTTGGAGTACCCCAAGGCAGCATTTTAGGACCTACATTATTCTTAATATATATTAATGAACTCCTGAAAATTCCAATCCAGGGCGCTAACATAATATGTCATGCAGATGATACGGTTGTATTATTTAAGAACACATCCTGAGTGTCAGTGTTTAAAACAGCTCAGACAGGCTTAACCGACGTCAGTAAATAGCTAAACAATAACCTACTAACATTAAACACTAAAACAACTAAATATTTAACGTTTCATAAAACCCGTGCTTCCCAACCTCGTACGCATCCTAAATTATACCTGCCGCACAGTCTAAGCTCTTGTACACAGCCCTTTGATCATCCCCTGTCGATCAAACACACCACATCCATTACGTACCTTGGTATCCAACTAGATGAAAATTTAAACTTCAAAAATCACATTACATCCCTATCTAAAAGAGTCAGAAAAACCATTTACATAATGAAATCCCTTTGTAGCTGTGCGACACCAACAACTTTAAAAATGTTTATTATGCGCTGTGCCAGTCTTTACTTCTATACTGTCTTGCTGCTTGAGGTAGAACGAGGACAGCGAACAGTACTTAAAATTATGCACAAAAACTCGTACATACATATATCCCACCCATACACTATACATAGAATGTGACGTTTTGACAGTCCGACAACTCTATATTTGCAAGGTAGCCACAGCAATTCATAAAGAAAATCTAAATGCCCCTAACTTTCAGTACCTCACTTCCCGTAGAATTTATAATATACCCTTACCAAAAATACATACATCCTTTGCCAAGCGCCTTCCCCCATACGTCCATATATCCATTTATAATAAAGTATGCCAAAACACACTCTCTGCCAAAGAAATGTCAACATCAAAGCTTAAACACCAAGTTAGTAAATGGTTAAAAACTTTAAATTACAGCGACACAGTATGCATACTACCAAGCCGACTCTAAGACTAGGGGCACATACAACGAACACACACACACACACACGCACGCAATCACGCACGCACTCATAGTTTTAGATTAGTTAATTAATAATTCCTTTATATTTAAGTTTCTATAATAAAATTGTGTTGGGTGCCGCGATACAGACCACGAGTCTTGTGCAGCAACCGCCGCCAAAAAAAATTGTAGCCTTAATTTTAATTCAAAATGTGTTATTACTATAAGTTTTAGATATAATTATATAAAGCCTAGACATAAGTTTATTAAATAAATGAATTTGAATTTGAAGATGCCACCGTCTTTGGAGAAGACGCTTTCGAAATTCAACACGTAGAGAATGATCCAGGAATCTACTTTGACCCCAGAGTGTCCTTGAAAATAATTAATGGTCACATACATGTAGTCATCCCCATCGATATCTCTTTTATAAGTCCCCACTTAATCAATATCCAAGATGTTCTCGATTTGTCATGAGATCTTTGCAATAAAAGTAAAATATTCAAACCAACAGAATGTACAAATACATTACAACCTCTAAAAGTCCGATTCCATGATATGACAAGAGACTAGGACTCAATCTCTCATCTTCTTCTGCGAAGAAACAAACGTTTCCCATGGTACAGCATCATCGGAACCGCATCTAAGCATCTGTTTGCCACCTTAAAATGTTAGAATTAGTAAATATATTACAAAATAGTATACTTACGTTATCCTTTAAGCTAGGAGATGTTTTAAACGGCCTAATGTTCAGTAAAAACAACATACTGTATCCTGCTATATACTTACCTAAAAAACTATACGAAGACATTCTTAGCATCCTGAGAGTACTACCTAGTTCTAAAGAATTCCCCATATCTATAGGTTTAATTAATATTCAGAACGTACTTAGGTTTTCTAGCTTAAGTTCCTTGTCGGCAGTAAAACTGTATTTGTTTTAAGAATACCTTTAGTTTATTCCGTACAATTCTACATTTATCACATATTTGTATTTCCTATTTCTGTTAATAACAATTCCTTTGCCATGATTATTCTTAATACTAATAAATAATAAATATATCGGGTTTTCTAAAGATAAAACTCATTATAGAAAATTTGGAAAAATGTAAACTAGTAGATCCGAAAAGAGACTTGTTCATATTATCCATTGCTACTCATCCCATCTACGAAAGCGAGTTAATATCAAAATCCTTATCCTCTCTTCCAAATCAATGTGTTGTTAAACCCATATCCGGTAATATCGAACTATGGCAGCCGTTACAAGTAGATAAATGAATTTATGTTATCTCCAGGAGTTCCCAGCCCACTAGTGATTGTTCAGACAAAAGAATTTGAAGCTAATATATATGGCACCGGAATGACAAAATTACCGCCTGTATGTAATGCATACTGTAGAGGTATAGAATTAACATCTAGACACAATACAAAATATAATTCATCCCATGTAAACATCGATTTTAATTTATTGGTATTATATAATATTAATCAAACTATACCAAACCTATCCAAATGTTACTCCAGTTGGATTACCCACATTTACAGTATTAAGTTTACTTGCAACACTGATTCTGCACAAGCAACACTAAAATCCCCATCCGTTGTTGCATCCCCTTTGTATCCCACCCGCTCTTCCGCCTCCAACCGTTTAGAGCAATACACGCAATTTACAGTTCGCTCCGTGCCTTTTTTATTTGTAATCAGCCCCTCATTTAAGTTTAATTTAATTAAATACAATACAGTCAAGTGTTAACATAGACAGGCAGCATGTTGGATTACCCAACATTTACAGTTTTAAGTTTACTTGCAACACTGATTCTGCACAAACAACACTAAAATCCCCATCCGTTGTTGCATCCCACCCGCTCTTCCGCCTCCAACCGTTGAGAGCAATACACGCAATTTACAGTTCGCTCCGTGCCTTTTTTATTTGTAATCAGCCCCTCATTTAAGTTTAATTTAATTAAATACAATACAGTCAAGTGTTAACATAGACAGGCAGCATGTTGGATTACCCAACATTTACAGTTTTAAGTTTACTTGCAACACTGATTCTGCACAAACAACACTAAAATCCCCATCCGTTGTTGCATCCCACCCGCTCTTCCGCCTCCAACCGTTGAGAGCAATACACGCAATTTACAGTTCGCTCCGTGCCTTTTTTATTTGTAATCAGCCCCTCATTTAAGTTTAATTTAATTAAATACAATACAGTCAAGTGTTAACATAGACAGGCAGCATGTTGGATTACCCAACCTTTACAGTTTTAAGTTTACTTGCAACACTGATTCTGCACAAGCAACACTAAAATCCCCATCCGTTGTTGCATCCCCTTTGTATCCCACCCGCGCTTCCGCCTCCAACCGGTGAGAGCAATACACGCAATTTACAGTTCGCTCCGTGCCTTTTTTATTTGTAATCAGCCCCTCATTTAAGTTTAATTTAATTAAATACAATACAGTCAAGTGTTAACATAGACAGGCAGCATGTTGGATTACCCAACATTTCCAGTTTTAAGTTTACTTGCAACACTGATTCTGCACAAACAACACTAAAATCCCCATCCGTTGTTGCATCCCACCCGCTCTTCCGCCTCCAACCGTTGAGAGCAATACACGCAATTTACAGTTCGCTCCGTGCCTTTTTTATTTGTAATCAGCCCCTCATTTAAGTTTAATTTAATTAAATACAATACAGTCAAGTGTTAATATAGACAGGCAGCATGTTGGATTACCCAACATTTACAGTTTTAAGTTTACTTGCAATACTGATTCTGCACAAACAACACTAAAATCCCCATCCGTTGTTGCATCCCACCCGCTCTTCCGCCTCCAACCGTTGAGAGCAATACACGCAATTTACAGTTCGCTCCGTGCCTTTTTTATTTGTAATCAGCCCCTCATTTAAGTTTAATTTAATTAAATACAATACAGTCAAGTGTTAACATAGACAGGCAGCATGTTGGATTACCCAACCTTTACAGTTTTAAGTTTACTTGCAACACTGATTCTGCACAAGCAACACTAAAATCCCCATCCGTTGTTGCATCCCCTTTGTATCCCACCCGCGCTTCCGCCTCCAACCGTTGAGAGCAATACACGCAATTTACAGTTCGCTCCGTGCCTTTTTATTTGTAATCAGCCCCTCATTTAAGTTTAATTTAATTAAATATGACACTTTACTGTATTGTTTTTAATTAAATTAAACTTAAATGAGGGGAAGAGGCGGAAGAGCGGGTGGGGGATACAAAGGGGATGCAACAACGGATGAGGATTTTAGTGTTGCTTGTGCAGAATCAGTGTTGCAAGTAAACATAATACTGTAAATGTTGGGTAATCCAACATGCTGCCTGTCTAAGAAAAAAATCAATTTATTATTCAAAAATATGATTAATTATCAATGTTAACTTTATATTTTTTATGAAAAGGCAACATTTATTCTGCTTGAATAGAAAGTACACATTACAACGCTGTTCCTTATTTTCTAAGTTCAGTTATAAGTCCTATTTAATTTCATTTTTTGTATTTCCTTCGTGTGTAACTAAAAGATCTTTTTTTAAGCTGTTTAAAGACCCCGTATAACAATTGGTGGCAGCGTAAAGGGATAATAAATCCCCGGTTAACTCAATGCTTAAATAAAATTTAAAAAGTGCTTTCAAATTCCACAAATGTTAAAAATGTACAAGTAAAAATAATTTTTATGGTGTTTTACAGGCTCCGTATAACAGTACGAGTATTTAACAAAAAAATATTAAAAAGAGAGGTCTGTTAAACTATGTTTTTAAATACATATTCGATTAGTGAAAGAGACATGCGGACCGCTTGGATTAAATATGACGGAAGCACTTCGATAAAAAAAGGTCTGAGAGGTAAACATAAGAGTCATAATAGGGTTGTTGTCGTCGAAATGATAACATCAGATTGTGCCCACGTAAATTCATTTGCACCTGTAGATATATATTAGAATACCTCCATTATAATAGAGCAGCATCCAAAAGACTGTATGTAGACAGACGGTGACTTCAGCATTGCTAGGTTGTTTAATTTATACAAAGAATGGCCCGGGCTCAACAACGACTCAAATAAAGCTTCTAGCTTAAGACAGTACAGAGATATTGTAAGCACGCACTAATTATGCACAACCAATTTGAGTTTCCATCTACCCAAAAAAGATACATGTAAGCAATTTCACAGTTTTAAAGAATTAGAAAATCCATCTGACGATCTCAAAAATAAATACACAAAATATCTAAATAACAAAAAAAATAGTCAGGGCCTTAATGATAAAACTGACACTCAGGCAACCGCTGGTTGGCGACCACCACATTGTAGGTCTCCTCTAGACCTACAGTTTGGTGTGCGTCACTCCGAGCCAAATACGGCCTGTTATCTCAAGAAAACTGACCGATTGGGGGAAGACCGAGTTTACCTAAGCGAGTCAAATCCGTTACAACACATTTCTCGTTTTTAGGGTTCCCCTGCCGGTTTGTGTTCGCTTCGTCTCGTGTACGTTCCAAACCATAGTTTCAGTCGATTTCGGTAGGTTCTTCGATTCCGATTTCTTATAAAATCGGACTTCTCGAAATTTTATTTGTAAATTCTAAGGTTCCCCCTGGCCAAATTTTCAGTTCTTCCACTTTATATAGAGTTCTTTATATCACCGTCGGGTAGTGAAAGCTATCCGTCGATATCACTCACGTCTACGTGCGCTTTATAGCGACTCCATAAATTGCATTCTGAACTTTCGTTTCCGCGTAAATTCCTGTTTTCCGCCCCTAAGTCCCGATTTTGCAAGGGTAACCCCCGGTCCGCCACCACATTGTAGGTCTTCTTTAGACCTACAGTTTGGTGTGCGTCACTCCCCGATCCGACCCAAATTCGGCCTGTTATCTCAAGAAAACAGACCGACTTGGGGAAAATTCTTATTCAAAGTTCCAATGGCCGCATTGTGTGCGCTATTTTTGACTTTCAAAAGGTTTTGTCGTGTCTTCATGGGCAAATTAGCATTCTTTATTATAAGCGAAAATGTTCGTTCTATAATTTTACCATATATGGTAAACAACCCAATCGTTGGCACTCCTCAAATTATTGGCACTTTAGAGTTTAGTTTAAAACAAACAAACAAACCAATTAATAATAGCCTATGGCACTGACTATACCATACTCTATGTTTGACAATGTTCAACATAACCTGTCATTACTGTCTTATTGAAATACATAACAAGTTTAATTAAAATTATATCTTTTATTTTAAAGTTTAAAACAGAACATGACGCAGTCGATTAAATTTTTTGGGCTAAATATCATCAAGAGATATTATTAAATTTGTAAATCCACGGTTAAGTGTTGGATTAGATTGGATTAGTTAGGTAATGCCGGTAACGCTTAACAAGTTTAAAAATGGCGTCATTAAAATTGCCTCCTAATTTGAACTTCCAAAGTGAAAACGCAAGTAGTGAATTTAAATTTTGGGTAAAACAATTTGAAGACTAGTGGCGGTGGGGAAAAAGCGGTTGAGGACAATATTTAGGTTTCTCTTCTTCGAAATATGATGGGACCAGAGGCTGCTCGTATTTTACAGCATTTGCCCATAAAAGATGAAGATGCAGCAGAGTATCCAAATGTAATCGATGCGATAAAATTATTCGTATCGCCGCATATTAATAATAGCTTTGAGCGGTTTAAAATTAATGAAAGAAAACAGCGCCAAGGTGAGCCATTTGAATTTTTTCTCACAGATTGCAGAGAGCTTATTCAAACATGTGAGTCCAATATAACATCAACTTCGGAGTCCTTAGAAAAACAGATTCTTCAAGATAAAATTGGGTATGGTGTGTATGACAAATTTATTCAAAAAAATCTTTTACGAATTGAAAATTTAACCTTAAAGAAAGCTGTTCATTAAATCAATCAAGGAAATGAATACCAGCAACACAGCTGTGGACATGTTGAACAAGAAGCCTAAAACACATTTTCATGTATGAGATGCCAGAAGCAACATGGTTCGAGACAATGTCCTAGAGTTCGGGAAGCTTTGTACCAAATGTGGGATACTCAATCATTTTGCAGTCAATTGCAGAACGAAAACCCAACATGTTAAGAAATTTAAAGAAATTAATTGGATAAGCAACCTAATGACAGCAGCAGTGGTGAGGAGTTGTTCTGCGAGATGACCAAATTAATGGGTACCTGCTACAACGATTGATATAAAACATAAATATTGAGAATAAGTGTATAAAGCGTAAATTGGACACTGGTGCTGATATAAGGGTCATGCCGTTATCAATATTTCAAAAAATCAATAAAGATCTATATTTAAAAATGGCACAGGACATGATATAAGACAAAACCGTTAGGAATGATAAATTTACTGTGTAAATATAAAGAAAACATATGTAATGAAAATTTTGTGATTGTAAATTCAAATTCAAAAAACAAAATTTTATAAAGAACATTATTGAAAGTGTTTCCAAAGCGTAAAGCTATAACTAGTTTTATGCATTTATCAATAGTCTTTCATTATTATGGTTTCCGAGCTACTGGCTTTGTCCGTGGGACTCAAACGCTATAGACTTCTCGAAATGCTTGGGGAAGAATCTAAAAAATAAGCCCGAAAGTGAAGCTGTACCGGAAACTTCAAGAATGATGAACCAAAAATATATTTTGTGGGTAGGTTTTAAAGTTAAAATATCTCAATAAAGAGTTGAGTGTTGAGTATTAATAAAGTGAAACCACCAAAATGAATACCTAGAATAAGAAAACGTTTTTATGTTATGTATAAGTTTATTTTTATGAACACTTTAAATACTTTAAGGTTTATAACATACCAAAATAAAAGCAGACCTTGTAAAACACTGTTTTAATTATAGCCTAAGAGTATATGTAGGCTTTTTATATTTCTAATGATAAAGTACCTATCTATTTCCTAAAATTCAAGAGTAAAATATTTTTTTAATACTATTCAATAACATAAAAATTAATACAAAAACAAAAATCAAAGTATTTCCTGTGATTCAGTCACATACTCAGTCTACTACTTTAGCAAATGAGATTTATGGTAATTTAATTTCAGACTGACTCGCTCACTCTTGAAGTGCCAACGGTCGGGTAATTCACCTTACAACATGGCTGATAAACAAGGTTGCTGGCGCCAGGCCATAAGAAAAACACTGTCAAGAACGCCACTGGCAGCACCAAACCAATGCTGTGTCAAATCTTATTTTTTTCTCTTTTACAGCCGAATGTTTAGCAGTTCTATTTGCACTCCAGTATGTACAACAACATAAAGAAATTTCTTCACATTGGTTGATCATCTCGGACTCCATGAGCGTTTTATCGGCGATTAATAACTGTAAATTGAGCACTAGTGTTAATTATATTATTTATGAAATCAAAAGAACATGGTTGAGCCTTTTAGAAAATAATATTAAAACTATATTTATGTGGACTCCTTCTGACATCGGTGTACAAGGAAATGAGCACGCGGATTTCTTTGCCAGGGCCATTGTAAACAGCAATACAGATGTCATTGTTAACAATAACAACAAGAACGTTTCTGATGGTATTGGCATCCCTTACACAGATTTTTATAACATTTTGAAGACCAAAATTAATGAAAATTGGGAAAGCGTTAAAATGATCAAATCATTAATGGCAAAGGATTGTGGCAGTTCCACATTATCAATTCTACTCAGACAATTTCTCCGTGGTTTTCGAAGTCGAATGTATACTTGGGACGAAAGTTTTATACAACCATCTGCAGATTAAGAATTGGACACTGTAAAGTCAATGCATTTTTGGCTAGAATGAAAATTGTTTCATCATCCACTTGTAATTATTGCAATGCAGAAGACCAGACAATTGATCATATCTTCTTCAATTGTATTCATTTCTCAATGGCTAGACTTGTGATGATCGATTCCCTCCTCAAGATATGTAACGACCCTGGAGAGATCCCGCACTCCTCCCAGGACTTATTAAGAAACCCGGATACGTATAAAATTCTATATAAATTTTTGACTGACTGGATTAGATTGGTAAAAATGGAAATTGACACAAAGTACAATACATTATTGTGTAACGAATACAACTGAAAGGCTGTATGGACTCCGTCCTTTGCCTGCCTTTGTGGCAAATTTGAAAAACAACAACAACATTTTTTTTCTCTTCTACTTGTCAACTTGGCCGCTAAAACGTATATTTGTCGTCTAATCTTTTATTGTTATAATTGCTGTAATATTTTTAAAGAAATACATCTCGTTGCCATACAAGGAGAAAAAAATTACAAGAATGAAAGGAACGATGAAAAATTTGTTACCAAAAAGGGTAAATCTGTGTCCATCTTATCACCTTATTATTTATCCTTATTATCTTATTACCTTACCTGTGGGGACTATCTTGAAAAAAGAAAAAAGTTAGTGACGTCTGGAAATTACTACAGAAGCATTACGGAGAGAATTGGCGCGAACTATCAGATTTAAACTTTTACTAGGTACCCAGCTGAACAGGCCTTTCTTAATGTAACAGCACCAACCAGTCATGAAAATGAATATATTTTGTGTGAAACAGTTGTAGAAAATGATCCATTTATTTAAATTACTTTTCCTTTCTCTTATTGTTGTGATTAAAATAAAGATAAAATTTTATCTATAACTAACTTTTTCGTTTCCACATCCTCCTGCATATGAACAAAAAATTAATTCGTTACGAAAGCCGCTATCCACTACTCCACTGATTAGATACAATACCCGCCATATCCATTTTGAAATAAATAATAATTTTATATAAATAAGTGTTTGTTCTTTTTTATTATAAAAACACATATATCAGGTTTTAAACAAATTAGAATTACATTCGCTAGCTGATTAATTACAATTCTGTTGTAATATGTGTCATTGTCACCGTATTTGGTGACAGTTGTAATGTGTCAAAATGCAATGTAATAATACCTACTCTGTGACGAATAAAATTCTCTGCTGCGTTGATCTCGTACAAAGTCGTTTCATTATAAATTTGAATCCTAATTAATCCCAAAAGCAATTCAATTAAACAGGACGTCGGAGATATTAGATACAAATTTTTGCTTTTACTGAAAATATCTTGCGTGTGAGTTAGCTGACATTGGAATTTTACGACTCAAATATCGTATGTATATAACAACAAAGCAAATTTATATAATGCCCAATCTATCTACTTTCCAAAACGGGTTTTAGAAAATAAATAAATTTGCTTAAAATTACTTAAAAACGGTAAAACCAAAATACCACACCACGGTATTTTGCGGTTGGTAATTTATTCGGCCGTTCAAACTTTTGCAACTAAGTTGACATTCCTACACCACTGACTTTTGTCAGTTATGTGTGGTAAATATCGACGACTGAAAAAAATTGTGCCCGACGCATGGCAATAGGCTCAGCAAACCTATTACATGGAGACTAAAAAAAATAATTCTGTGTACGAGGCATTATTGTCGCTGCCTACACCTTCGGGTCATGAAGGCGTGAAGATATAGATAGATAGATTATAAGTATTTTCTTTACTGTGTAATTTAGTCCAAATTGAACCATAGGATAGGTTTTATTTCGAATTATTTGCAATCGATTTATTTTTATTACAAACATCGATGCATTAGCGGCACTTTGAATGTTTTGCCGCCCGTTATTCTGTTAATTACGTGTATGTACTTTGTGTTTTTTTTTGATTTTTCAACGACTTGAGCTGTTTTTTTGTTATTCTATTAATTTTATTATATTTACGTTAACTGGCTTTCTCACTAGACTTCGATTCTCACTATCTATACTTCGATTTCACACTAGGCATCTCTTTACTCTGGAACTTGGCTTTTATATTGGACTGATTGCATTACTCAACTTTTGGCTTGGCGTTCTTACTGGACTTTAATTGAACTTTGGATCTTAACGTGGTCACTGATTTTCATAATGAGCTGGTGAACGAACTGGCGCAAGGACAGTCTTCCGATGTAGCAGGGCCATCTACTAATGTAGCAGGGGTATCTTCTTCTGTAGCAGGGCTGTCTACTGATGCGCCAAATGCTGATTACCATCAAGATGATATGTGCATGCCTCGAAAGTTGAATGTCAGTGATATTTTAAGCATGTGGAATTTAGGAGGTATAGTGCGGAAATTTGGCATTAAAAAACAATGTGTCGCATTCAGTGAGCAAGAGGAGCTGATCCCTAAAAAAAATGCCCCGTATATCGTGCTAATATGAAAATGATGTGGCCTTCCGCCACATTAAATAATATTTATTTAAGATGCGCGAGCGCAGCCCGCCGCGGGTGCTCCCGCGCGATGCGACGCGTATCGCTTGTGGACACGCACCCGAGTCATTCGATCGGCAGTGCGGCTTATGACCTTGTACGGTGTATCGAGCGCATACCGTCCTACGATTTATTAGTAATTATATTTTTGTCGTGTTTGATTGAATTTAATATTATATATCAAAATTATAAAACTCGCTTATTGATATTCATGAATAAAGTTGTGAACGCCTTCTGTTTTTGTGAGTGTCATTTGGTGTTGAACTTTGGGAGGCAACGCCGTACCAACCTATTACCGATACCACCACCCCTACAATGACATATAAATTGCCTGCCAAATTATGGCTAAATTCACAAAAAGGTAAACCACTCTGATCCCGAGAACCCATTTGTAGGGGCAGACGGGATACATACACAACGAATAGAAGCCAATGGCGCGTCGTCTAGTCATTTTTCAGAAATAAGCAATTTACAAACACATCTAGTTTTACGGACTTAATCATTGAATTCTTGTAGCGACGATACATCATAAAATTTAAAACAGACGCATTTATGCAATTGTTGAATGCAATAAAATTTGTGTATAAAATTAAGTAAACATCATGTTTTATTAAAGAAATCCTTTATGTGAGTTTTTGGGTGTGATATAAATAAACAGGAGGTTAATAAATGATTATTTCAGTCAGGGATATCCTTACGGTTTCTCGCGACCAGTGACTTGAACGGTGAGTTGGTTGGGTTGGGTTAGTGTTTAGACCAGAACCGCCAGAACCGACTGATCACCATTTATTTATTGATAACTATTTAAATGGTGTTTACAAATCGGTTGTGACATTTGTTGACCGCTGTCATGGCACACTTGCTTTGCTCGCTAGGCTTGTGGGCTTTAGTCTGCGTTTTTAGACTGTATTAAATGTTTTTTACATTTACCACTAACTTTTATTCTGAATTTCTCGTCTTTAGACACAAGAAATAAGTACAACATTTTGAAAAAAAAATAGTAAAGTTATGTTTACAAAAAAAACATATCTCAAAAACTACATGTCGCCTGCCTGTCGGGGGTCGCAGGAGGGAGAAGTACTCCTCCACTTTCCTCCCCCCCCCCATTACTTAAAATTCATTTACCACTATTGTAAAGTTGAACCAAAACGAATCGCAAAGGACAAGTTAAAAAACGAATGGTAATGGAAGAGTAAGAGGTTTTCAAATTTGACAAGTATGTTAACACTTCAAGTTACAATTTTGTTGCGATTCATTTTGTCAATTGTCAGTTAAAGATTATCCACTTTCCGTTGCGAGATGTTGATGTTGTATTAAGTAAGACTACCTATATATAATATTCATAATACTAAATTCTGTACAATACTGTATTTTTGTCCAATAAATTAAAAAAACCCACCTTATAAGTTAACGGGTATAGAAGTGGAAAGTGACATGAAAATCAATGCACTAAAAATCAGCGCTGTGTCGAGCTACGGTTCGGCACAGCAAAATGCCGAGTGCCAACCTCATTTTCAATTTGCGGCATACAATTTCTGTATCTGTATAATTTTATATCTTAGTACTTTGCTTTATGCTATAAGTATAAAGACTTTGTAGATAAACGCTACCAGGCATTAACTTCTTGATTTTGCCTTAGTTTAAATAATTCATGATGCTTATTTGCCAGTCATAATAATAGCATTATTTTTTCTTTCCAGAATTTAGAAACTCCGAATCCTATCTCCTACCTCCTATCGCTTGTCGAATAATGTATTTGTGCCAGTAGCTGTTCTGCCTTGAAAATTGCAATCATTGACATTGATATCACAAATGAACTGAACAAGCCCCTACAAAATTAAATACCTGCCAGTCCTGATCAAATCAAAGACTATAAAAAAGTAGAAAAAAGTGCATAGATTGCAAAAAACAATAAAAAAAATTAAATATGTCTTTTTTAAAAATACTAAACAATGATCAAGCTGTAAATAATATTTTAAAAACAAAAATATCATCTACTTTTGCTTTATTAATGCAAGGTGAATTACAAAATTCTCGCAGGTGGAATACAGACGCCAAAATCATTGCATTGAGACTGTATAAAAGGTCGCCAACTTGCTACAAACTACTAAGAAGAACGATTTCTCTACCTGCTCCAGGTACATTTTTTTTCTTCGATATATCAGTCGCAAGAGACTGTATAAAAGCTCGCCAACTTGCTACAAACTACTAAGAAGAATGACTGTCTATTAAGACGGAACCACTGCAGATTTGTTGCTCGAACTGTCACACACGGCTAATTGGGCAGCACCACAAATTTGTGGTCAAATACAGATAATTAAAATGAACGTTGAACTGATGATTTCTCCCTCTAACTACATAGAATTTGTATTAGAATAAAAGAGACGATAAAATTCTCTTGTTTTTGTTGCGGCTATTTTGATGGCAACTGGCATCTTGTGGAAACAAATATTAAATTTGGTCCTTCAAAGAGGACGTGTTCCAGGAAAAAAAATTCTTCGATATATCCACAATCAGTCGCAATCTCCAATGAGAACACTACATTTTGTTTTATGTAGAACTAAGTCCTCTCTTGTAGCTTTCAAATATCATGCCTCTTCAGCCGAGATGGATATGTGCGCTGCATTAACTTGACTGCCAATACATTTATGTGCCGAGTCAACCGACATTGGTAGCTTTTGAAGAGCTCACGAATTTGTTCTTGTAATGTTTTCACTTCGGGATGTTCATGTATGTCGCTTCTGGTACATTAAAGACGTCATTCAATAAATTTTATAAAGACCTTATGAAAAAATATCTTCTTTAAAAAAAAATATAAATCTAGAACCATGTGACATGAATTTATTTTAATGTTTGACGAGATGTCTATTAAAAAAAATGGCTGTGGTATAATAAAAAAGAAAAGCACATTGTTGAATTTCGAGATCATGACCATCAAGACAGATTAAATGATATTGCTATATATGCCCTAGTCTTTATGGTAGCAAGACTAAAAAATAAAATAAAGCAACCTATTGGTTATCATTTATCAAGTGGACCTTTAACTGCAGACAGACTAACAGTTCTTGTAAAAGAGGTGAGAAATTGATCTAATAATTTAGAACTTATGTGTAAATCCATACTTCCATAAATAATACATGTGTATGTGTACATCTGATACTGAATCAATGATAGATTATCATCATTCATTTTATTCGTGCAGGAACGAAGAAAGAATACGATTACCTGGCGGTCGGCCTTAAGAGGAGAGCAGCAGCGCATTTGTAGCACCTTTGATGTTGCAAATAATAATATAATGATAACTTTACATGTCATAGGTATAGCTAAGTGGGCATACATCAAACAATTTTATGAAAAAGATACCAGCAATTCTAATTTTGTATATGCTCCTTGTTTAAAACAAGAACATTTGAATCCAAATACAAAACAAAAAATGAAAGTCTTTTGGCAGCTTGAACCAAAAAATTGCAACAGGTAAATATTTTCATTTGTTGATATATAATAAAGCCAAATTAAACGGAAATCATCTATATAATCTATCCCTATTAATATTATAAATACGGTAACTGTCTGTCTGTTGTTCTTTTACGGAAAAACTACTAAACCGATTTGACTGAAACTCATTATATACATTTTCGATGCCGAGGATAAACATTTTCTATAAAAGCGTATTTTTTTTAGTTTTTGTTTTCAAACTACTATTTATTTATTTCAAGTGAATTTTATATTTTCATTAATTTATGTATAATATAGACTTTAGTATTGTAGTTTTAAAGAAATCTTTGATCTTTCTTTCCTCTTACCAGAAAAAAACATTGACTCTTTTGGGCTGATTGGACACTTAAACTTAAAAATAAATTGCATACGATTTAGAGTTGTTGTTTAATTTTAAAACAAATTTAGTTTCTTGTATAACATTTTTAAATCCCAACGATTGTGGATCACCTTATTTGCCAAAACAAAAAATATTGCAACAACTATTTATGTAACCTTTTTTGTCAACCCTCCTGACAATCGACGCGTGACATCATGCGGCTATTGGCAAAACTAAACGGGTAGAATATCTTTATTAAACTAACTAACTAACTTCATTGCCTAAATAGTTCATGAGATAATCTGTTGTGACAGACAGAGAAAGTGTAATACCATACGGGATATCGTCCCAAAAATAGGATTGAGCCTTGGGCGAAAACTAGCTTCACCAATGAGTATTTACTCTAAGTAAATTGTATATTATATGTTTTTATTTTTTAGCGGAACTGTCGAGTGATGGATGCCATTGCGACAGCTGATATAGCTGATATATGGACATTTATTTGACAGTGTCAATGCATCAACAAAGGATTTAGGAAGAGGAAAACCATTGGCCAACAATTTGACGTATGAAAAATTGTCGGAGAAAACTTCTAAAATAGTAAGTACAAAGTTGAAAATCCAAAACAAGCATCACTTAACAAAAGTCACTTTCCTCTATTGTTAAACCAATTAATGGAATCAACCAATTAACAAAAACAGAACATACCAAGTGGGTTTAAGGCGATGGGGATACACCCATTTAACCCTTATGAGGTTTATAAAAACTGCCCGAATATGCAGAAGAAATTAATATGACATAGATCAGACACTATTGGATTATTTTTGCCGCGTGGATTTCCTAGGCTTAATATCATCAAGTATGACCAGAGGACGGCCTGAGCAGACGGGAGTTTACGCCCATTGATGATGGGCCAATAATTCAAAACATAGACATAATGAGAATCCGGTGTTAAATCAATTTCTCTATCAAACTATTCTTACAGTTTCTTCTCAGCGCCTTAAGCGCTTATTTAAACTGAACTATGCAGCAAAAACAACGCCTTCAGCTGACGAGCATAGGTAACCAACAGACAAAGGGGAAGTTATTGTGGGCCAATCACAAGGGACAACAGATACCAAATTGACTGAATACAGAATCATGTTGATTGTCATATGCTTTTTTGAGCTATTTACATAGTCAATCAGAAATGTAAATTGAAGATGTAAAAGTGGTTAGGTACGACGTGAGGTAAATGTGGTCACAACCACCCATGGTTGAGGTCGAAAACATCCAACAAGGTCTACCAGCAGTTTTTACACCAACATTTTAAATTAATAATAAACATGTAATTAATAACGTTATACAGGTTTACTAGTAACTCGAAGTATGCCGTCGGGACAAGCTGGAGGAGCCCAATGGCATATATGTATGGCCGAAAGTTAACGGTTTTCAAGTTATTCTGAATTTTGTGATTTTGAAAAAAAAAAAACAATTTTTCTCCTTTACCATATTTGAAAAGAAAGGCTCGTTAAATATCATTCAACCTATTTTTTATTTGTAGAAGACTTAATAAGAAAACATGACGACCCACAAAATAATCACGAGTAGAATCAGTAATAGCTATGACTTAAATTTTTTTAACTTATTTGAAAAATTTAACGCTACTCTAATTGAAATGCTACGTAGCTTTAAAAGAACCCTGACTCTAAGCGTAAAAATTACTGATAAAACTTTCTCATCTTATAAGCTATACAAAAATAAAACACTCGATATTTTACGAAAATTATCTATTGAGACTGCCTGTGTTCGTTCGATGTTTGCATTGCACATATTAGCACCGACAGTCAATACAGACGCTCTGCTTACAGCTTACTATGGGCTTGTAGAATCAGTTTTAAGATATGGTATCATTTGGGGTAATTCATCAAACACAAATACCATATTCTTAGTGCAGAAACGCTGTACACGAGCAATGTTCAAAATACACATAACTGAAAGCTGTAAACCGATATTCATCAAATATAGTTTACTCACTGTGCCATCGTTATATATATTTGAAGTGACAATGTTTGTACACAACAATCTACATTTTTCCAAATATATCTGACGTTACGATTAGGAATTTACGTAATAAGGCAAAACTTTGTGTGCACCCCGCAAAAACCTCTTTACTGTACAAGAGTATAGTATGCATGGCCCCAAAAATATATAATAAAATCCCAAAAGAGCTGAAAGCTCGGAAAATTAAATCACGACTAAAAAAAGTGCTAATAAGAAAAAGCTACTATAGTGTAACTGAGTTCCTTAATGATAAGTTTTAAATGTAAATGATAAGTTAGAATATTAAGTGTTTAAATATATTATAATAATTGTATTATGTAAATATCATTACAAACAAATCTGAATTAAATGTGTGTCGTTTAGTATTTGTAAATTTTAAGATAAAATATTAGTGATATTATAACATTCTCCAAATAGTATGTAGGTTTATAATACAACATTTAAAAAATTGCACGCCCAACCGGCAAAAAACATGTGCTCAGTGTATAACAACAAGACCTATTGTAAAACCATGTTTTTATACAATAAATTATTTTGATTTGATTAGTGCACACGTGTTACAGTTTATTTTTCGATCTGATCAAATATAACGAAAATGGGAGGATCAAAATGTAAGGAAGAAGTTGTCATTGCTCAAACCATAGAAACGGGAGCAAATAATATTGCACAAATTAGGCAACACGAGACGACTAACATTATTCTGATCGTTATTGGTTACAAGCCTTGGGAGTATTTGCCGTGGGTTACAAGCAATATATGGGGTGTTTTTTATAGAGGTATAGAACTTTAAGTTGGCATTACTGTTCAAGATGGCGACCGATTTAACAGCTGTCAAGTGATTTATTCTCAGTTTGGTTTGGCAATTCATCATGAATAGACTCACGCCTGAACAACGCTTGCAAATAGTGCAATTTTATTTCGAAAATAATGGTTCTGTGCGGAATACGTATCGCGCACTACGTCCATTTTATCGTCGACAATATCGTCCATCAGAGCAGTTAATTCGATTAACCATAGAATGTTTTCGCACCACGTTTACTCTTATTGATAACTCGCATCCCCAGAGACGCCGTACGGTGCGTACAGAAGAAGCTATTGCTGCTGTAGAGCGTAGCATTGAGGAAGACCCGAATGAGTCCATCCGCCATCGAGCACAGGAATTGGATCTGTGTCCATCCACTTTATGGAAGATTTTGCGGAAGGATCTTGGTTTGCGTGCTTACAAAATCCAACTCGTGCAAGAATTGAAGCCAAACGATCATCAAGTAAGGCGTAAATTCGTGGAATGGGCCCAAAACGAGATTGTCGCTGTTCCCGATTTTCATAAGCGAATTTTGTTTAGCGATGAAGCGCACTTCTGGTTGCATGGCCACGTCAACAAACAAAACTGCCGCATTTGGAGTGAAGCTAATCCTCAAGTGTATGTCGAAACACCGTTACATCCAGAAAAACTGACTGTTTGGTGCGCTTTATGGGCTGGTGGAATCATTGGTCCGTACTTCTTCAAAAACGATGATGGCCAGAACGTTACAGTCAATGGTGATCGGTATAGAGCCATGATTATTACCTTTTTCATTCCTGAATTGAATAACCATGATGTCCAGGAGATGTGGTTTCAACAAGACGGCGCAACATGTCACACAGCTCGTGCCACAATCGATTTATTGAAAGACACGTTTGGTGACCGCCTAATTTCACGTTTTGGACCTGTGAATTGGCCTCCAAAATCTTGTGATTTAACACCGCTAGACTACTTTCTGTGGGCTATGTAAAGTCATTGGTCTATGCGGATAAGCCACAAACGCTGACCATTTGGAAGACAACATTCGCCGTGTTATTGCCGATATACGGCCACAAATGTTGGAAAAAGTCATCGAAAATTGGACGTTCAGATTGAACTACATCCGCGCAGCCGTGCAGTCATATGCCAGAAATCATATTTAAAATGTAATGCACAAGATTATCTTCGTATAAATAAAATTCATGTCAATCGAATAATCCATCGTTGTTTTATTGCAACTTAAAGTTCTATACCTCTATAAAAAACAGCCGTTAAAAGATGAATGATGAATGAAAATTGTCTGTCAGTCAAAAGTGCATGAGGTTCCGTAATAGATTCAAATTAAACAATAACCGTATATGACACACAAAATAAGAAAGCTTAGATGGCAAAGACATTGTTCCTGCCCGCCGCTCAGTTTAAAACCCTGTCCTGTCAAATTATTTCCATAACTACCCGCTTTATTCAATCACCTTTTCCCAGCAGCTATCTTCTGTTCCATTACGACTATCCTTGTCGTGCTTGCCGCTGTACTGTGTGTTGATACTGCACATATTTACGAGTCAGTCGGCATTCGACCCTTGTACGACAACCAGCACATCTTTCCGCCCATTGATGTAGCAATAATAGAGGTAGATGAATTATCTGCGTTTAAATCTGCCATCGAGAATTGTTATTATTTAGTAACATTTCGATTTAGTCTCGCTCGACAATGTTGCCTGGTGAAGCCATCTAGCGATGTTGGGTAGATCACAGGTAACTTCACTTTATACGTCTCTGCGGCCGCCCGCCCACTCGCCCGAAGTTGGTGCTTAGACTTTTAAATTTGAATACGTTGATATTCGTATACGTGTCGCCGTGATCGCTGCTGTATTTGTTGAGCAGGCGCACGTTAATATATAATATTTAAAAACTGATCGAATAAACTTTATCTGGTGATATAGAACGACCCTAAATCAAACACATAAAAGCTATTAAGTGTTGCATCAAGTGTAAGGATTGGGAATAGGTTATAAGCCGGCCGGCTCCCCTTTGTGTCCCTGTGTTCCTGGTGCTGGTGTCGTGGCGAAGAAGGTGTGGTGAACTGTTGGTGATCACTGATCTGACAACGTACTTCTGATAAGGTGAGTGGGCATATTTTTTAGCCGCTCCAGTGGTTGTCGTATGGGTTATTATCTTGATTGCCCAGCATCGCTCGAACTTTTATTCATCATAGCCCGCATACTACATGTTAGGGTAGCCACTTCGTGGCTAGATCTGTCGGATTTTCGACGGTTTTAGCCAAAAAATAATCTGTTTTAGCCATCAAAATGAATCTAGCTACTTCTGGCTACTTTTTAGATTAGTAGTCCGCGAGGCCTAAGCTGGGCTTTGCATTTGTGTGAGTGTACGTAGATAGTGTAGGTGTAACATCGGCCTAAAGCACGACGGTTCCAAAGCTAGAGCTTAAACCGGTTTGTACTGCTTTTTGATCGGCCTGAGGCGCGACGTCTCGCGCGACTCAACTCCGACGCGCACCTTTCGCGCTTCACCTCTTGGTACTGTAGTTGGTAAATATTATTGTTGTGTCGTATGTGAGGGCAAGGAAGGAAAAAGGACTCACCCGGCTTTGATCCTCGCACCTGGACCTCGCACAGATTTGATAATTTTTTGGTTTTAACTTGCACGTACGTGTCGTGTCGGTTGAGAAAGAATTATATTTGATAATTTTGACGTTTGCAGTCGACCGCGTAGATAGATGGCGCCATCTCTTGATATCTTCAGGTTTCCCTTTTGTTTCTTTTTTTTGCCGAGTTTATGGACAGGGAAGGGTTTAGAAAGACAAAAGGAATTAAGGTTTAGGTCGACACAGTAGTACTGGTAGAAGCGTGACGTGTTTTTAACTCTTAATATTTTATTTTTGTGTCCGGTTTATTAGTTAACGGCTGCCAACAGAGGTAAACTAAGAATACGAAAACCTTCAAATAGCCAACTGAAAGAAATGTTGTGCAATTTAAATAATTATTTTAAAGACGTGAACGATAAAGATATGTCAAGTGTCAATACGTCAGCCGAATTGGTAGCGATATCGACGGGATTTCCGCTGTCCAATGTTAAACGAGCTTTATTGGAAGGTAAACGTCTTTTAGAAGACGGAAACAAATTCAAATCTCCAAAAAAGACCAGATGTAGGAAAAATATTATTATCATTGACGACTTTGATAAAGCGGTAATCCGAAGAACTATTAACAACTTTCACATTACTGATAAAGAGGTGCCAACTATGAGGCGAATACATGAAAATTTAAAGACAGAAATAAACTATCCAGGTTCAATTTGGTCATTGCGAAAGAAGTGTCTCTTTTAGGATTTAAATGGAAAGGACAGAAGATAATAAACAAATTTTGACGGAGAAACATGAGATACGTTATCTTCGTATAATTTTTTTAATTAAAATTTCCGAATATCGACTCAAGGCCGGCCAATCGTTTATACCGACGAAACATATATAGACACGGCTCACACTCAATCAAAATCTTATTCAGATGGCAGCACTTCTGGTTTGAAGAAACCTATTTCAAAAGGAAATCGTTTAATAATAGTCCATGCCGGCGATGAGGGCGGTTTTATACCAAATGCACTACTGATATTCAAAGTAAATAAAAAAAGTGGTGATCACCAGAATAATATGAACGCAGAAAACTACACGAAATGGTTAAAAACGCAATTAATTCCTAATTTAAAGCCCAATAGCGTTGTGGTGGGAGACAATGCATCTTACCACATTTCGTTGGAAAACCCCGCTCCTAACTCTAATCGTCGTAAACAAGATATGATTGACTGGCTCAAGTATCGCAATATTGATCACTCTACATCGATACTTAAACCATACTCTATCCATTGATACTGCAAAATAAACGAAGATTTATTGAATATAAAATTGACACTTTACTTAGAGAAAATGGTAAATAAATAAAATAAAAAATAAAAATAAAATGGTCACAGCGTCCTTTGTCTAGCACCGTACCACCTAAATTTCCACACAGTTGAAAATATATGGGCATAAAAGAATACGTAGCGAAAAAAACCTGTCAATGAATATGGATACAATAATGAAGTTAGCGAAAGAAAAGTTGATACTGTCACTGTACAAGAATGGAAATGAATCATATAAAAGCAAAACCAGCAACATCCACTTTTTTTTACAAACTGACATTTTGATGCCGCCGTTTTGTTCGTCTCATTCTGAGCAAGATTCAAAAGTCATACTGCTCCAAAGACAGCAATATCCCATAGTAAAACAGCCACAAAAAGTACTGTTTATAGCAAACAAAGCAAAATCCATCTCTGTTAAATGCATATGTAGCAATATCCTAATTAGCCAATCACAGCGCGTCATTTTTATAAAATTAGTATGGCGTCAGTTGTTTTGGAAGCCAAATAGCGCTCTGTATTTTCCTGATTTATTAAATAATTTTTGAACTGTTGGAGGAATATAATTAGAAAATTATAATAATGGATTGTTCTCCTGTAGCTGTGGATAATCGTTCGGCTCGAAAACATATAGCTCATCCCGAAAATTGGAAAAGAAATGTAGCTAAAATTGCGACGTTTGTACGAGTGTGATAATTTTGATACTTTTATTATGTTAACTTTTTTTTACTATTTTTATTGTTGCCAAAATTGTTATTGTTTACTCCAAAATGGTTGAATTATAATTCAAGTTTTTGCGATAGAAGGAATCGTTTTATGAATTTGGGTTATGAGATTGTTTGTTACTGTTTTATCAGGTTTCTCCAAAACTGCTTAAGTGATTGTAATGTATGTTTTGTGACGGTTTCTTACTGTTATTTTGTTTTAGGTATTCACCGCATACGTTTGCTGTGAGACCATTATGTCAGCACAAAAAAAAATTGCGTGCAGATCTTACTATGATAGATGTAAAATCTTTTTATGAAGCATTTTATAAATATAAGGATAAAAGCAAACAAGATGCTTTTATTTTGAAACACTGTACGGTAAAGTCGGTTAAACGTCATCGTCCAAAAAATAGCAAGCACAGGCCAAAATCTTCTTCCGCACTGTCTTTACAAAAAATTACAATTTGGGATTCGGAACACCCCGAACTGACGTATGTTCGTTTTGCCTTCCATTTAACGAAAAAAATCAATACAGAGGTTAATGTTAGTATTCGCAACGATTTAATGATAAAACATAGAATACACAAACTGAAAGCGAAAGCTTTTTTTGATTTTGTTAAAGAGCAGAAATCAGACATGCTTACACTGTCATTTGACTGTGAGAAAAATTTATGTCTGCCCAAAACCCCAGATCAATTATCGTATTACGCCCGACAAATAATTTTTTTAACTTCACTATTGTACAAGGTTCGTCAAAGTGTAAGCTGGAACCTTCAAATGTGTTTGCTTATTGCTGGGCAGAAAATTCGTTCCCCAAAGCTTCAAACCAAATTGCATCGGCTGTTTACCATAGGCTGCAAAATACTGATTTAGACGGTATCAAGATAGTTCGCCTACTAGCCGATGGTTGTGCAGGGCAGAATAAAAATACCACAGTTCTGGGAATGTGTACAAAGTGGCTGTCTGAAGCTCCTTCTCATGTAAAAAGTTTAGAGATTATATTTCCTATAGTAGGACATTCATTTATACCTCCTGACAGAGTGTTTGCACAGATAGAAAAACAAATTAGAAAAAGGGAGATTATAGCAAACCCGGCAGAGTATTATAAAATAATTAAAGATTATGCAACAGTTTTGAAGCCTCTGGACAGATGGCATTTTAAATTCAAAAGCTGCAAACGGTTTGTACTGAAACGGTCCGAGAAAGAAGGCAATGTTTTGATTAAAGGAAACGTGCACTATAAACATGTTGACGATGTTTATCAAAACGTGAACCGACCAGGTGTACTTTCATGTAGTCTCAATCCCAGTGAAATTGTCGCGAAAAACAGTATCAGAGTAGCAAAAGCAACAGATGTCCGCAAATTACTAACATTACACTATGGGAACAATTGGGAAAATATTAAGCGTTTAAATTTTTTTGTTCCGTTAGTGTCTAATGCTCCGTTAAGTGATGAAAATGATAACCATGACGACATCCAAAATACTCCCGACACAATGTGTGAGCCACAAGAATCGTTAATAGATTTACACTGTGTTTGAAAATATTTTTTTCTAAATTTATAATTTTTATTTTAATAAATTATTCTGATTAAGTAATATTTATTTCTGTTTCTTTTAACCTACTTTTTACCATTTTTTTTTTGACCCGGGGAAGGGGAAATGCGTTTAGGCACCCCTAGCCACGTCGGGGAATCATTGGCAAAGTGTGTGGGATTCGCCAGCCAAGATGGTGCGGCCAGAATATCCACTTAAGCCTCGGGCGTATTCCTCGCCGCCCACGCCGGATACGACTTGAGCGTGTGTTGCGCTGTGTCCTCAGGGTCATCACAATGATCGCATCCCGACGTCGGCTCTCTGCCGAACTCATTTTTACCTAAGTATATTAGGTATAAACCCTTATCGATGGTACTTGTTTACACAAAAAGTATCAAAAAGGTTTTTCCCTACTTGAATCTGCATTAAGATGGCGTCGTCATTCAGAACAAACAGCAACATCCTTTGAAGTAAGATTCAAATACAGCAATATCCAAGTGTTAAGTTCAAATACAGCAAAATCCAAACAAGTTTTTCTTTTTTATAATTGATTGTCGAATTATTTGTTGATTTAATATGCTCAATGAATACTTTTCCGTTTATTAAATATAATGCAAGTCTTTTTATGAAAACCCATCTGGACTTGCCCTGTCAAAGGTTTTTTCATTTTACCAGGATTTGCTACGAAGGGATTTTTGCTTATTTTGCTTTTATGTTTCAAATGTATGTGACCACGCACTAAAAGAAGAAGAAAAGTTTTGTGGTCGCGACGCTGCTCTTGATGATATATCGGAAAGATTAATTGTGAACACAAACGACACATCAGACAACAGTTAAAACGAAGATAAAGAAAACAATGAAGATGCAATGTCCGGGTAGAAGAATTGTTATAACTATTTTTTTGTTTGAATTTTAGTTATTGCTCACTGATTTAATAAAAAAAGTTTATTTTTCTGACTCTATGTAACGTTGTACTTGCACAATTAAAAAAAACCCAGCCAATCACAGTACTAATGTCAATCTATGTCACTTTCAAAAGTTAAAAAAAAAGCTGTGAAGGCGGTTAATTTGGGACTCGCTCGAATTTCAAATATATCAGCTGCTATAAATATTTTATAAATATTGCTGCACAGTATTAAAAACTTCTTTTAACGTTAATAAAATTAGGTACTACGTGTTTCCCACTGGGGGCCAAAGCTACCCTTACTTATCTCAAAAACCTAAACAACCAAGTCAACATATACCAGACGTGGACAGTTACCGGTCGAGCTAATATAAGAGCTGTCATCGTCAACATCTGGACTCGAAGAGCATTCAAGGCTTCGACAGGTCAGTGTATCCTTTTGTGCAGGGAAGTCCACCGGCCGTCACGGAACAGATTGGATAATAATTATCTTATATCATTCATTGACCCACCTAAACCTATTCTGTGGCTAATGAGAAAGACCGGACGATTCTCCCTACGTCACAGTTTTAGATGACTCACACAAATGCAAAGCTCAACTTAAGCCTCGCGGACTGTACTAGCATAAGCACCGTCAGACTCATTTCAGATGGATGCGGTGGTCAGAATAAAAATTCTACCATCATTACTGTGTTGTAGATGGCTTTTAGAGCACCCAAATATCAAAACTGTCAAATTAGTATTTCCAATGACTGGTCACTCTTATCTACTGCAGACCGTGTTTTTGGAAATAGTGAGAAAGCGTTTACAAAAATGGATACAATAATTTCACCGCAACAATATATCGACATAATATCACAACAAGCAACAGTCGTAGAAGTAGGCGATGACTTTCCCGTATACGATTTTAAAAAGGAAGCCGAAACTATTTTAAAGCCTCCTGGGCAGTGGAACATCTAATTTTCCCAATGTAAGAGATTTTTTATAAAAAGATCAAAACGGAATGGAAATGTTTTAGTTCAGCCAGATAAATTCTATATAAATCGATTAGGAAAGTTCCAAAATATTTGTAAACCGGGCAAGTTTACTAATATGATCAACCCCAAGAATATAGAACCACATTCTACTTAAATCATTAAAACAAGGGATGTAAAAAGTTTTCTGAATATTCATTTTGGAGAAAACTGGTAGGAGCTCGAAGAATTAAAATTTTATTCAAATGTTGTGAAACAAGCCAATCAAGAAAATGACATGGGGATTTCCCACTTGACACTTTAGTTATTGAAGTATGCGAGCCTATGGAAGAGGCACCACTACTATGTGTTTAATACGTTCTCATTGGTGACGAGAATGAGAATTTAATTACCGAATTATTTGTTATTAAAATATTGTGTTACCTAGGTTATGAATAAGTGTTTATTTAATTATAAAACTAGGCTATCTCACCAACTCCTCTAAATGCAAACATTGTAATGTATAATGTGATATCTGTGATCGGTCGACTGTACAGCTGGGTATCCATTTGAGGCAGCCTCGGGCCGAGCGGCTGTCTCGACCCGAGGCAGATCTAGTGGAGACCGTGCCGCGAGTCGAGGCTTGTCGCGACTTGAACCAAACGACGCGGCCGCCTACAGGCCCATAGTGCTGCTGAACGAGGTCGCCAAGGTCTTCGAGAAGATCTTGGCGGAGCGGCTCGTGAAGCATCTAGACACCGTGGAGCCGGGGCTATCAGATACGCAGTTCGGGTTTCGGAGGAGGCGGTCCACGATGGACGCCTTCGAGACGCTGCGAACGGTGACGGACGAAGCCGTCCAAGCGAAGGACGTCGTTCTTGCGGTGTCGCTAGACATAGCGAACGCCTTTAACAGCCTCCCTCATGAGACGATCAGGGAGGGGCTCCGTGCACACGGAGTCCCCCCGTACCTCACGAGGCTGTTAGGCGAGTACCTGCGGGATCGACACATCCTTTGGGAGGGCGGTGAGTCCGTCAATCACGTGTTAGGTCGGCGACGTGTCGCGTGCGGCGTTCCACAGGGATCGGTCCTCGGGCCGATCCTTTGGAACGTAGGCTATGACTGGATCCTTCGGGTGACGGTCCGGCCCGGAGTAGGGCTGATCTGCTTTGCGGACGACACCCTACTCACGGCACGCGCCGCGTCATTCGCGGAGTCCGTGGACGTCGCCAACGACGGGTTGGCGATAGTCGTAGATCGAATAGCTAGGCTGGGCTTGAAGGTCTCCCCCGCGAAAACGGAGGCCATCATGTTCCATAGGAAGTTTCGCAATCCACCCCTGGATCTGTCCGTTACAGTCCAGGGGGTGGCGATTAGCGTAGGGCCCACGATGAAATATCTTGGGCTAGTCCTAGACGGGAAATGGCTGTTCAAAGCGCATTTTGAGCAGTTAGTTCCCAAACTCGTGAGTTCCGCGGGCGCACTCTCAAGGCTTCTTCCCAACGTGGGGGGGCCGGGGGGTGCGACGCGGAAACTATATTCTGGCATCCTGAGGAGTATGGCCCTTTACGGTGCCCCCGTCTGGTTCGATTCGCTTCACCGCCACAATCGAACCCTGCTGCACCGGGCGCAGCGGGTTCTGGCCGTGAGAACCATACGTGGGTATCGTACAGTGTCTTGGACGGCGGCGACACTCTTGGCAGGCGAGCTGCCCTGGCCTCTCCAGGCAGACGTCCTGTCCAGGGTTCGTCGTACCCAGCAGGATGCCCTAGCTAGAGGACTGACCTTCTGTCAAGTCGAGATAGAGACGGTCAGGAAGCGGGAAACCGCTTCCTGCCTCGTCGACTGGTCTCGTGACCTCGAACACCCTGCGGCCGGCGGCTTTACGGTGGACGCAATCAGGCCACAACTGGAGGAATGGGTTAACCGCACTAGCGGCACCCTCACCTTCAGGACGACGCAGATACTGACCGGACACGGTTGTTTCGATCAGTATCTGTTTCGCATTGTGGGCTGCTTGCCTTCTCCGGATTGCCGACAGTGTGGCGCGCCCGATACGGCGTTTCATACGCTTGTCGAGTGCGCTGCCTGGGCGCCGCAGCGTTTCGAGCTCGAGACAAAGTTAGGAGCCGTCCGATCGCTCGGCGACTTGGTAACGGCCATGTTGCAGAGCGACGACCGCTGGGATACTGCGGTTTCTTTTTGTGAGGCAGTTATGTCTCTGAAAGAGGCCGCAGAAAGGGATAGGGAGCGAAGTCCTAGGGCGCGTGCCACGGTCTCTTCTCGAGGTCGCCGGCCTTCAGCCGGCACCCGGAGAGGCAGGTACGCGCATTACTTCCCTCCCTGAGGTAGGATCCGGAACGATGGGGGCCCTTAGCTACTAGGTAAAGCAAGGGACTTAACAACTACCCCCGTTTCGTAGTGGAGTGTGTTCTCCCGGGGCACACTTCAGCACTTTATGCGCTGGATCGACTGCTGAGTAACTATGTTCTACATCTCAGTCTTTCCTTCACATCAAAGCGCAGGGCCGCGAAGGGAGGAGGGGTTTTTTAGTGGGTATTGAGGTTGCTCGCCCGTGCGGCATCGCTCGGAGTCTCCACACTCCTCTGTGTAGTCCATAGCGGACGGAGCGCAAGTAGAGCATACAATTGCTAGCGTTACCGCCCCCCGTGGATTCGTGCCGTTTCCTAGTGACGGCCCAGAGAGTGCGTAAATCGGTTAGTTAGTCATTTTTCCCCGCCTAAAAAGAAAAAAAAAAAAAAAAAAAAAAAAACGCGGCCGCGCAGCGAGCCAAATCGTGTCGGTAAATGGCCATGCTCAAAGACGCCTCAGTGTGAGGCGTGCGTTCAGTGGAGACGGACGAACGTGTGCTCGGCACGCGGCAAGATGGATAATGAGAAATGTATCGAATTAATTAAGTTATATGAAAACCACCGACATTTGTGGGATCCAACTTCACCGCATCATTATAATAAACAATTGAAAGAAGATTCTTGGAAAATAATAAGCAAGGAAATGAACCTACCCATATCCGAAGTAAAAAAAAAATTACTTCGCTTTGTGGATCTTTTCGGAGGGAAAAATCTCGGCATAAAAAAAGTCTCGTCACGGGATCAGGTAAAACTTCATTGGTTTTTGAAAATTAGTTGTATATTTCTTGTAATTTATTTTATACTCATTTTACTCACGTGTGTAGTGTACCTCTAAAAATGATTTTTATTCTAGGTCGTAATGAGGTGTATATATCGAAATGGTTTGCTTATGAGCACTTTTACTTCTTGGCTGACAAGTTCTCTCCCCGTGAGACTCAAAACTCAATGTCTATCGACACATCGTCGCCTTCTGCAGCAAGAGACACAACAAATTCAGAACCATCGCCTTCTGTAAGTATCTGGGGTCAGTAAGCTTTGGGCTAAAGGCGGAAACATATTTACGTGTCGTGGTGCTTACTGTCGTGACGGTGAGTGTGCACACTTATGTGTCGTGTCGTGGCGTGCTCTGGCGTTATTTCTTTCATTTCTGAACAGAACCTCGCAGTGTTTAAACGTACATAATGTTTTCTTCTGATTCGGATAGTGATTAGTGCTAATTATATTTTATATTTAATATCTATGTTGCCATGTTATTTGTCCATTTGTAACGAAGTGTGTAGCCAAGTGTGACCGAATTGCTTTTGTGTCATTTGCAGACCTTCGAGGAATTGCACGTAAAGGCACAAAAGAAGTCGAATCTGGTTCATTCCTCCACGACCCTTGTACGAAATTTCCATCGATTTCAGAGTCCAAACTTCCTGGTGGTGTATAAATATTTGCCCTTGTTTTTCGTAAAAAGTTATGCAAATAAACAGTAGCCAGTACCACTTTCGGAGCAATTTCTGGTTCCAATAACATTGGTTTTCTTAACACTCTAAATACAGAACTCATGATGCCAAAAGCATTTTCTACTACCCTTCGTGCTCTAGATAGACGGTAATTGAATATTCTTTCCGGAGAACCATTGTCTGGGGTTCCTTCAAACGGTTTCATAGTATAATTGTTTAAAGCAAATGCCTTGTCAGCTAATATAACATAGGGCACTTTAATCAAATACGGTGTCTGTAATATACAGGGTGCTGGTAACTTTAATTCATTATTTTCCAATGATTTGTACAATGCACTGTTTTTAAAGACTCCACCATCGGATATGCGTCCTTGACATCCAACGTCTACATACATAAAATTATAATTAGCATCCACCAAGCCAAGCAATACGATGCTGGGAAAATGTTTGTAATTTATGTATTCTCCGTGACTATTAATTGGTGATTGAAGAATAATATGTTTGCCATCGAGGGCCCCCACACAATGAGGAAAATGCCACTGGTTTTCAAAATCTTGTGCTACTTTTAACCATTCTTCTTCTGATGATGGTATCTGAAAATTATGTCACATATTTTACTATTAGGCTATCGTACTGCTAAAACATTATTTGATGATTTTATTTATTTTAATTTACAGAATGAAGAATTATTCGAAGAAAATGAATCGATGCGTGAAACTTCTTCTTCCGAGCGATCATCTTTGCCCCGCGATGATCAACAACAGACGCAGCCCGAAACTTCAAGATCAATTAAAAGAAAAGTGACTGATGCTTGTGAAGATAATATAGATCTAGATAAAGCTATGGAAGTGTTAAATTATACAGATGATAGTTATGATACGTTTGGTAAACATATTACTGCAGAACTTAGAAAATATGATCCAATTACTTTAGCACACGTTAAAAAAGCTATAATGGATATCTTATTTCAAGCTGATACCGGGATGTTACCAGGTACACGACAACAAGGATACTACACGCAACAATACGGCCAAACTTCTGCGAACGTACAAAATTCCCAACAATATGGGCAAACTTCTGTAACTCACAAGATTCTACTGGAAATACTGAACAATTTACTACTCTGTCATTATTGTAACTTTGTACTGTACTAAAATTTTGATTAATAAAGCATTTTTAACATACCTGAACATATTCTTTAAGCACTTTTACCAAGGCATCACATGTTTCGCGAACAATTTTTGAAATAGATTGCTTTGACACTCTAAAAAGGTATTGCAAACTAACAAACGAATCACCACTTGCTAAAAACCTCAGGGTAATGGCCAGTCGTTCTTTTGTTGTGATTGCTTTGCGAAACGATGTATCTTTTTTTCCAATTATTGGTTCAAGCTTGATACATAGATCTTCAAAGGTTTCAGAGTTCATTCGGGTAAAATTTTTAATAGTTTCTTCTACGCCTTCAAAGGTCATATCTGACAACAATTGTTTTGCATGAACATTTCGCTGACGATATATTTCCTTAATCCACCATCGATGTTTCCGTTTCTTATGTTGCTTCCTTTTGTAGTGACTAATTACTACTAATGCTGCAGCGACTTTACATGCGTCAACCATGGTGGTTAATGAGGAATTGAGAAAATCGTGGCTCGGGTTGAGGCTTGCCGCTCGATACGATATTATGTGTGCTCAAGTGGAGACGCATTTACTTTCCGGAGCCCGTGGCACGCTCAGGATGAGGCAGCTCGCCACGAGGCTGCGCAAGTGGATACCCAGCTTTAGATATTAGCCTAAGATTTTATAACACATCTAACGCAAATTATATTACATAACTCCAATAAAACGTGTTATATGAATAACGATTTATTTTATTGTATGTCATAGAATCAGAATTTTTCGTCCTAGTCCCTCTAAATACATCCCTGGACAACAAGTTGGTATCAAACTCGGCTAAGTCCAGGGCAGTTGGAATTAAATTTGGATATGTCCAGTGCTTGGGAACAAACCTGGTTGTCATACAATTAATTAACAATTTTGCTTATTTCTGCTATAGATAACATATTTGAGTTATAATTGGAATTATAAATTTTTTTTTTAAATAGTTGATTTACGGTAAAAAGCTATTGGTAATAAAAATTAAACGTTTTTTCTGTAATGTAAAATTGTAGACGCGAGGACATAGCTAATTTTGATTCTACACCCCTGAAATAATACTTATAAAAAAAACTTCATGAAAAAAAACACAAGATTAGAGAAAAAAAATGCATACATGAAAACTATACTAAAACACTTGAAAGAAAAAGAATATATCTCTCTCGAACAACTTAATAAGTTGAATCTAAAATCATAGGTCTTGGATCTATTTAAAAGATTTATTTATAAAAATCAAATTAATAAGAATGTTAAAAAACTGTATCCTTCCGCATTGCGATCACAAATACATAAGACAAGTTTTTCATATCGCTCTAGCAGATTGCCAGGATTGACTACCCAAACACTCGATACTCTGAAAAAAAAGCCAAACTTTCTGGTAATATATTAATATGCATGTAACGAAATGGCACTGAGACACCCAAGAAAGTGGTTTGAGCAAAAACATATGGTGTGGTAGATTTTGGTGGCTCCAATCCTAGCAAAGTTATTGCTACAGAGGCCTATGTATTTTTATTGGTAGCTTTGAATGAGAGTTGTAAATTACCGGTAGGCTATTTTTGTCAAGTTTCACTGCTGAAACGAGAGCTCATTAAAATAAATATAAAATATATTCATAGAAAAGGAAATAAATAAGTTAACAGCCCGGACAATCGTGTTCGTCCGGAGAGATAAAAAAAACGAGAGCTCATTTAATAACAGCTTGTCTGAGGAGTAAATGTTTGTACTCAGGTAACGTAGTAAGTTGTAACGTTTGACGGTTGTCAAGTTAATATTTCAGCTGAAAACATATTAGGCTGTGATTTAAGAAATCCAAACAATTCAAAGACAACATTTAAGCAGCCAGAATGCGATACAGACGTAGCCATATTTTCTGATCTTTGTCCCATGATTAAATAAGTTCGCAATACGTTTGAGTCCAGAAGGATATTCTTTAATGAAGACGACAAAGAAATCAAATGGCACCTTTTAGTTAACCTAAAATAATTTTGAAACAAATGAGGAGCTAACTTCTGCAAGTAATCGTTCGAAGCGTCATCTTGATTTTAGAAATGAAATTATGAAGGTGAAATTAGCAACTCAGCTCCTTAGCAAAAGCGTTGATGAACAGTTATTACTGCCTTCAAAATTTAATTATACAACAGCAACAGTCGGATTTACCATTAAAAGACCTAAGTTTTAATGATCTGTTCGAAGTTTTCGATTCACGATCATCCGACATTTTTGGAATCAAAACACCGCAGAATTTTGCCCATAAAATTCAGTTGAAATCTCAGGATTCCTTAATAGAATCAAACAATATATACTATCACTTAAAATCTACAATCTACAATAAAACGAAAAGAATCACATTACACAAGAATTCATGTACAGTAGCGAAAAAACGGGGAGTTGATTGCAAATGTAAAACTGGTCTCCTGGAATTTCTGAGATGCGTTGAGAGCGTAAAACACTTGTACTCTTCACTTGTTGAAAATCAGTGTAGACACGTATAGGCTGAGCCAAGACCACAATGAAATTTTGTTTGGTGTCATCCGAAAGCATGGAGGCTACCATAACAATCCTAATGTTCTTCAATTTAAAGGCTTAAGAACATTTTAAGCCAGTTCGAACTGCGAAGGGTTAGTACATGGAACTAGTTAAGATAATATATATAGGTATAGACATAAGGCACACACTGCACATGCACTTACTAACAACACCAGCATGTAAGAGATACACTCTACATTTGTATAAGTTAAGTATTAAATTAGAAAAAAAAATATATAAGTTATTCTTAAGGTAAACAACACAACATATAAATCACAAAATTAATGTCACACATAATAACACATAAACACATAAATAAAAAGAGCCGCATTTGAATACGCTAAAGCCCTTATCCTTAAACACAATTTTAATACCGATTCGAGGCTAGCTGGACGAGTGTAGTTTGATTGATTTGTTACCAGGAATAATATTTCTGTGCGGAAGCCCGAAGCTACTAGCATTAACAGGGTAACAGCCTTCAACAGAACTGAAGTTCAACAATTCTACAAGCTGCTATAAGAGATATGGAAAAATAAAAAAAATTACCAAAAAATGGTAAGAATATAACTCTGCTCTGCGCTATGAGTGCCATTGGTGGATATATCCCACCTACGTTAAAACGTAGTTTTATTATGTATAAATACTAATAAATATATTTAATTTTGTGGCGTTCGGCCTTTATTATTTACTTTTAGAGATACCTGTCTGTGACAGGTCAAAATATTTTAATATTGGCAACATTGCCATTCTATTTCTTTCTGACACAATACACAGAGACGCTATCTACCAAACGATATTATTGTAATTATTATAATTAATCATAAATGTATGTGCAATGCTGGATCACGCATCCATACACAGCTTCGCTGGTTCTAATAGGATATGGACTGTATAGGTTATTTATGAGAGAGTGAGAGGTATGCCAAATCCTGCACAAAAACCAATGGGGTAATAAGCACCACTAACCTCGGAATCCACCTCCAATTGGGCAGCTAGACAGCTCCTGAAAGTGCACGGCACGAACAGGTCCTCGAATGGCACTCCGGTGTTTTAGAATGGCACACTCACACAAAATAGCAAGCACGGCTTGTATAAAGTTCAATAAAAGGCTCCAAGAATGGGATGTGAAACGTTCACGTGCACGGAGAAAACGGAACGTCCGGACAGACCACGCGTGCGTTGGAGACTGGTTCGCCACCACGCAATGGCGGCGAAAGCGAAAGCCAGCGGCACTTATAAAACTACCCACATTAGAAAAATTGTGACGATTCAACAATGTACCAGGGTGATTTGGAGAGCAGTAAAGAGTTACAGGCGTGCAGAGCGCCGCCTGGAACCCGGGACCCAAAAGGGTAGCGGAAACCGGGCTTCGGGAATGCAGAACGCAACCGGATCCAGGATTCGTAAGGTATGCCTGCACTACTGCCTACTCCGAAGCGAGTAGGCGATAATGTTAGTGCAGACAGAGGTCGCGCGCGACGGCGCCTGGTTTTGCATTGAGGTAATCGCCCGCGAACTCGGTGCTTTATGTGAAAATGCTCATTAGAATGTCATATGAATGTAAGAACCCACAGGATAGGCTAGGATCTATGGTGTACTAAATATTGTAATAGCGATAAGATAAAATAAGGCTTGTGTAATGTAAAAAGAAATAAATAAACTAAAGGGGGTGTTACAACGAAGTGGGGGGTCGGCGGAGGCGGCATTGTATAAATATGGGGCGCCTTGCAAGGCGCATGGTAGTTCGCGACAAGCAGTAGTTCGCGGTAAATAGCCAACCAAGAAAGAAGCTCCCTCCCTCCCGCCGACCACGCCGCCGTTGGAAGCCGCCCGTAGCATCATATTTCGTCGTTTCATTTCGGCATTCTTCACGCACCCGAACTAGCGACTAAACCAGCAACCACCAACAGTCCACTGCATCGCCAACAGTATTGAACCAAATTTCAATGTACAGGGTGGCGCAATAGAACGTGCATATTGCATCATCTTTTTTTGCGCGGTAGAAAGTGCGCGGGCGGGGGGAGCCTGTATCGTTGGGTAGGCGGGCTCATGGAGTTTTAGTCACTATGAGTCACTTCGACGGGAAGCGTCGCGCATTTTGCGTGCGCGCATTTTACGAGAACTCTCGTTCATACATCGTTACTAGGCGTTTATATTGTTCTGAATATGGACTACGGCAAATTAGTGAAGCTCCGAGTGCTAATTTAATTAAAATTAAGTTTAAACCACAAGCAAAAAGTCGTCCAAGAACATCTAGGACCGACGACAATATTGAGAGAGTTATGCAGTCTGTACGAGGAGATCCACAAATGTCTACTCGCAAGAGATCGTCTGTCTTACACTTATCGCGACGAAGTTTGCAACGAATTTTAAACTTGGATCTTAAACTGCATCCTTACAAGCTGCAGTTAACACAAGAATTGAAAGAGTCTGACTTCGGAGCAAGGCTCGCATTTGCTAATAAAATGCTTAATCGATTTTCCAATTTTGATAATATCCTTTTCTCAGATGAGGCCCACTTCCATATCAATGGGTTCGTAAACCGTCAAAATTGTCGTTACTGGAACAGTGAGAATCCCAAACTCAAGCACCAGAAACCACTGCATAGTCCTAAAGTGACAGTATGGGCAGCAATCTCTGGTAGAGGAATAATTGAACCGTTTTTCTTTGAAAATGCGCGGGAGCAAAACGTCACTGTTAATACCGAACGCTATGTTGGAAGGTTTTTTGGCTCCAGAGCTTGAAAATTCAAGAATAGTGAATTCTAGGACTTGGTTTCAACAAGACGGAGCTACCTGTCACACATCAAATGACTCCATGGCGGTTGTGAAACAGATGTTCCCTGGCAGACTGATTTCGAAAAGAGGTGATATCCCATGGCCCCCACATAGTCCAGACGTGACGCCTCCTGACTTTTTTTTGTGGGGATACCTCAAGAACAAAGTCTACAGCAATAATCTGAAAAACATCGATCAGCTATATCAATATCCGTGGTGAAATGGCAGCAATTACATCAGCATTACTGAAGAAAGTTTTCAATAACTTCCGTTTGCGATTAGAGGAGTGTCGTCGTAGAGAGGGTCATCATTTAGACAATGTTATTTTTAAAAAATAAACTTCAGTTATTTCTTAATAATACCTCGAGTTTTATTTTAACTATACCTTTTGTATTTATTTTTAATCAATATTTTAAATATGCACGTTCTATTGCGCCATCCTGTATATAAGTGATGCAAATATATCAAGTGCAATATAAAGTTTGTTGTTTAATTATCTACAACAGAGATATTATTGTCATAAACATTTGATTTTCTATTAGCTGTTAAAATTTCTATTCTGGCGTTTTCTTCTGGCTACGTGACTACTCTTTATTGTGTTTTTTCGGTCGTACATGTACATTGTGTTTTTTTTTTAAAAACCTTTTGGCCCGAGCCAAGACTTGACTCGATTCACTAGAAAAATTACATAAGAAGCTTAAAGATGAAGGAAAGTTTCTTTGACAACATTCACCAGATATAATAAGCCTTTTCACATAATGGATCCTAAACTTACATAAAGAATCACATGTATATGAGTCAAACATTAAAATATATCACTTGTAGGTCAAAACTTAAAAATGCTTGGCGTTCTTGAAACTGAGATCTGGACAAATTGATTTCAGACATTGTTTGTCTGTTCAGACAAGTTAAATGAGAAATGCAGGTACAACGAGTGTAAAAGCTGTGAAAAGTAGGTTTTTATTTTGACGATTTATTTTGATATGATACAAAAAAAAAGAAATTTGATTGTATCTCGGCATGCCTCGATGACAGACACATTGTGGTATATGGAACGCAACTTATGAGGAAGGCAACCTTATGCCTCATTCGCTCACACCTATATGTGTGTCTTTCTTCTTGTCTCAACATTGTTTAACCAGTTCATGCTCTATAGAAATAAATCCGTACTAATTAATTACGGTGGTTTAATTAATACATACCACACATGAATACACAAAAAGTAACAACAACAAAGTAAATGAAAAGAAAACCATATTTACTCTTTTTTATTCCATTGTACAAGGCTCAAATTCACGGAGCACATTGAGCTACTTTCCGGGTCGATAAGAATGCATATCGAACACAATGACAACCCAAACGCTCTACAATTAAAAGGCAGCTACAGAAAACTGCTTTGTCATATGGAGCTTCAAGTTAGTGAAGCTGGCAACTGCGTGTTTTTCGAAAATATACCTATTTTGATATGTTCATCTGGTTTAACTTGCATCAACAATACTACGTTTTTCGAAAGATTTGATGATGAAGATAAAGAATTAATTAAACATTTATTGAAAAAACCATTTCTAATGATGATGTGATAGCGATGATCCAATTGCAAAAATCACACTATATAGCTGGAAATGTAGCAAGACATTTAACAAACCGAGTAAAATATAAATATTGCGTTCATAATATGCTTTCAAAACAGAAACTGGTTTCATAAATTAGTATATATGATAAAGGTGGATTGGTTTACACCTCTAAAGAGATTTATTCTATTTGTAATGTTGCTGAAACTGTCCTGAGACGTCATCTCAATGAAAAACCAGACAAAATTTCGGAAAAAGAAATCACACTTGAAACAATGACAAGATTCCAAGAATTCAGCTTTTTCCTTTAGAGCACATAAATTCCCACTATCATGACACGAATTTAACAAGACTTATTGTCGAGCGCTACCTACGAATTCGATCTTTCGATGAATCCAAGAAAGAATATATTTTCTTTTATATACAACGATTCGTGTCATCGAAGCGACAATTGTTCAGAAATCTGTTGTAGTTACAAGGCTACTGAAAAACATGATTATACATGTAATGTTTTTTTTCTTATAGTGTTCTTATCTCGATCACTCTAAGACCCGTATCTATCTATAGACAAGTTATAACTTGAAACATTACTTTTCTCTACAATGCTGGCTCTTGTCATTCGTTAAGCAAAAATAACTACTTTGCTTGACTATAGATACAGACGTAAACTAGAATGCATCTAAGTGAATCCTGCCAAAATTAGGATATTCGCGTAAGTTACACTATTGCTAAATTTAAAAACCGCCTTCAAAAAGTTGTATACAGGTTTATTTTATTTTTTTAAATATTCTTATTTCACTCTTTTTAGTGCATCGTGCAGATAATATTCGTGTATTCTGGTAAATAGGTACGTTAGATTGTTTAGAATGTAAACAAAACGGGGTCACTACCAAGTAGTTTCGGTAGACGTGTTGCACTTATATTTAACTCCTAAACGTTTAGGAGATCTATGGACTTTGTCATCAATTCAGCAGTAAGAATTGATGAGTTACAAATAAATAAAAAGTGTAATCTAATAATCACATTTGTTCTGTGATCACAGCTGTAAGTGTGAAATAGTTTCAACTTTCATATCTTTAGGGAATTTTTTTTTTTAAATTTATTTTAAGGACTTTGACTACGTCCATATCAGTCCGTGGAAACAGAAAAACTTATAATACATTAATAATAATAATAATAATTAGGTAAGCATAAATAATAGTCATTTACATGTGTGAACATGTATAATCACTATTACTTAATGCTTTAAAAATAAAGTCTAAAACTAATTTGTTTTACAGACAGGTCGCTAAAAAACAATGAAAAATTCAAAGTCAGAAGTCAAGCATAAGTCTCTCTTAGTCGCTGTCTCTCATTATTTCTGAGCATTCTACAGAATATGATATATGTCTCTTTTATTACACGTCTCACATTGGACTGTTGACTTTTGATGTATTGGCAACATTTTTTCGTCGAGCGTAAATACAAGTACTTACGCACACATATATTAGATTCTTGTCTCGCTTTTGACAGACCGCTATGAAGTGCAAGTTCTAGGTGTAATTATTCTAAGGCAAAACAATATAACTAGTGACGGAATTTCAAACGGACAATTTATGGAACCGTTTGAATTGCCTGAAACAACGAAAGACAATGCCTTAAATTTCCTTCACACAAGCTGACGATAGCGTTAGTTTAGAGACACAGCTTGTATACAATTCACCAGATTGTTCTAAATAATGTTATTCTAATCGCTCTATTATTATCCTTTGTGAGGTTAAAAGAGCCTAAAACCTATGAAATTGTTCTTTGTTCATCCTATTGTACCATGGTATTTTAATCTCGTGGTTTACTATTGACAATGGAAGTAAGCTGTAAAATAACATTATTCCAATTTTTCATGCCAGATACAAAACTTTAAAAGAACAGAACAGATTTGCGTAACTCTGTAATTGTGTGTTATACAGAGTACAACGTCCTAAGCGTTCGCGCAACTACCCTTGCGACTAGCAAAATACACAAAAATGACTCCTGTGATTAATGCACAACCACCCTTTAATGCCAGGCCTAACAAGGATTACCAGCTCCAGACGCAATCAGCTCATATTATCACCAAGTCCACAACTCTACCAATCCAATCTATCTTTACCAACACTTCAATTCCGCCCGTGATCTCGGGTGAAGCTACTTCTAGTTACCACCATCTCTGAAAATACGACAAAACAATTTTATTTAACCCCTTCGGATATTCGCACTTTTGGGTAGATTTGTAGAAATCTGTTGTATTTTAAATAACGATTTTAAAACATCCAAGAACTACAAGGTAGTATGCCTAATCACCGTTAAAATTTACATTGTTTTACCGAAAACCAATTTAAGCACAATCAGTAGATAACACAAGAATCAGATGTCTACCAAAAGAGGATTTTAAACACCCAAAACTTACACAATACACAGGAATGTAAGTCAATATGTGAACTACTTTCCAGACGCAAACTACTTTTTCTAGACATTTTAAAACCAACTTCTAATTAAATCATTTTTTTCCAATTGTAATATATCTAACACGTTTAAAGAAAGTAATCTCCTACGAGAAAATGAATTCGTCTATGAACAATGTTTTAAAACTGATTAAACACAAAAACATTATACAAAGAATCACATGACTATACAATATAATTTTGAAACCAATTTGGACAGATCAACCAAATTATGTATGAGTGTGTGTTGATGTGTTTGTTTGTTTTAAGTGTTTATGTATAGTTTTCCATTTTTTAAAGGCAGAAAACGAATAATAAATTAAAACACTATTGTACCATATGGGCGAGCCACTCCTGACAGGCAGAACTAACAATCTGACTAGGAATATGAACTAAGAACCTTTTGATGACACTCTAAGAAACTACATAAAATTAACCTTCAAACGTTTTGAACACACTAAATCTAGAATTTCGATTTCAAATCAAACAGATTGGTTCTAAGCACTCAATTTTAATCAAAAGTCAGAAAATAGAAACATTAATTCAATAAAGTGCGCTTACGTCTCCAATCAAATTCTAATTAAACATACAACCATGGAAAAAGAATATACTTGTTCTTCCATGATAAAACCAATCTGAATACCTAAAGACAGATTTCAATACATAAAGGGGACAAAAATATCAAGCTTTTAAAATTAAACACCTGAATCACCAAACCACAGATCGAAAAAAAGCAGGTCAATAAAATAATTACATAACACAATGTTTTCATATATATTCGGTGGGGTTTTTCTTTAAATTCTGTTAACCATAGATCACGAGAGATTTATCAACAAGCACAGAAAGCTTCAAGTGCACAAACATCAAAGAGCTACAACTAAAACATAGCAAACGGAGAACTGATACACGGACTCGTGCTAACGCTGACTCGGTTCATCGTGAACTGGGACATGGAATGATGGATGCGGCGGTAAGGTTAGGGTTAGCGTTGCACAAGGCCCACGGAAACACCCGAATATACCCGAAGTCTCACGAACATGGTAAAATAACGCACAATGATTGCACAACTGTAGTGTCCACCTTTACCCCATTGATGACTGAGATGACAAAGAATCTCTTCGCGTCCTAAAGCAAAGGTCAAGAAACGTATAGGTTCGCGTTTGACATTATATTGCTCGATTTGAGCGGAGAAAATTATGGTCTAGGATGGAGCACGCTTACCTAGAAAATACCTATTACACGAGACTTAAAGACACTTGAGGTACAAGGGTATTCGCTAAGATTAAAAAGTAAAATTGATTATAGAAAGTTTATTATTTAAATTGATATTTATATTTTATGTATAGGTCTTCAGAATTGATTTGGAAGGAGTAATGTAGACGTCTACCGGCATATGCAGTAACCCGGCAAATACCAGTATATATAAAGTACTCTGTGCCGGCAAACCCCCTCGTTTAGTAATAAAGCTGTTCTCAGAGGGAACGGTCCTTTTCTTTACCCGAGTTTATAAACTTAAGAGCATAACTACGATTATTATTATTAATTAATGTTGAGTTTTTTTACCTTACAATTCATACTTTACCTTACTATTAGTAAAAAACTTATATCACTTACGACTTACTTACTTTAAGAGTACGTCAAATTTTAAGCAGTAGTAAGTCAAATGTATGGTTATTGTTGTAATAGTGGCCACACCGGAGTGCTGGCAAGATTAGTGTGAAGAATAGTTTGTGATCAGAGGTTAGCGTTAAGTTGACATAATAATACATGCTGGCAGCGGTATAAAAGTTATAAAAGAATGGATTCACCGGGAAAATCCGATTCAAGTAAAGTACGCAAAATGGAGGGCTTGGGCGGTGGTTTTACAGCACATTTAAACTTGCCTACGCCGCAAAAGTTTAGTTTTATCGCCTCGGAGTGGCCGGCTTGGAAACAAAGATTTTTACAATATGTGTCCTGAACGAGGAATGAAAGTCAGCAAGATAATGATAAAATCGATTGCCTTTTATATTTTGTGGGAAAGTGTTAGAAAATTTTAACAATTATTTCTGTCCCAAGAGAAATATAGTATATGAGAGATATGCCTTCAATTCTAGAAATCTACGTGAAGGAGAAACATTTGATGAGTATGTAACACAGTGTACAAAATGGCGGAAAATTGTGACTATGGCATAAGAGGAAGACCTTATAAGAGACAAGATTGTTATTGGAATATGGGACAAAAAAGCAAGTGAAAGAATGCAATTGAAATCTGATTGAGATCTAAAAACGGCCATACTTATTAAAACAGGCAAAATTCAAAGACAATAAAGCATAAAATGGCAAGAAACCAGTGTTAATAGGCTTAATAGGGAATTAAATAAGAAGCCAAACTGCTGGAGCTATGAAAAGGAAAGTCATCCAAAAAATCATTGCCCTGCAGCCGCAGCTAAATGTGGGAAATTGGGTCACTTTGCGAGTAAAGTAAAGGAAAAATTAGAACATTCAATAACATAAACCATTAATACAAATATTTCAAACAGAACCTCGCTCATATATTATTGAGACTCAGAGGAAATTTTAGATGCAATAGTTAGCATTTAATACTAGTACCAAATAACCAGTCTGCTGTCTCTATAGACACCTTATGTATTGCAATAGATGATTCAGTTATTGATTGTAATGTTTCTTCCATGATACTGATTCACAATAAGAAATCATTCAGAAATAATAGAGACTCCTCTCAAGGATGAGACTCCTCATAAGACCTCTCCTCAACAGGTTTCACGTCCTGGGAGAGTTGTTAGAAAGCCAAAATACTTGGGTGATTATGTTCAATAATTACTGTAATTTAACCTGATAAAGATAATGATTTGTCCTTATATTAATAGAATTTAAAAGAACCTTGATTGAATGTTTATGATGTTAAAGAAGTTTAATCATTTAAGTTGATGAATAATCTGTTTTGTTGTTTTATATTGTACTTATAATTATATGTTTAATATAACTTAAGGGAAGGATGTTGTAATACTGGCCACTCCGGAGTGCTGGCAAGATTAAGCAGAGTTTGTGATCAGAGGTTAGCGTTAAGCTGGCATAATAAAACAATTATTAAAACAGATATGCGTGTCATTTATCTTTCAATTTGGATGAAATATTAGTGATAGTAATTATAACATTAACCAAATAAGTATGTACGTTTATAATATAACATTGTATTGTATAACCATATCTTATGCAATAAATTATTTTGATCTGATTTGATTTTGATGAGTCAACCAGTTATCCATTGAAGTATAAACTTGAACCATTCAATATCATTGAATGTTAACGTTTCCTTTCAATTCTGCGATATCTATATTAAAATAAAATGTAGGAACCACTTGTAAGTATTAAATCAATACTAACATTTAAAATTGTGAGTAAGAAAGAAACAACAAAAACACAGATATTTATTTAGAGATCATTCAACATAATTATAACAGATTAAAAATTTTAAGCTTATTATACGTTTACATATATGATTCAAGCAAAATAACTCACAACTACGCCTGAATGGTGACTAACCCTGGTCTAGATTGCGCCGCCATAATTACTTTCAGCTGTGTTCCTGTATTAGAGGTCATGTTCCAGTGCTCTTTGATATAGTGAATGTTCATAGCTGACGGTAACCACTTTACATCAGATCAGCCATCGAAGAAACTGTGCCTGTTCAGGATAAAAATTTAGCACGAACAAACTTCAATTAGAATCGAAAGACGGATTGCGTTGACTAGCAGACTTTTTAAAATGTAAAGTGAGAACATCGAGCATGCGGTAGACGACGTCCTTGTTGACTTCTTTGTGACTGAAGCTTGATATTGACAGCTTGATGGCGTTTGATAGTGTTTCTTCACCGAAGACGAGTAGAACTGCAATGGAAAAAAAATAGATATCAATTTACACGAGAACATGACGTGATACAAGTACACAGCATGTATAATATAGGATAGTTCCCGGAACAGCTTATATGGTCTGTGGGATGACAGATATCACATTTATCGCAACCAATGTGATGCGATTTATCAATCGATATAAGGACCGTTTATTTTGAAAGTGGTGTAAGTCCATTTTTGAGAAAAATGAGCTATCACGTAATTCATGCTAAATTTAATGTAATTTTTTTATATAACTAGTCCGTGTTTAATTTCTCAAAAAAATCCCATGTTTTGTGCAACTTAAAATCGGTCGGTAAATGAAATTGGATAATCATCGATTATGAAAGTGGTGTAAGTCCAATTGACAGAGGTAGGTGGCATAGCAGATGGATGCCGATCAGTGTTTTGTTATTTTTCATTTATTTTATACTAGCTGTGTCCCGCGGTTTCCCCCGCAGACGATTTGCGTTGTTTCCCCTCCGTGTTACCACTACTCGTAAGTTAAAAGACAGATATTAAAAAATTAGAGAAATGTATTAGAAAATGTACAGCGCATAACCTGTGAGAAGAAAATAAATACGACAAGGCTGTATGACTCCGTATCTTTGCCCGTATTTTGGCGAATTAAAAAAACAACAGTAGCGCCATCTTTTTGCAGAAAAATCCGCAATCTTATGACGATTTTTCTAATTTTATATTATTTAGGAGTTGAATTTTTAAATAAAATGTAGCCCATGTACTATTCCAATTCATACTCTAGTTGTGTTCCTCAAAAGTGCACCATATACCATTTTTTATAAAACAACGATGACGGACGCAGAATTTAAAATTATCAATTTATTACCTCTACGTCCTGGAAGACCGTTAAAATTTGAAAAAATCGCTCTGGAGCCTTTGTACCAAAATGCCAGACCTATTATGTACGAAAAATATAAAGACATGAAGCAGCTACTACCCTATATACCTCCGGTGCATCATGCATATTTTGAGACACTACCACATGCAGAGAATAAGTAAATTCTTGTAATCAGTATCTTGTAATGACAATGTATTGCCGTCTAAAATAAAATTTTATGTGTTGTTATGCGTATTTGTAAACAAAATTATATTAAAATGAAGTATATTTTAAGCGATATTTGATTTTTCAAAACTGAAATTAAACGATTTTTACAATTGTCTAATTTTGAAAGTGGTGTAAGTCCATTTACAGCACATAAATATGTGTTATCGTTGTCTAATTAGCCAAAAACAAATTTATATAAACAAATTAAATGTTGATAAAACAATAGAAACAATGCCAGACCTCATATGATTTGCCGGTATTTTTAAATCAACAAATATAACCTTTAATTTTCTCGAAACAAAAGAAAATGGATTTACACCACTTTCAAAATAAACGGTCCATATTATGGTTTTGTCCTTACACCGAAAGGGACTATGGCTCATACTTCGAAAACGATCTGAAACCCTTGCGCGCAGGTCAAGGTCAATTAAATGAATAGACACTGAATTATTGAAAAAAATATAGGGTAAGGAGGGGGAATGGCGCTCACTGGGTAATGGCGCTCACCTCTATAACTCTGTCTGAGGGGTTCTCTAATAGACAGGCAAGCAAACAGGCAGACTGCTCGCGTCATGTGACCGTGAAGTGTGTTTCTTTGTTTGCAACCGCGCTGATCTAATTTTTGGATACGTGTTTCTTGCAGGGTAAGTCCAAAACTTTAATGGTTATTTGGCTTTTAGCTTTACTTTTCAACAGTAAAACTATTTAGTTTTGTGCTAATGCAATAATACATTTTCAGTAAATATGCATAGTATTTTTTTAATTTCGAATTAATTACCTAACGACCGTTTGGGGTTATGCCGCTCATCTGAACGCCATTACCCCATAGTGACTTATTTTTTCAATGTTGTAGATATGCCAAGAAATCGTCAAAGGATGATATAAACGATGATAATCAAAACCAAAAAAGTTGTCAAAAAAAATAAGTACAAACATATGAAACAAAAACCTTACAAGAGAAACATTTTACAAGAAAGTTCTTCAGAGAATGAAGATGAAGAGCACCTTTGCGACGATGACAGTGATGTCGACAAGAATGTGGACAATGAAAATTATAACAAATATATTATTTGCGAAGAATTTGGAAAAAATAACGAGATGTGGTATTGCTGCACCATCTGCGGATTGTGGGCTCATAATATGTTCAGGGTGGGATTCGCCACACGGATACATCTGTGATTTATGTGTTCAAAAATAAAATATTTCTGTTTTTTCTTACCTCTAATGGTTATAGTCTTATATTAGGTACTGATAGTTGAAGTTTTTTGACATCTATGACTTTATTAAATTTATTAAATTGAAAAAGGCTAATCGTACATACAAAAGAATGAAGCTAATTTGTGACTGTAGACTCTACTTTTATTGTATAAGGTTGATCTCATTAATATTTCTTATTTAAATGTATCTTACTTGTTATATTCTAAAAAAATATGTTTGGGCGTCATTGCCTAGACCCTAGACATGTTTTTTTGTAATGTTTTCCTACTAGTAAGTCAAAGATAAATGTTGATAAATCGTTGATTACTTGATAATTAAAGACTTACTCTCGTAAATTTTGCTTTATATTAAATAATTGAAAAAATACACCATGTTTTCCTTAAGTGAACGCCATTCCCCCTTTATCAAAGCGAAAGAGTTAATAAACCATACAAATTATTTAGGATTATAAATTGATTAATAATTTATAAAATTTATTCGGCGTATATCGGGACTACAGGTTGATCTTGAATGATACTCTAAATAGTCAAAGACTGCGCGCCCTACCCTCAATCTCGAAAATGGTTCAGGATATTAAAAAAATATTGAAATAAAAGTAGTGGAGAATTTAATCCTCTACAATAATTATAATACACACAAATACCACTAAACCCATAGAAAACGAGATATTTGCAATAAATGTAACAACATCTATATTTTGATCTTGGAATATCAATAGTCGCGGACACCCTACGATAAATAGGTTTTGAGAAATGTTTCAGGGTACCAAAATAAAGATTTGCACAAGTTTATAACTCTCATTCCGGTATTCTTGTCCTAATTTGACTAATTTTCCTGGACTATAGTATTAAATTGATACTGAATAAGTAGGAAAAATTATAGAATCACTTACGAGGCACTTTTTCCATAATAGCATCACAAGTGACGTTGATATCGAAATCGGCCATTTCCTCCTTTTGCATTTGGGAAGGCACTTCGGTACCCTTGTCAGACATGTTCTCGAAGATCACGAACACCTGTTGCCTGAGCCACGTAGTGAAGTCCTCTAGCCACACGTCGATTAGTGATTCAGCAAGGTCTGTAATAAATTAAAGTAACACAGGACTACATGAAGGAGTTTCAGTTCATTTAGAAAAAATTTTGAAGAATAATGTTTCATTTTGCTTGAAGGCACAACAAGTTAGAACTAATATTAAGAGCGACATTTCTCCTCAATTAGAACCCGTTACTAGTGGTCCCCAGTTAAAATAATTTGAACGTTTTAAGAAAGAATGGCCGAAGCTTATTAAAAAGAATTTAAAGCAGGAAACATTAACTACACGAAAATGAACTACAGAGATTATTAGAAATTGTCGAAAAACATAGAAAGTTATATCTTAATGCCAACAAAACAAAAATACGTACTTTAAATAAACAATAAATTATATTTATCTAGATAAATCTATAACCTGTAAATATTTAAAATTAGATTTCAGAATTCACAAAATTTATTTAAAAATGGTTAAATTGTTGTAGTTGATTAATGCCCAGTTCCTATATTTTACCGACGATTGTCTGGTAATAGTAACTGATTGATTTTTGAAGCTACCAATAACCGATGGTTAAGAGGGCTCATACGTTCGTTTCACAAGCTCATTGACAGTTAAAAATACTGTCGGTTATCAGTTACTAATTAGATCAGATCGTAGCGCTGCCTGTGTCAGACAACCAAACAACATGAAGCGCCTCAAAAGAGTGAAATAAAAGAGCTAGCCGATGCTATTATCAACGCAACGACGTCAATACAACCAGGCAGCTCGTTCGGGCCGCACAATGTCTCGGACTTAGACAGACTTCAATGGAGCATATGAAGAATGGTTGCCCTTCAGAAAAAGTTGCTTCAGTGAAGTAGAAAACATGGCTCGTCTGCGAAGATCACTCAAGGGGTCCGCGAAGGAATCAGTTGAAGTTTATTATTCGTAGCATCCGACATTAGGGAAGTAATGAAAGCAACGGAAAGGAGGTTTGGCAAACCGGCAAGGAGTTGTTCCTAAACATTATTCAAAGATATGAACCTTTCCGCAAAACAAACAAACGCAACGAGCGCCTTGAAAAAGAATACAGACAATAATGAGATAGAATAACTGAAGATCTCAATAAAGCTAGTGTTTTTACTCAAAAGGTAAGGGTTATTTGGTGCTTTCGTCCTTTATTTTGTTGTGTGGTCTTTTGAATTTTTTATTGTATTAAATTATTTTGTAATATTTTCAGGCATCCACAAAACAATTAGTAAAACTGTGGTATATGAAGACGAAAGCGCGTGAATCGAAGACGAAAGAAAATATTCGTCACTTAATAGGTGGTGGGTCATCTGTCATGGGCATGGACCCTATAGATACTATGGGTGTATTACATATAAATTACATATACAAATGGAGGGTTTAATGCTTGCAATACCATAGACCGCTCACCGGAACGTGTCAGTGTCGCGTGTGACAAGTGACATTAGTGACATTGGCGCCACCAAGCCAACTGTTACGAACTCTTTCGTTTTTACTTTTGTTCTGTTAGATAGGAGTTTGACGTTTCTGTTTACTTAGTTACCAAATATACATGTATTTTTCACCATCGTTGACCAGCGTATTATTTTTCAATATATTCTTACTAAATTCATACAGTCCCTAACACCAACTGTTACAAAAAACCTAAATTAGAATGGGGAGCGAGCATTGAGCTTTTCAAATAATTATTTGTAGCCTATTTTATCATAAATATTTACGTGGCAATCCGCACATTTTGATCTATTCGAGCCAGGATAACCCAGTTATATAATCAATTCTTAAATTTAAAACTAGGATAAAGTGTTTTGTGAACAATTAAAATAGCTTCATGTTATCGGCCTATTATGTGGGTAGGTAATTTTCGTAAATTGTGAATTTATATTGAAATTAATAATCTAATGTTATAAATATTATTCTAAATAGTGAGATTTTTGTATATTTCATCGATATTTGTAGTAATTGTATTTATAAATAGTTGTTTTCTATGTTAAATTAGGACCGTCATTTTATGTTCTTTGTTTAAACGGGTGTTGTATTGCAACATTGTATTAAGGAATTTCGTGTCACATTCTTTTTGCATTTGAAGTATTGTGTATTTCGATACAATTATATTTTGTGTTTACGAACTTCACCCGAATATCATCGTCTGTTAATACCGGTTGTGTATCACGGTTACTTAGTCCCATTTTAGTACTTAATCAAAATGATGGACGACATACCATATGAGGACCTATCACAGCCATTTGTAACGATAAAAGAAATGTGTTTTGTTCGCATTCAACGTTTATATGAAATGTCTAAAACGGTGCAAAATAATTCGTCTTTAGCAGTCGAATTTTCTGCTAGGGTTCAAGTAGGTAGTAGTAAGGTAGTCTTCGTAAAGAATTCAATAAATGTGTTGCAGAGATAAATTACATATCGCGAAAATATAAAAAGAAATTTGTGCCGTCGTACAAAGACATCGAGTCTTTTGATGAGTTATATTATTCGATAAAAAGTGTCGTGAATACGTTGAAACGGGAAACGAACATAGTGAACAAAATGGTGGAAATTAACAGCGGGTTAAATTATCGGAAATTTAAATATTTAAATTCGACTGTAAAGTAGAAAACTGGACTACTTTTCGTAATACATTTAAAAGTCTTATCCACGATGATTCTAGTATTAGTGATATCGAAAAATATTACACATATATGTCGGAGGGAAGTTATAATTGGATGTATTATTGACTGGATGTATAACGCACAATATCATTTGTTAACATTTTAATTACTTCTAAAATTCTTAATTTAATTTAATTAGATTTGTTAAATGTTTCTATAACTTAAAGATCGTTCTAACCTAATAAAAGTTATGAATGTTGTAATTTAATAAACGACCAATGAGAGCAGAGCATGTCTAGAGCGGGGTCAGCGCCCTCTATACTTTGAGTAATATCTACTTGGATAGACTGAGGAGTTTTTGTGAGACATTCGGTTGATGGCAATAGGTCGAGTTGGATCATGGAGTATTTTAAAGAAAGTATTGATGTTGGAAGTATGAGCAGTGCCCTGAACCCGCTGCTCGGTCTAAACTATGTTAAAATGTCTTTTAAATCTAAATTAAAAGTGTATAAACCGTGGCTATCGTGTTTTATGCTCGCATTTATACTGATGACGCCCACTAAACCTGCAATAACTAAAGGAGATGTCGTGAGAACGAGGCCGTTCTGCGACATATATATGTTGGTTTAGTGGGCGTCATCAGGATAAAATGCGACCATAAAACACATGGCCAACGGTTTATACCCTTTTAATTTAGATTTAAAAGATATTTTAACATAATTTAGACCGAGCAGCGGGTTCAGGGCACCACTCATACTTTCAACTTCAATACTTTCTTGAAAATACTCCATGGTCCAACTCGACCTATTGCCATCAACCAAATGTGTCACAAAAACTCCTCTGTCTACCCAAGTAGATACTACTCAAAGTATAGAGGGCGTCTGACCCCGCTCCGCCATATGCTCTGCTCTGATCGGTCGTTTATTAAATCACAATATTCATAACTTTTATTAGGTTAGAACGATCTTTTAGTTATAGAAACATTTAAGACATCAAACCAAATTAAATTAACAATTTTAGAAGCAATTAAAATGTAAACAAATAATATTGTGCGTTATACATCCAAACAATAATCCACCAATTATAGCTTCCCTCCAACATCAAATGTTATCAGACCATTTTGTAGAGCGTTCAATTCTCTATAAAGCTTGGAACAGTGATTTATCAGTCAACCACTCGTTTGAACGGTACAAAAATCAGAAGAAGCAAAAATAATTTTTCCTGTGTTATTCTTATGGGAATTAAAAAAAATGCGATGAGGACAATCTTAATATTAATATTAAGGGCTCATCTTTTCGCAGAATTTTTTTTACACCCAAAAGAAACTTTTGAGCCTGTTTTGAGAGAACATTTTATTCTATCTATGAAATACGAAGACATAACAAGACTCGTCCAGTCTTCATTCTTCTGGTGCAATGTTTATAATTATGCCATTCCTGACCATTATTCAGAAGACGAATGTTATTATATCGGACATTAACTATTAAGTATGTATCTACTGTCTATATTGTAATATCGTGCCACACACATAATTGAGTAACTAGAAAGCAAATATTAATAACTTCAGGTACGACATTGAATAATCTACAATTTATTATAAAGTAGCATTCATAATCAAAATTAAATACAGTTTCATATAAATTACATGAAGTTCGCTGCAATTTTTATGTCTAGCCTGAACTAAGTAGTATGTCACATAAATAATTATAGGTAACCGAGATTAAAATGTCTTCTTAAACAAATAATCTAAAGAATTTATTTATTTGTCATTAGGAAGCCATGAAAATAAAGAAAACCAGCCAAAATTTGAAGAAAATCCAAAATTAAATGAGGTGTGTATTTAATTGTTGCACACATATTTTTCTAACACATGACTCACCTACCCGCGACTTTATACTGAACTTCCTGTTTACACCAACTTATCTATCCGTGTCTCTGAACCTATCTGTTTTCACTAACTTTTCTATCCCTGTCTATGAACTTACCTGTTCATCAACCTAACTATCTGTCTTTTAAGTTACCTGTTTACACCAAGTTACCTATCCGTGTCCTTGAACCAATCGGTTCAAATCAACCTCACTATCCGTTGCTTTAAACTTACCTGATTACACCAACTTACCCATCCGTGTCTCTGAATTTGCCTGTTTACACCAATTCTCTCTCCTACTCCTATCCTAGATCTTATATGCTTACCTATTATTCGCCTACCTACATCTTGAACTGACCTGTTTAGGTAATTAATACTTAATTTCTTTTTATCTATTTTAAAGCACTATTCTTGTTAGTTGATTTATCATCACTACTGTTGTGACCTCTGCATTCACTTTGGCCTCTTGACACGAGACATCGTCAATTTTTTTTGTATTTTTTTCTTTTAATATGTATATTATTTGTATCTTTGTTACAGAAATCATCTGATTCAATATCAGCTTTTTCTGAAACATGTTCAAATTATACTCCACCGAGACAAGATGTGAGTATAATAATTATACTAGTACAAACACACACACTCACGCACACGCACGCGCACGCACACACACACACGAACAAGCCTCTTAGTTCTATGTAGATAATCTATACTTAGGCTTTAATTGTCAACAAGATTCTTTATTTTTTATTTATTTTGATTTATAGTTTTTTCTTTGAATGTCTAGTAACTACATAAAAACGTTTGACTCGATTTAATAGTATATCACTTATTAATTTGAGACATAATATTAAGTGTTAAATGACTGGCAGTCTATGTATTTCTATAAACTATGTATTTTATTCTTTACAGACTAGTTCTGATGAATCATTTCTAGAGGAATTAGAGACACTGAAGCAATCATATTTACCTAAGGAGGTGAATCAGGCTTTCGATAAATCTCCAACCATTTGTAATAATTTACCATTGTTAGAATGTGTTCCTTTATCTGATAAATCCATCGAGCCGCCTACAAATCTAAATTGCAGTGACTTTAGTTATGTAAGTGGTTCTTCTTGGAGTTTAGTTGTCATTAATAGGAAATTTATACAACCTGAATCCTTACCACAAAATGGCGCAGAAAAAATAGCACCAAATCATGGGGCAGCTCTAGATATTAACAATGAATCTCAAATAGAAGATAATTCGAATGACAGTATAACAATAATCCAGAGGCGAAAACCCAAAAGTACTAATAATTTTCGAGATAAATATTATTGCTTTACTGTGAGACTTTCGTTCTAAATTTTGCTCGTCATTTACTTAGACACCATCCATATTTATGAATCTGACGTGCAAAAAATTATATGTTGCACCTAAAAGAAATGAATGTGAGATTCTTAAAGAGAAAAACCCAGACTTATTGATTAACAAAGACTGGCTGAAAATTAAAGTGTTCGTGCAAAATACCGATACTAAGAAATAGGTGATCTCAGTAAGAGTTCGTGAAATCAGAGTCGTTTGTACCTTACTGATGAGAACGTCGTTTAATAATTGGTTGTGGACTGAAATTATAATAGTTGTAATAGTTACATTGCAGGGATGATTTAAATATTGTATCTTTGCACACTTTTAGATGCTACGATAGAATTTATTAAGTATTTTAATGATATCTTTGACATATTAGATAGCCGAAGACTTAGCACATATGATTCTTAAGAAAATATTTCACAAGAAAAAATTTTCATTAAAGAAGCGAAACTAAAACCATTTGAAACATATGTAAGAAATCTAGTTTACTTAAGGACAAACGGTTGTTTCATCGGGCAGGACAACTGGTTTTCTAGGATTTTTAATCTGTATCAATGCAATAAGACAAAATTTTAATCAGTACATTGTCACGCGGCAGCCAGTAATAGTTGCTGAACGCGTATCCAAATGGCGGTGTAGGAATGCTGGTATGGATAAGAAAGGAGACTAACTGCGTGCTCTGGCTGCACTAACTATGCGTGCTGATCACCAGTCGTGCGCCTTGCAGCAATCATCTGGTTCGTCTTCTTCTTGCGGCTTCGATAACGTGTACACACGCGGCGCGGTATAACTGCATATGCAGTTGTGGCGGAAGGATATGCGGGTGTCGTATGAGACGCGTAGACTACGTGTGACGAGGGTCAACAGCAGACTGCTTCGTAAGACGAGCAGTATTAGTAGCAGCGGTAAGTACGACAAGGATAGTCGTATGGAAGGGAAGATGGCGGCTGGGAAAGGTGATTGGATAACGCGGTTAGGAAGCGGTAGTTGTGAAATAGTTGGAAGGAGAGGATTTAAATAAGCGGCGCGAACAACATTCTTTCGATATTTATGTACTTATAAAATGAGTCAAGACCACTTGGAGCTATTTTTAGCGCCATACCTCAAAACAGGATTTTAACAATTACCCCACTGCATTGCAATTTATGTCGGCGTATGGGCGTCCGTTGATTCATGGTGAATTGATAAATATTTCATCTGGTAATTGCATACCATTACAATCAATTAATATTTTGACATGCAATATGAAATCAGTTTGTAGGAAAATTAATAGTAGAAGATCGAGGTTGTTGACAATGAATGAATCTCTAGATTTCGAAGATGAAGTCATTAATTTACCCCAAGATCATGACTATATAGGGCATTATGAAATGACAGCATTCTCTAAAGAAGCTACAATTTACATAGCAGGATATATTATTATGAATACGAAAAAGATTATAAAATGTGGAGACTGTATAGGAAAAATTATTTCACATGAAAAGTATCCACGTTTTATTCTACGAAGAGATGTTGGTGGATTACGTTATCCGTCAGATGATGTAGTAAAAGTTTGTTTATTTTCAGAGAAAACTCTCAAGTATATAATTGCAGATGGTAACGCATGTGTCGCAAAAAAAAGATAGTTTACCCAAAATGGCCTGTAGCATTTTAAAAAGATTTATAAACACACATTTTTCCACAGTTAAACGATCATGTTAATGAACAAAACCCGCTGGAAAATCACTCTGCTCTTTTAATCAAAGCAATTGCTTTCAGGTACCTTGAAATACGGATTCATTTTACTTTGAAATCATTGTCTCTAGGGCAAGATAGAATTAGAAGTTTTCATACAAAATTAGTTTTTATATTAATAATTCATAAAATTTGTCTGTTAACATTTTAAACATTAGTTACCTAAGCAACTGATTAATCTTTAAACAATCCTTAACTGACAGTTACATAAGTACCTGTTCAAACAGGTTATTAAGTGTAAATAGTGTTTATGAATAACACTGTTAATGTTCACTTTTTGACCTCCTCAAACTGACCCACAGTTGTGCAAAGACCTCCTCTGCTTTATGTATGTATCTACATTCCATGTGACTTTCTATATTCACTTTCAAATATCATTTTTGGAAATATATGTTTTTACTTTAATGGCTTACATTTATTAATAACCCTGAAATGAAATAAAATTTATTCTTGCATAGATGTAATCGTATATAGATGTAATTCTTAGCGATACATGGTTCAGTACATTTTACCAGTTTCACTGGTGTGCAAGTAGGCAGTATCTTAAACGTCATTATTTAATTGGTTTGTTATTTATTTTATTAAATACCTTTTTTCCAATTGAGTCGTATTTATTACATTTATTTATTAATATACATATTTTTTTAAAAACAATTTATAGTGGAGTTATACAAAGACATTGAAACTAAAATATATTATGTAGCAGATCACTGCCAACGGGGAGCGTGCCAAGAAGGCTGGCTTCATTACCACGCTGTATGGCAATACTTATTTGTTGCGCAAAATATGAGCCAGCCTTCTGATCACGGGTAGTGTCAAATTATTCTTATATCTTTGTCAATTAATTAAAATATTATTATTAATTATGTATAGATATTTGTTTCAAATTTGTCGTTAAGGAATTCATTTGTGGAATAATAGGGTTTGTCTACTAATAATTTCTTCAGTCTTGTTCATCCCTTCCTTACTATAATAGAGTAGAATTTTCTTTGCACACAAGAAAATAATACACATTAGATAACAATCATAATAATATAACTAGTACAATAGGCGGTCTTATCGCTAACAGAGATTTCTTCCAGACAATCTTCTGGAGATAATTTCACATTTCTAATAATGGGTCGGTATACAGTGCGCATCGTTTAAAATATACCTTACTACTCATTATCAATTTATTATGCTATCATAATAAATTGATAGATGGGACTGAGTGAGGGACTATAAATATTTACGTTTTCTTCAATATGGGGAATATTTTTTACTTGGGAACATTATAATACGCAACAGCGTTATAGGTATATAGTCTAAGGTCTTCGCGCATGCACAGATCCACTGCGCAGGCGCACCAGCGCCGCGAGTGTATCGACTGTGAACTAAAGTGTGGTGTGAAGTTTGCAGTTCTGTGAGATGAAATTAGAGAAAACTTATCAAACCGGCGCTGATGATAAAAATTCAATGGGGTTTTTTTTGTATAAAATGTTATAAATAGTTACATAATTACAATATTACCAAAGCCATGGACATTGACACAAATGACTAATTAATTAATTTGGTACACAAATACACTTTAAGTGTGAAGACGGACAAACTGCGGGACGAAAATTTGATACTCTGCTCTAGTAATTTGTAAGCTTTATGTTTTTATTTTGTGTTTTATTTGAAGACTAACCTTTTGAATTACATGTATCTGATGTATTTGGAAATAACTGTGTTTGGAAACATCCCATGCCCATTCAAATATTTGTTGAGAGTTCTATTAGGTACTCTAAAAGGAACCATAACATATATGGGATAAAAGTTATTTTTACTTTTAGGGAGAGTGGTTGTATTAGGAGATGAAAATAAAGCTGCCTGGCATAAAAGACCGGAAGCTACAATTGAAGAGGCCAAGAATAAAATTCTTTGTGAAACTTCAATAAAAAACCCTACAATAATATAAGATCCAATAGAATAGACGAGTTAAAGTGTAAAATATTGGAAGAAGAACTGAAGTTCAAAAGACAAAAACATAAAAATCTAAAAATTAAAACTTTAGAAAGAGAATACAAAATTAGAAATTAAGTTAAAACAATTAGAAAATAATTTATTTTCTTTATTACGCGCGGGTACCTTTACCTTAGGTTATTTACTTATATGCGTGACCTTCAAAATTGTTCTCGGTTGGAACTTAAATGAAATAAAAAAATGAAAAATGACAATTTCATAACGCCGATGTAGTAAAAGATCTCAGCAGTGAAATGCAAGCAAATGGTACCTGCGAACAGAAGCGTAGCGATACGATGCGAGACGTGAGAGTGCGTCAAGCCAATCGCGCTGGCCACTTCGCACAACGCACACCAGCCGCAGCCATGGACTGCACACCACTCTTCTGGAATACCACACAGTTCTCCAAGTACCAAATCGGAGTAGTAAAATCTTGTTCATAGCATTAAAGTTAGCATAGTTAAAGCATAGTTGTTTCGTTAGAGTAAATTTTTGTATAATCTTATATATATTTTGTTTATTAATGTAATGGTTTTTAAATTAGGGGGCGTGCATTAATTACGTGAGGTGTTTTTTAAATTTTCTGACCCTCCCTCCCCCCTGGTGAGATGTCGTGAGATTTTATTCAACCCCTCCACCATCCCCCAATCTCACGTGAGTTTGTTCAAAATGTGAGTTTCTTACGTAAACGTGTTGGATTGTTATTGTAAAAAGAAAAAAACAAATTTGCTTCGTGCTTTTGTTTACGACTAGTTAGGACTAGTAATCAGTATTGCTGAGAGTTTAATTATAAGTGTAATAAAAATTTAACAATAGAATAATTCAATCGTAACTACTGTGATTAAAAAAAGAATACCTACTATGATTCAGTCCAATTTAAAAAAAATTGCGAGATATTTGCCGAGATGCCCCCTCTCTCCAACGTAAGATTAGATGAGATTTGACTCGACCCCCTCCCCCCTTAAACACGTCACGTAATTTATGAACGCCCCCTTACCTACTTAGTTGAGGTCTTCGGACATTTGAGGTTATGGAGGTTATGGTGGGCACTGAAAACCAGTGCTGTGTCGGAACATGTTTCGGCACAGCGAAACACTGAGTGCCAACCTCATTTCATATATTGCTGCTTTTTTTATTGTTATTTTCTTATCAGTTTGTGTTGTGTGAGTCGTAATTTGAAATAAATATTTCTTTCTTTCTTTCTTAAAAACATTCGACGGATGCAACGTAGGAAGTCAATTTAGCTAACCAGCTAAAACGGCACCTCAGCCCAATAAGAACAATAGGTCCCACAATCTAAACTCAGGGCCTGTTGTGAATAGTGATATACTATTTTATCCGTGCAGGAACGCAGAAAGAATACAATTTCCTGTGGCCGAGTGGCCTGGCATAAAAGGCGACAAAACAATCCACCAGGTGGTAGGGCAATTGCCGGACTGGGGGGTTACCAACCCTAGTCTTAAGTATGTCACCATAATAACCTTCAGTTGTGTTCCTGCATTGGTGGCCAGGTTCCAGTCTCACTTAAGTGGGTAGAAGCGCATTTGCAACGCCTTTGGTGTTGCAAAAGTCCATAGGCGATGGTAACCGCTTTCCACTAGGTGGGCTGTCTGCTGCTGAACTCGTACAATAAAAAAATATATTACCGCGTGCTGATCACATTTAATTGTTATATATTTTATTAACTATACAATGGAAAAAAGTCGCAAAATGGCATTATTTCTTGAAAATCGGATGAAATATAACTGATTCTCACCAAAATCATCGGGAGTTGCCTCTCTCTTTCTAGGAGATGGCTGCAATTGTTCCAGGGAGTCAAGGGCGGCATCCACGTGCGTGAAGGCGCGCCGGGACCCAACTAAGCGAGCCACTGCACCACCCACCTAACAAAAAAACTAAAATATGATGGCATCAACAGTGATAAAGAAATTCTCATTCAGAATAACGAGACAATGATTTATTGTGAAAATTTTCATTGTTTTGTAGATATTCGCGAAGGGTATGGAATATAGCTCGTATTTCAGTGCGTGAATATAGATTAAGGTCGGCCCGGTGAATCATTGTTAATTAAGTTTCAACTGCAATCGAGATTATATGAAGTGCACATTTGGAACGGGAATCTCTAATCGACAGATTGCTTATTTTGTGTTATTATCTATCAACTTTACGATTTGGACATACCATATTTGGATATGTTTGTAAGAACTGTAAATTACAAATTTAAGATATTTATATCCAAATCCAGAAATACCTAACAATATTATAGACATTTACATTATAAATTTAGTGGTTTCATTCATTCAAAGCCTCATAAAGTTAACGGTAGTCGACTCTGTTGAAATGTTCAACAAAAAACAGATACTGTTTTACTTGCCCCAAAATATTGTAAGGCCGGGCCATATTGGTAACCCTACATAATTGAAAAAATAGGCGACCATTATAACGCTCGCCAGTTCAGCTGCTATCCAATTTTTATCCTGTTTATAACTCAACTCAATTCACGGTAAGTGGTTCAGTTCACTCTGTTCGGCCCTATGGCGCAGGTGACAGTGACAGTGTAAACCAAGTTAAGATTAAACTACTGCATTCCTGTATTGTGTTGGTGTACCATTAAAAATAGACATTATTAAACACCGCAAGTTATACTAGTCCGTTATAATTCTACAGTCCAAGCAATTATTATAGTTCACGCCAGCTAACCCTGCGACAGACACATAAAATCGAAGGCACCCACCTAACGACAAAAATTAAATGCACGATACAATACAATAAAATGCACTCACACTCAACTCTACCGAAGTGCAAACATATTCCCAGTCGTGAATCTGTCTTGCCGAAGAAGTGTCGGCCTCTTCTCCTTCAGCACCGACCGCAGTCTTTATGGAGTTGAATACACCCGTCACTGTCCGTTGGAACAGTCTGGAATGTATTTATTTATTTTATTCAATTGCAATGTCATGACATTGCAATTGAATTGTTCTTATGTTAAAGTGTGTTATCGTAAAATTCTGTCACTTATGAACCGATTAGGATTGTTTTGTTGTAAAAGAGATAATTCAAAGTGGATCCTATTTTTTAACCGATTGCAAAAACGCCTCCTCCAACTTTTTGAAGACTCCAAAAATATCAAATATATTCTTGTAAAAATTACTACATCCAAAATAATTAAATATTATATCGGTTTAGTAATGGAATGTAATAATCTGGAGTATGTTTATACCGTAAAATACTTAAGAAAAAATTCAATTGGCACATTTTACTGGCCAGCAGTAGATGATGTGTCAGAAATAACTTTACAGCATATAGAATCGACACTTTCAAACCTACAAGTTGGTCGAAGAGGTACATCATGGTTTAATTTAAGTTATTTAACCATTGCCCTGTCGAATATTTATTAAAAAATTATAACATTTTTCGATGATTATTTAAAAAAACTATTTTTTTTATAAGCTATTTAAACGCCACTGTGTTCGCTGGCTTTTGATGACGTCATGGTTCATTGAGCACTGAGCACTGAGAAAGATGACATGTCAGTACATGGAAACATGTACTGACATGTCATCTTTCTCAGTGCTTTCAGTTTTAAACTAGATTTAATAAATACAAACCATAAAAACAGCAAAAACTATACATTGTACTGTTGTATTTATAAAAAAAATAGGTTATGATATGGTGAAATTGTGATAGTTGTTGTAATATAGTGATAGTTGATATTAGAGGATATTATTCAATAAAACAATTAGGGAGCCAGTTACGTTTCTTTATTTCAGTACTCCTTATGGCACACCCCCAATATCTGGAGTACAAAATCTCCTTTAAACCATTATAAAGAAATAGTTACTATAATACAACCATAGTACAACCTTTGTATTGACATTGCAAAACTTTTCTACCGCTAAAAATAAAATATCGTATCTCAGGCATGGAATTCGGTCTAAGACCAACAACGTATGGATTTGCTTGTGATTACTCTAAGAGGCAATACCTTCAGAACTGCCTTTATTAAGGTGATTGGTAATTTAAGGTTTGAGCGCTACTGGTTGTAGAAAGATGAGCTGGCAACCAGTCCAGCCAAGGTATCACGTCTGGAGACTGGTAGCGGGGTCGCCTACCATCCGGAGTACCGGCGTAACCTTTAGCAATCCTCTCCCCCTCCCCCACCGTAGGAGGATAGCGCCCGTGACTCCTGGCAGCCACGGGTGGGGCAGCGGGCGTCGAGGTCTGGGGGATCAGAAAGACCTCCGCCTGCACTAATGCCGCGAGAGGGCGCGAGAGGCAGCTGCGCGTCCCTCTCAGGGCCGGGGAAACGTCATTCCTCCGCCCGCACACAGGAGAAGCCGCCTCTGCTTATGAGGCCGGGGTGCCGGGGTTGCGGGTTAAGCTCGCGCACATACCGTGACCCCAGCGCTAGGCGGAAAGAAGGCTCCCATGGGGTTTTAGTGGGTATACCGGCGCCGGTCGTACTGATTAATCGGCGTCGGGGAGCCCCCACATACCGGCTGCGCATGATCCCCGCGCGGCTGACGATGCGACAACGCATTTCCCCATGTAAAAAAAGGTTAGCAAGAACAGAGATTTAAATTTCAAAAAGTAAATTTCCCATGAATATAACAAAAAATGTCAGCCCCTAGTACTTCTCAAATGGAGGTAGAAGATAATGTTATGAAAGAAAGGGATGTAGAAATTGATAAGTTAATAAAAATCATAAGAATGATTGTAGAAGACCTGGGTGAAGTTAATTTAACATTCCCGCTCCGGCCGTCGTCGCGAGCGGACGTGTGCTCGAATTTTCGGTGAATTTCGAAAAAAATTGAAAATTTTCTGGAATGTTTCTTTTGGTGATCTATACATACGACTGTGCTTGTTTATTGAATTTTTGACGATTTTGCATACTTTTTGATCCGGCTTTGCTTGTTTTTGTGATTTTCTGTTTTTGTAGTTTGACCTGGCTTTTTCTTTTGGATTTTGATTCTGCTTTACGGATTGGATTGTTTTCGGGATTTTTGACACCCCCCACTCCACCCCCATGGGGGGGGGGCCTGTTTAATGGCTGATTTGAGCGGAAACGATGCCTCGGGGGCTAGTGAGGTCCGGAAACGGCCCAACACTCGCTCCCGAGGTGATACTGTTGGTTCTGACTCCGCTGAGTCAGCGAGGAAGTTGGTGACCGAGGAGGACACCCAGAAACCTGGGTATAAAAATAAAAGTATCGTCTACCAAGTTGAACATGAAATTACAGAAACAGAACATTATAACAGCAATCTACCGAACCTAATTAACAAGCGACAGTTAATCCACTATCGACTTGGCCAATCACAAAGAGAATGCTTAGTGAACTAAGTGAAAAAAATAGAATAAATTGACTTTCCATACCGATGATAAACATAAGATACTAATCCTGGACATTAGGATAGTTTCCACGCCGTACGGAACCAAATTAAGATGAGCCAAATTGCAGGAAAAATCAAGGTTTTTCTACCATTTCAGTAAATAAAAATATATAGGATATTTGAATATATAACTTTGTTCCAATGTTGACTCGTGAAGGTTTACTACTTTATTACGCATGAAATTTTGAATAAGTTGAAAAACAGTTTTTGGTTTCTATTAACTGTTACTATGTTAAGTGATTGTTTCTTTTTCAGACAATGGAATTTTATCTATGGAGTGCAAGGGAACGGCTGATTTAAATTTGTTTTTGACACACTCTTTGATTCAGTAAATGGGAGTTTTAACTAAAAACACAAATACTGTAAGCCGATTTGACCAACGACACCACAATCTAAACGCTATAATATAGGAACAAATTAAAAGAAAGTTTATTGATGACAGGAGTGGTAGATAAGAATCTATTCCTATTCGTCGCGACACGAGTCGAATGAGATCTGAAATTTAATAATTCCTTGACAGATGTCAATCATTTTTGATCGAGCTAAGTAACCAAATTCTGCAAAGAATGCCTGTACAAGATAATTTTTTACAGAATTTGTCGTTCATCGATCCCCAAAAAGCATTGTATGGTGATTTTTGAACTCTGATATAAGAATACTACAAAGGTTTCCTAACTTAATTGCAACAAATTGTTGACAATGAATATAGGGAAGTAAAATATATATTATTATATTAAATATATTATATTTAATATAAAATCAGATGTTTCCGTATCTAATTTATTGTCAACTTCAAGTTCAACATCTGAAACTTTTATGGTGGATAAATTTTGGAGTGAAGTCAGCCAAATCTGTGATGCGAATAGCAAACCAAAGTATGGCAACTTGTCCCGATTTGTGAAGCAAATGACGATACTATCGTAAAATCTGCTATCTGCCAAATGGCTACTAATTTTGCCACAACAAAAAACACCTTAGAATGACTTCAATATAGTTTTTTTTAGGGTTGCCTTTATGTCAAAATTGAATGAATAAATGACAACACCAAATTATTTATGAAAACCCTATTGCACTTCCATTTCTGGAAGTGCAATATGCGCGGATCGCGTACACAATTATTATTCATATAACGCAATCAAACCCTAAAATTCATTTATTTGTTTTTATTATTTTAGAACATGGAAGATTTCACTTTAACACATCGGTCCACATACAAAAAATATTCTACCGAAATGTTAGAAGTTGCCGTAGACCTAGTCAAAAGTAGAAAAAATTCGTCCCTGGAAGCCTCAAAACGATTCCACTTACCACGGCGAACTATCGAAAATAAAGTAAAAAATAAACATAAAAAAAGCCAGAGGGTCAACAAAGACTTACCTATTTTTAAGAAAAACAGATAGTAAATGTTTTAATAGCAGCAGGTGATTTAAGCGTGAGAGGGACACGATTAGATTTAAGTTTTGTTGTTGTCTACGACAAGGTGTGCTTGTTATAATAGTAATATAATAGTAGCAAGACTAGACGTTGCGCTAACTTGGTTTTGTGAGCCTGGCAACACGGACAGGCGGTGAAAAACGGAATCTATGTGTGGCAACACCAAAATAAAGTCTTCTTATATACGCATCCGTGTAGACATTTTCCCTGAACAACCTAATCCACGAATATATATTAAATCGCAAAAGTTAGCGAACTAATAATTAAAACAAACAGTTGTACTTAATTACTTGAAAGGAAACAATAAACAACTTTTTTAATAACAAACCGCCAGGTAAATGGTGGATAAGCAATTTTCTGGCTCGCCATAAGGATAAACTAACAACCCGAGCGACACAAAATATCAAAAAAGTTCGCGCTGCAAAAACTGTCGATGAATTTACTATTTATTTCGCAAATCTTAAAGATGCCTTAAAAGACATACCTGCAAGTAATATATTAAATTACGATGAAACAAATCTCTCAGACAATCCCGGATCGTCAAAATGCATTTTTAAGCGCGAAATACAATATCCTGAAAGAGTTCTCAATCACACCAAGGGTAGTATATCGATTATGTTTGCAGCGGCACAGCAAATGGAATACGCTTGCCAACTTATACTGTTTATAAAGCAGAGCATTTGTGGACGTCATGGTGTCAAAATGGACCAAACTGTAGCAGATATAATCGAACTAAATCAGGCTAGTTCGATTCCACTGTTTTTGAAGATTGGTTCCAGAACAACACGTTACACAACCTTTAGATGTCGCATTTTTTTGTCCACTTAAAAAAAAATGGCGTCAGATTTTAACTACCTACAAATATGAAAATCCATTAGAAAGTCAGTTAAATAAAACTCATTTCCCATTATTACCTAAATCTCTCATAGATGCAATAAACGTGACAAGCAAGGAAAATATAATTTCTGGGTTAAGGTAATGGTTGTTGCGGCTGGAGGGGAGTACGGCGGATTGAAAAATCCGGCTAGTTATAAAAACAGTTTACCGGGTCAGTTCGGCCACAGTTCGCATCGAGTTCATGAAGAGGCAACAACCGGACGAAGAAACCGAAGTAAGAAGTTATTATTTCACGATTGATAAGTTAAGAGTTTTTAATATTTAAAAATGACCAGCGGCCAATCACCGATTATATTACAAGACGAGGACTTACCTGTGAAAATTGTGGCCTTAAACGAGGGAGCGGAGGCAACGATGGATCATTTGGAACAGAACACTCAATGTGTCCTGGAGGTGGAGCCTGCCCCGCAGAAAAAGAAAGAAAAGGGGAAGACTCTAGTGAGTGCTCAGAAGAGGAAGATTATGAACAGCGGTTTGATACGTTGGTTAGAGAACTGCTGGCAATCACAAGAAACCCTAAGAGTGATGCGTCCATTCATAAAAAATACTATAGACGCAGCTCTGAAGATGAAATCGATGAAGTTGTTCAACACGGCGCAAACTTTGCAGAAAATCATGAAGGAGTTCTTCATTTGGATGAAGGAACGCAACCATCCCTTGACAGATTGTTCATTCAGCACTTTCGAGGGGTGGTGTTTAAAAGAAGGATACTCCACGATGTGTGGGAAGCTCCCAGTGATGGACTTGGACGAAGATTTAGAGAAAGAATTATTCAACCATTACTCTACAAGCATAATAGAATTGCAGGAACGACAAGCCGCGCAAGCTCAGGAAGACGAGGACCGTTTAACATACCAGGAATCTTCATCGTTGCCAGCCACGAGAAACACTTGCATGTCATCCACGACTGCACATACTCCGGGTCGTACTGTAGATGCACACACATCCAAAGATTCAAGGAGTATCTCACCGATGCCCCAGAAGCCGAAGAAATCAATCAATGGACAACAAGCCAAGTCAGTGACATTCCCGAAGGAGAACTCACGCTCGTCGAAGCGGAAAATTGCGTTTCCAATGGAGGCAGTGGGGCTGGAAACTGACGAGGATTCAAACGACGAAGACAGGACCACGATGGAGAGGTTCAAGGAGTGGCAGGAGAATCAGAAATTCATGCCCAGGAAAAAGGCGGAGAGGAAGGGATGTGTAGAGGAAGAAAGCGAGCCCGACGTGGATCTGCCAATTCCATCTCCGCCGATGAAGAAGAAAAAGATGACGAAGAACATCATGGAGGAGATAGAGAACGACAGCGAGGAAGAGACACCGAACGAAGAACGCTACTCATCTATGGTCGCCAATCTTGTACGAGCGCGTTGCTTAGTACAGAGTACTGGAAAAATTTGTCAAAGTATCTCGATGAAGGAAGGAGACGCATATATCAATATGTCGTCGCCGGGCGAGCATGGGTCGATGATGGTGAAGCTCGAGCTTTACCCATTCAAAGAATGCGTCTCCTTAAACAAAAATCAGTACTGGACCAAGAGGACCTTCACATCGCTAGCTCTGACCTCTGGCAAGGATTGTCCTGTGTACAAGACGGCGATGAAACTACGCCATCTAATAACCAAGAAAATAATGCTGCTAAAGGATGTCCAAGTGGAGCGAAAAAGCGCAACCGGCTGGAAGAATTTCTCAACTCATTCATAATAACGCCGACAAAGAATATTCTTTACACTGGACATTGGACAAAAGGTCCATACAGGTATATGCCTAAAAACAAAGCTATCTTACAGTCCGTGTTCCATAATATTAATCAAGACGTTGTAGATATGTCTTACAGACAGTTATTTTTAAAGACACGTAAAATATCCATGAATAAGCTAGTATATGTAGCACCATGGAATAATGTGTCTGATTATTATTATAATATTTCAGATTCCGTTAGAGTTTTAGAAGAAGTTTTAAAACATCAATATCCAGATAATAATGAAAGATTTACATTTTTTTAAAATTTGTACTATTTAATTGATAAAAAAAGTACCTAAAAAAACTGTATATGTGTAGTTGGCCCACCAAATTCTGGTAAAAATTTCTTTTTTGACTGTATTATTCATTCTTGTATAAATTTTGGGCAAATAGGAAATTTTAATAAATTTGACAGATTCCCTTTACCAGATGCTGTACAACGTAGAGTACTATTATGGAACGAACCTAATTTTGAACCGGGTACAGAAGAAGTATTAAAGCTATTGTTTGCAGGCGATACGATTCTACAGGGATAATCCCTTTTAACCCTGAAATTTTTTTAAGGAAGCTTCCTGAATTTGATGAAGAAAATAAATATAAGTAAACACCGCACTTTTGGATTATCTAAAAGCTAACCGATCTGTAAATCCTCTTAAGAAAACTATAAATAAAAAAGTCAGTATTGTTGAACCCGGTGCATCAGTTTCTTCTGAATAAATAGAAAACTTGATGTCAAAGACACCAATAAAAGAAAGAAAATCGAATGAAAAAGGTCTAATAAAGAAACTGAAAGCTGAGGATCTGAAGCATACTACATCTGGATTAGAATGCGAATTTCAAAAACGAACCCAGTACCTTCACCAGAACCTATTATGAATCAAACTTCAGAAGTCGACTCTACATCTAAGTCAGGTGGAGAAAAAGTAACTATTTTATCTGAAATAAAATTCAGTCTCACATGCGTCGGGCGTTTTGAAAATTCTTAGAATTGACCACCTCCCCCCGCTTGCCGCGCCCCTGCGTCTCAGTAGCTTTTGTTTGAGTGATAAAACGAGCGCTGCAGGTAGTCATGTCATCAGTTGTTTAATACTTTAGTAATACTATTATAAAATCAGCCAACGCCTGTGAGGCTACATGTCCCTTTCAAATATTTTTCGAAATAATTTCTGATTTTTAGTGCAAAATAGCAGAAAACGCTAGGAAACCTCAAATCCGGCTCACACGTTCATCAAAAAGAAAAATATTACGAGTAGACAGTCCATCTTTTGAAGAGGAATTCAATACCATCATGCTTGCTGGTTTCAGACAATCTGACCAGTGAAGGTGATATTGACGAGTTCTTGGTTTCCGATCGTGAACTTTTACTGCTTCGTGAAAGTGATCTAGATGAAGATCTTGAGACAATATCTAGAAGAGGATAGCAGCAATGAGGAGCCAGATCACTCGAGAAGAAGTTAGGGCCGATAGTACTGATGATGACGCGCCTCTTTCAGAATTACAAAGATCGAATTATTATTACGGGAAAAATCGTTATAAATGGTCAAAGACGCCTCCTAATGCTAAAATTCGCACACTTCAACATAATATAATTACTCGTGCTTGTGCCTCGAAAATAAAAGGCGAGGATGCTAAAGATCCTTTCATCATTTGGCATAAATTACGAGTGTTTGACGAAGAAATGCTTCAACAAATTTTGACTTGGACAAACAAAAAGATAGGAAGTTACAGGATAAAGTTTGCTCGTCAGAATAAACCTGAACTGAAAGACAGATATGACTGAGCTAAAGGCTTTTGTGGGGCTTTTATTATACTCAGCTGTGTTGAAATCCAACCACCAACGCACAAGTTATATATTTGCTAGGGATGGTACAGGTGTGAAATATTTAGATGCGGCATGTCAGAAATAGATTTGTAATTTTGTTACTATGTTTGCGATTCGATAATCCAGATGATCGCGCTGAAAGGCAAAGAGATGATAAGTTGGCAGCTATATTTTTATTTTTAACAAGTTTGTCAACAATTCTCAACAACTATATGAATTAAGTGAATGCGTCACCGTAGATGAGATGTTACTAAAGTTCCAAGGAAGATGTCACATGATTTCATATATGCCGAAAAAACCAGTTAAATACGGACTGGTCATGATGATGGTGATGCAAAAATACATATTTTTATGATGAATATGTCTATACTGGAAAAGGCTCTGATGGTGTTGGTTTGACAACACAAGATCAAAAACTTCTCGTGCTCACTCAATGCGTCCTACGATTGACGCTACCAATTGTAGGAAGCAATCGGAATGAGACTGCTGATAACTGCAATATGCATCAGCCTAAGACTATAGAGAATTTAGATGAAAAGGACGGAGTATTAAAAGTCGTCGGGCGACTTAGCAACTCTATCTTATCTTGTTTTTACTGGTGGGAACAACAACATATCTGCAAACTAAAAACCCCCCAAAGATGTAGAGCCCGAGAAGGGCGGTGTTGACGCTCGCAGTAGGCCCGAAAAGGACGACGCCAATACGAAAGAGCCCCAGAAAGGCGGAGAGAAGACCTTCTACTCGAGGTTCCTCTCGACTATTTCATCTCAGCCAACAGCCAAAAGTCAGCAAAACATCCAATAGTTTTACCAAGCCACAATCCTTTTACAGACCTTATAATACGATAATCACATTTGACTACACTACATGGTGGACCAAGCCTTACATTGACACAGATAAGAGAAAAGTATTGGATTCTCAGCGGACTCCATACAGTCAAACGCGATCTTAACAAGTGCGTCACGTGTAAAAAACACAGTGACCAAAGCAGGCAACCGATTATGCCTAGACCTACCAGCGCCACGAGTAACACTTTTACGCCCAATTACACACGCAGTGTCGATAAAGCCAACAAAGTTCGTGGATTGAGGAAACACAAAGGGTATGTAGCAGTATTTATATGTCTTTCAACGAAAGCGGTACATTTGGAACTTGTGTCTAACCTTAGCACACCAAGATTTTTGACAGTATTTCGTCGATTTTGTGCCCGTAGGGGAACGCCCAGACACGTTTAGAGAGACGTTGGCACCAATTTTATAGGAGCAAATAGATTATCATGAGATAGCACATTCCATAAAGAGGGACTTCTTCAACAATATAATATTCAGTGGAATTTTAACGCACCTGCATACCCTTCAGTAGGTGGACTGTGGGAGGCAGCAGTCAAACTTTAAGAACCATTTACGTAGAGTGATAGGCGAACAAAGACTCACGTATGAGGAATTTACAATATTACTTCATCAAATTGAGGCTTGCCTAAACTCACGCCCATTGACCACGCTGAATAAAAATTCATCTGACATTTGTCTCACACCGGGACACTTCCCGACTGGTGTTACATTACTATCTAGGCCAAAAACAGGTTCTGGCAACATTTATTTAACAACTAGATGGCGTCTGATACAAGCTTGGAAGGCATGGTCATCTGACTATCTTAAACAAATGCAGATGAGAACAAAATGGAGAACTCCTACTAAAACATCGAAAGAAGACATATGCTCATCAAGGAAGAGAATCTACCCCCCAATAAATGGGCGTTAGGGAGAGTTGTAGAAGTGCATGCGGGGAAAGATAGACATGTCAGGGTTGTCTCTCTAAAAACAAAACATGGTGAGATTAAAAGGCCTGCACGAAAACTCTTTATATTGCCAGTGAAGATGAGGGTAAAACAACAAGTCTCGAATAGGGTGATGAAATTAGTCGACCTAGACGTTCTACTGGAAAGGGGGCTTTTCATTACTACTAAATTGCTATTGTAATTATGCCCGTACAATGCACTTACATAATCTCACCATTTAGCAAAAATCACATCATTTATTTTGATAAAATATACGAGATGAATAGAAATTAATTATATAGTATAACATGTCAACTTATTGAAGTGGCTTACATAACATTGACAACTATGTCACACACTCGGACAATTATTTACGAAAAGTTGGTCTGGCTTCTCAATATAAAAGTATCGTCTACCAACTTGAACATGAAATTTCAGAAACAGAACATTATAACAGCATTCTACCGAACCTAATTAACAAGAGACAGTTAATCCACTATTGACTTGGCCAATCACAAAGAGAATGCTTAGTGAACTAAGTGAAAAAAAAGAATAAATTGACTTTCCATACCGATGATAAACATAAGATACTAATCCTGGACATTAAGATAGTTTCCACGCCGTACGGAACCAAATTAAGATGAGCCAAATTGCAGGAAAAATCAAGGTTTTTCTACCATTTCAGTAAATAAAAATATATAGGATATTGAATATATAACTTTGTTCCAATGTTGACTCGTGAAGGTTTAATAATAATAATAATAATAAACTTATTTCAAAAACAATTACAGCAAGGTAGATAACAAATTTTAGATGTACAGCATAATATGTTTGCGACTAAGACGAATAGAATAACTGTGTCTTGGTCTCAGCACCTTCCATTAAATTTACATATTGTAACATAACGAACACTGTGAAAACTCTTAAACAAAGATAAATAATAATAATATAATCTAATTAAAGAGTTTACTACTTTATTACGCATGAAATTTGAATAAGTTGAAAAACAGTTTTTGGTTTCTATTAACTGTTACTATGTTAAGTGATTGTTTCTTTTTCAGACAATGGAATTTTATCTATGGAGTGCAAGGGAACGGCTGATTTAAATTTGTTTTTGACACACTCTTTGATTCAGTAAATGGGAGTTTTAACTAAAAACACAAATACTGTAAGCCGATTGGACCAACGACACCACAATCTAAACGCCATAATACAGGAAAAAATAAAAAGAAAGTTTATTGATAACAGGACTGCTGGATAAGAATCTATTCCTAGTTTAAGTAATTAGGTTATTTACTTCGGACTCGATAAAAGTATTGCTTAAAAGTATGACAAAAAAATAATGCGTATAGTCTTTATGGATGCGACATCTAAACTAATTAAAATATTTTTTGGGGCAATAAGGGATCATGGGTGCCGGAATACTAATCCCAGTCCTGAAAATGTTGAATTCGCATATACAAGTAAGTTGATAAAATTATTATTCCAGTTCCTATAATGTTGGCGGTAATTGTGAAAAAGACTCGCTAGACACTTTTTCCGCCTTAGTTCCTTTTTTGCTTTAAAATCGGTTGACAAGAATTATCGCCAGAATAGTTTCCTGTATCGATCATGTGCTACCTATAATAAATTAATTCGCATCTATGATTTGGATATAACGGGTAGCTCGTGTCTAGTTTTAGAAATAAACTCAATAATCTATATTTTGAGTGTGTAATTAACAGGGTTTCTTATTATGTTACTTACTTCTTTATCTTTTTTAATAAAAAAATTAAAATTTATTTTTAAATTATTACTTCTTTTTTCTATGTTTTTGGTTCTCTGATTAGATATCTTAATTTGTTTCTATCTGTGGTGACTTGTTAATAGCTCACTATCACTAATGTGTTATTATTATAATAATGAATAGCTGATAATCATCCAAAAATTGTAAAACAAAATAAAGACACTTGTAAAATTTTAAATCCTGTCATTGTTATTAACGACGACTGCAAAGCCCCAAAAACGTAAGACTTGAAGAACTTTCCAGATATAAACTTCACTGATATAGAAGAAAAACAAGGATCCTCGTATAATTGGACCACTCTAATACACAAGTGGCTATTTTGTTGAAAAAAGCAAAGAAATATTTTCTAAAATTGTAAACAGTGGTCTACAGACTTAATAGAAATTGAAGAGTGTGAGTTTATTAATTGGTATAGTCCGGTCTATTTAAGCCTAAAATCAGGAGGAAGGTTACATAAATTCCCATAAAGCTGAATATTGGCATAGTTGTTCAAAACATCATTATAAAGAAAATCTCAAAAGTCCTCATCGTTCCGAGGTGTGCTAAAAATTTGGCACGGGGTCAAAGGTCAAAAAAATGAGTTTTTTGCGATTTTTAGCGAAACGGTGAGTTTTTTCGCAAAATTACCCCAGTACAAAATTGTAGATCACGAAATTCTCTACAAAAAATATATTAATAATTTTTTTCCTAAAAGCCACCATTTTGGAGATATAACGTTCCGAAAAGTTGGATCAGTCGTAATCCCTCTATTTTGCACACGTACGCCACATATGAAAGTCACTAAAGGTGTAATAGAACTAAAATAAGTTCGCTATTATTTATTGTAACTTGCTTATGTAAAATATAAGTTAAACTACGAGAATCTCAGGTATAATGAAACCCCGTTCCTAAATTTGTACGTCAGTATAACCTTGGGATAACATCTGTCTTTTATTCTATTGTCCGCGTGGCTAGGGTCGTATACCTGCTTTATGTTGGCATGCCCAATATATGAAATACATACCGTTAGTCTTGAGCGCCACTGCGTAGGGAAAACATGTGCTTATCTTAACCTATCTTTTAACCTATTTTGTGCGTTTTAGATTTTTATAAGAAAAATGTCAGAATATTGTTTTATTTGTACTCATCTTTTAACTGAAAGTGAAACTGTAACTGTTGATCGTGGTATGAAGACACTGATTAATGCAAGTGCTGAAAGAGATGATGGATACTCGGAATTTCTTAAAAAACAAAAATCTGTGACAATACATAGCAACTGTCGTAAAATTTATACGCGGAAGTGTTCTATTGCTGCTGCCATCAAAAGAAAACGCGAAGAACAAGAAGCTAACACATCTACAGGATCTACAGTAAGTAGTCCTCCTCGTACTAGATCCCGTTCAAGTGATTCAGCTTTTTGTTTTAAAAAACTATGTTTATTTTGTGGCAATAAATTGAATGAAGAGTTGCAGAGAAAAAAATCCTTAGATCGTCGCAGTAAAATTTGTCAAGTAAGTACACTCCAATTCAAACATTCAATTTTGGAAGTAGCACGAACTCGTTCCGATGCTATATCGAAAGCTGTTGTTGCTCGAATCGAATTTGACTATGATTTAGTTGCTGCTGAAGCAAAGTATCACCAAGAATGTTATACTTCTTTTTTGAAACCGACTACTGGCGGTACAGTTGGTCGTCCTAAAGATGAAGCAACAGATCTGGCAATGCAGGAAATATTTACATACATTGAGAGTAGCAATGACTGTCAGTTTACTTTGGCTGAGTTAAAAGATGTTAGCAAAATTTTAACTTTAGATAACAGGACTATTAAGCTGCGACTTAAACTGAAATATGGCGATAAAATTATTATCACTGAAAAACCGGGAGCGTTAACATTTGTATGTTTGATAAACAGTCACCATGAAATTTTAAATCAATCTTGGTCCGAAAATAAAAAAATTAATAAACAAGAAGAACGATTAAAAACTCTAGAAGCAGCAGCATCTATTATTCGAGAAGATATTCAATCCTCGGTATTTGATAATTCCTACTACCCTCCACCAGGTCGAATGTTTGAAGATTTAAATAATGACATCCCACAGTCACTGACATTTTTTTTGGAGCAAATGATCTTAAAAAATAAACGATCAAATTTCGATCATTTAAAACTAGTATGCACCAATATTTGTCATAGTATCATGACTGCTATTCGACCAAGATCGTTCAAGTCCAAATTACAGTTAGGTCTTTCAGTTTTTTTTCATCGGAGGTTCGGGTCTAAGCGTCTTATACAAATTTTGTCGTCTTTTGGTTTGTGTGCTTCTTATAATGATACATTGATGTACGAGTCAGCAGCAGTTTTTCATCCTCTTCCTCATGTCCTACCACCTGAAAGTGGCACACTTATTCAATACGTTGCAGATAATGCTGATATAAATGTTAATACGCTAGATGGTAACAATTCACTCCACATAATGGGTATAATTCAAATTGTAACTCCAAAGCACTCTGTTTTACTAGAAGAACCTATGCAACGAATAAAAGAAGTTCTTTCAGCAAAACACTTCAAAGCAAAAGCTCATGTGCCAATACAGATCTATCAGAATAGTGATGTAGTTGGTTACAGTAAAATATATGTCCAAGATTTTGGATATGGAACTGAAACAGTATCTTTTCATAAAAATTCTGATGTAGTATGGTTTTATGGAAAGTGGAAAAATACATCATTACCTGGTTGGAACGGTTTTATTGAGCGCTTAACAAATTACCATACAAATTATTCAAAATCTCAGATTACATTTTTACCATTCATCCATCAACCAGCTAGTAACTATAATACTGTCTATACGACTTTACTTTGTGCATTAGAGAACGCGAAACGTTACGGCCACACTGTATGCATCGTGACTTTCGACCAACCCTTGTATGCGAAAGCTCGAGAAATTGTATCAGCCGCACCTGACGGCTCTGAAGTATCGAAGATTATTGTCAGACTTGGAGGATTTCATCTACTCATGTCTTATCTCGGAGCAATTGGTTATATTATGCAAGGTAGCGGGATAAAAGAAGTACTCTCAGAAATCTATGCACCAAAGTCATTAGAAAAAATGCTCAATGGTCATGCTTACGCAAGAGCTGTTCGAGCACATACACTACTCCAGCTGGCTTTAGCAATTACAATATTAAAAACAATAGATATTAATGATATCATGGGAGCAGATTTAATCATAAATATTGACCATATATTAGATAGCACTCTTTCATATTCAGATATTGAAAATGATAATGAAGTATCAGGTGCTTTACTTCATAAATTTAATATGAAATTGAAAGATTTTGAGGAACGAGGACCAACAGCGCAACTTTGGATACAATATTTTAATATGGTTTCACTTGCAAAAGAATTTTTGAGAGCTGAGCGTATGGGGGACTGGAAAGCTCATTTAAGTTGTGTAAAAGAAATGTTACCTTATTTCCACTCGTCAGGACATTTTCCATATGCTAAATCTGCACACTTGTATTTACAAGACATGATGCAATTACAGGACTCGATGGATCCTGAAGTTTACGAAAAATTTACCGAAGGATTTTTCACCGTGAGACGCTCAGATAAATTGAGTTGTGGAACTTCTACAGACATGGTTATCGAACAGTCTATGATGAAAGCCATGAAGACAGATGGAGGTATTGCTCGAGGAAGAAGTACAAAACAAAGTGTAATCAGTAAATGGGTTTACAGCATGCATGCAATGAACACAGTTTGTGAGAAATTAGAAGATCTTGCTAATGTTAGGATGGATACGACTGAACAGCATGTTGATGCCAGTGATTCACGTGTAAAAAAAGACGCTAAAGACATACGAATGCTTCTTGAGTGGTTCTCGATTCATGATCCTTTCCCAGAGGTTAACAAAGTCATCTCGATTGCAAGTGGTGTCGTTGGTGATAATACAATTAATTGCTATAAAGCACGTGAACTTGGGCTTATCTCTATTGCTAAAATAACTGGACTGACATTTAAAGATATTAAACTTAAACGCGCTGACAAAGTTGTTCCTCTTTTAGCTATGAGTAGCACCGTAAAAGTTCACGAAGAAAAAGTACCTGTTGACCCAGTGTTATTATTCCAACGTATGAGTGTTACTGCGGCTTTTCAAGATGAAATTGAGAAATATTTCGAGTATGAATTAGCTCCTTATCCGTTAACATTATTTGATGACATTGGAATGCGCAAGACCCAGAAGTCGGCTATTTACGATTGTTTTCAGACTATAAATGTTGATATTAATAACACTAATTCAACGTACATAATTGACGGAGGATTCTTATTACATCGAGTGGTGTGGGATAGCGAGGAAACATTTAACGTTATCTTAGATAAATACGTTCAATATGTACGTCGACATTTTGGTTCCAGAGTTACTGTCGTATTTGACGGATATGATGATTATACGAGAAATATTAAAGCAGCAGAGCAACGCCGTCGAAATGCTGCTTCATCAACTTCTTCTGATATTATATTCGATGAATCAATGACAGTTCCTACCAGTCAACAGAAATTCTTTGCAAATAATCACAATAAATCTAGGTTTATTTCGATGTTGAAAGCAAAATTTACTGCTGAGAATATATCCGTTGAACAAGCTAATGATGATGCTGATGTATTGATTATTGAAACAGCGATAAAGAAATTCAGTGTGACAAATACAACTGTTGTTGTTGGTGAGGATGTTGATTTACTCGTCTTGCTTACTGCTCGAACTCCAACTGAAAAAATTATTTATTTTTTTAAACCCGGAAAAGCCCAAAATCAATCGGAAATATATTCATCAAACAGTTAATCCAATTTTCCTAAATGTCAAAATCATGTATTGTTTCTACACGCAATAACTGGCTGCGATACGACATCTGCTTTTTACAGGAGAGGAAAAACAACAGTTTTCAAAATGTTTGAAAAAAAAGATTTACTACAATGTGCTGAAGTTTTTAAAAATAGTAATTCAACTCAACAACATGTTATCACCAACGGAGTTCAATTTCTTCTTGCTATGTACGGAGCCCCCAAAAAAACCACTTGCTTAGATAAGTTGCGATACACATCTTTCGTGAAAAATACGCGTAATAAAAAACAAGTCAACTTAGCTTCTCTTCCTCCAACCTCAGTAGCTGCTCATCAACATCTGTTTCGGGTATATTACCAAGTTCAAGTGTGGCTTGGTAATCAGCTGGACCCTAAAGACTGGGGTTGGAAGTTGATCGACAATACACTAGAGCCAGTTCAAACTTTACTTCCACCAGCACCTGAGAAACTTCTCAACACAATATTTTGCAACTGCAAGAAAGGGTGTAGTGCAAAATGTGGTTGCAGAAAAGTTGGACTGTTTTGTTCCCTGGCATGCACACACTGTCAAGGCCGATCATGCTCGAATGTTGAGTCACCAACTCTTGAAGATTCGTTTGATACCGATCAGGAATCGCTATTGGGGCAGTTTACGTGTGAAATAGAACAAGAAGAAGAAGAAGAACAAGAGGATGAACAGGAAGAAGAAGGAGAAGAAGGAGAAGAAGATCAAGAAGAAGAAGAAACAGAAATCTTGGACAGTTATGAATCAGACGACTAACTTTTTATTTTAAGTATTTTATTTAATTACACCGCCGTTGTTTTTGCCCACTATAATATATAATATTATTTTGCAATAGTTTTAAAACATATAAAATCTCAGCAGACCCGTGGAATAGGCCTACTGGGGAAACCACGTTAAAAAAAACGCGCTTTGTACACTACCTCATAGGTGGCGTGGAAACGTGTGCAAAATAGAGGGATTACGACTGATCCAACTTTTCGGAACGTTATATCTCCAAAATGGTGGCTTTTAGGAAAAAAATTATTGATATATTTTTTGTAGAGAATTTTGTGATCTACAATTTTGTACTGGGGTAATTTTGCGAAAAAACTCACCGTTTCGCTAAAAATCGCAAAAAACTCATTTTTTTGACCTTTGACCCCGTGCCAAATTTTTAGCACACCTCGGAACGATGAGGACTTTTGAGATTTTCTTTATAATGATGTTTTGAACAACTATGCCAATATTCAGCTTTATGGGAATTTATGTAAACTTGAATGTGTAAATAGACCGGACTAGTAGGTAAACGTTTGTGTTGCAGATCAACAAATACAATGATTAATTGTATATCACAATTGCAAGATATACACAATGCGTAATATTATATTTTTCACGATTTCAACAAGCTGTACCCGGAAATGTTATTTCTCGAAGGGGTGGAAGTCACCAAGGAGAACTTTTCTTATTTCTCAATGCAGCACTCATGTTAGCCGGGCTGATGCCGCTTGATCTTCGGATCGCTGAAGCAGCCCGACTGTTTGAGGCCAAACGGGGACAATTGGCACCTGACCAGACCGATCGACAGCTTGAGGGAGGCCCCGCATCCGGCCAAGGAACCAGACATAACTTATGTCCGCCTTAGTGATATGCGGCCCGAAACTGCTGAAAGCCAATAACTGTCTAAGCTACAATTGTGGTGGTCAGGTAGAGGCCGCATACACGTGCTGGAATGATGGGGGTCGAGAATTAGGCCAGGCAGATAATGCTCGAGTCATTTTGTACAGTATTTTAGGCTGAATTGTACGCGATTCTTCAACCTACTGAGTGCTTACTCAACAGAAGAGAGGAGGAAGCAGCTGTGCTGAATGACTCGAGATCATCTTTAGACTTAGCCTCAAATCCGGACACGTCACTCCCCCTTGCTACTTATATTCGTAGGAATATTGCAGAGTTAAGGGCGAGAGGGTGTACAACCCGGCTGTATTGGGTCAAAGCTCATGTCGGCGTCCCCGGCAATGAGCGAGCCGATAAACTAGCCAAATCTGCAGCGCAGCAGACTCCAGAAAGAGCAGCGTATAACCGATGTCCACTGTCGCACATAAAAGTCGAGATTCGAAAAGAAAGTGTACAGAAATGGCTAAGTAACTAAATTATTCCTGCCGGATGGATGCATAACCGCTTATGCGTTGATAAAGAAAATAAAGCTAACCCCTGTGTTAACGCAAGCAATGACGGGACACGGCGGTTTTTCGGCGTACCCTTACGATTCCAATGCAAAGAAGATCCAGTATGTGTATGTGACCCGAATGACAATCCAGCATTTACTGCTGGACTGCCCGAAGAACGGTGTCGCCAGACACAATCTGGAATCGGCAACAAAAATAAAGTTGACGGAGTCATCATTGTGTGAGATGCTGGCTGGAAGAGAATCCAGGTCGTGTCTGGAAACATACTGCAAAAAAGTGGTAGAGGACGCCAGGAAAGGAATAAGTCGGAGCAATGATGACCATTGTCTCGACTTATTCCTAAACTGCCGTGTGCAGTCATTATATAACAAGAAACGCTTGTACTAGACTATATCTGCAATTATTATTATTATATTTAAATATAGTATATACATAAATGTTTATTTACATAATATTTAAGTTCGATACCGGAACCAATACAGTTTACTATTCCGACACTGTGGGGTCCTACCAATACAAACGAAAACAGAATACATGATACTCATAGAAAACTACTTTAAAAACCAATAATTACAAATAAGAAAACAACACAAAACACACACAAGATCAATTTCAAAACAGACACTGGTTAGTGTGGGATGGTTATCCCACCCCACAATAACCACTATGGCAAAAATACTACACACTATATCATACCCAAATTAATAAATCAATTGCCCATTTCACTAAGGGAATCCTTAAATGACAAAAATATAAAATGTAAATTAAAAAACATGACACTTTTCGATGATTAAACCTTTAGAATCTGCGCCATAAATTGACTGGGGGCAACCTGTGTGGTCCCTCACCTCTTGCAATGGAGCGATAAGGTAGATCGCTTAGGACACCATGGATTATTCTGCAGCAGAAACGCCGGTGGAATTTCTCGTCACGCGGCACTGAACGACATCATCCGCAGGGCTCTTGGTACCTGCCTTTTTGGAACCAAACGGCTTGTGCCGCGACGATGGCAGGAGGCCGGATGGGATGACTTTAGTAACTTGGAAGATGGGCCGCGCCTTAGTGTGGGATGTTACTTGCGTTGACACTCTGGCGGCGTCCCATCTTTCAAGTACGTCCGCTACAGCCGGTTCTGCTGCAGCCGAACAGGAGGCCCTCAAGCGCCGAAAATACGCCGCCATCGGCAATTGTTATACATTAATTAAAACTAAAAACCTATTATTTAGAAAAACAAAATTGCAGTGAAGCCTATCAATTGCATGAACGTTCGTGACTATGCACATGTTATCTGCATATACGATGTGAATATGGTTATATGTGAATATGGTTTTGTATAAGTTAAAATAAGTTTTTATTTTTGTAATCTATTTCTTTTTTTACTGAAATTGCGAGGGTGTGTTGCATCACACGCAAACCTCACAGGTTTAAGTGGTGCCTTACTACCCACTTGATTTGTTTGTGGTATTATCATAAGATTATACGATATAAATCCACAAAGATTGGACCGAAGACGGCACTGCTTCGAGCGCGGTACCTGCGTAGTGAACAACAAGCGATGCAGTATATAATGGCGCCCTAGGCATGCAGAGACACAGCAAGATCATCATCGAAACCTCACGCTGTTTCGTAATCGCGCAATCCAACGGCGGCACTCTGCCCGTTGACGTTCTGTCAATTCAAAATCCACTCTCTAAATACCAACTTGTGTCCCTTGAGTAACATAAAATCAGTGCGCATTAACATTGTAATTATCTGTAATAAATAACATACGTAACTAACCTACGTATCTGATTGAACCCGGGACTGAGGAATAAGAAGACGCTTTGCAACCATTGCACATAATTGTGGATATGATCAGAGACTACACTTACATGACAACTCTGGTCACCACCACATATCTTTTTTAAACGGGCAGAGTAGGTACCTAGTAACTATATTCCCTATAACAGAAATTTACCATGCACCATGATAATTCAATGGATGAAACTGCAGGAGAGAAACAAAAACCTGAAACATTTTATAATTCGACCAAAGCTGGCATCGATGTGGTTGATGACTTGTGTGCCAATTACAACGTTCCTCGCAACAGTAACCGATAGCCTATGACTTTATTTTATGGTGTCTTGATTATGGCAGCAATAAATGCTTGCATTATTGATCGAGCAAATGAAAAAGTTATGATCAAGAGAACAGAATTTATTCGTCATTTGGGCTTATCAATGATTTACGAACGAATGTATTCGTGTTATCGAATCACCTACAAACCCTTAACTAGAGCATAATGTTTATATAAATGGTTAGTAAATACAGATAAAACAGTAGAGGAGTTCAATAACAATTCCTGTCTGATAGATTATCAACAACGCAACCTTGCTGCAGCAAATCTTTGACATCAACAGTAGATTCTTCGTATAGCGAAACACATCACCCACTACCAGAGACCAATAGCCTAATGGCAACTGTCTATTCAGTACCAGAACCGAGTACATTATTATCTAGTGAGGATACCGATTACTGTCCGTCCAATTCAGAAAGTAACTCCTCGAGTGATATTTCGTCAAGTGAAACTGAAAGCGGTGACTTAGATAGTTCTCCAAGCAGTCAAGATTCGAATAATCAGCAAGAGTTTAATTAGGGTTTATATTTCTTATTATAAGCCAGACGTACCGGAATATCAAGGTAATTTTCAAATTAAAGTACCTCAAAACCTCCATGATCCCGTTGATTTTTATAAGCTTTCTGTGACGGATGATATTATTAACAAAATGGTTCAAGAAACCAATAAATACGCACAAAAATATATTGAAATTACGCATTTGAAAGCACAAACCTACGGATAATGAAGAGATGTGCATTTTTCTGGGAATATTAATGACAATTGGCTTAGTTAAACTGCCATGCCTTGCTCATTATTGGTCAACGAAAAAAAATATATGAATGACTTCATATGTTCTCTGAAACGGGATAGATTTCTTTACTGCTAAAGTTTTGGCATTTTAACGACAATGACTTAGGCGGGAACACTGATAAATTGTGTAATATGGGTTTACAATGATTTGTAAAAGCAATAAAAAGGTCCTGATTCCGGGTAAATATCTGGTCAAAGCTATTTAGAATTTCTGCAAACTAATCTGTTGTCAAACTAAATTTTATTAGAAGTGTTGCCCGAGAGGTGAGAGAATCCCATTGGTTCCAGAATGATGGGTGTCCTGCGCATTATGCAGTAATAGATGGATTGGTCGTCTGGGGCCCATTTTGTGGCCTCCACGTTCCCCGGACCTAAATCCGTTGGATTTTTTTATTAGGGCGTTACTTAAAAGATGAGGTCTATTCCAAGCCAACTACAAATTTAGCAGAGCTACGACGTGTACAGTAAGCCGCTGCAAAAATAACCCAAACACGTTATGCGCGACTGCTCAAAAGAGCTTTTATTCACAGATGTAGCGCTTGTACCAAAGTTGAGGGCACAGTTTGAGCACTTGTTATAAATGTAAATAAAACAAAGTTTATGAATATGTAAAGTGTTTTTTTTATATATAAATCCCTTATTACGGGGTTCAGTTAGGAGAAGAAATTAATACATTTTTTAAATTTTGTTTTTAGCCGAATTTACTCCTTTTGCTGTTAATAGCAATAACCTCGTATTTACTTCAGACAAAAGTATGTATTATACCATTTTAGAATCTCTATTAAATGCGCATACTTTATAAATAGTTGCCCACTTAGAGTTTCATACATCTTTTTTTCACCAAATGCGCTTAAACTTTAACATACAGATGAAAATACTATATTTCATGATTAAAATTTAAGTTCGGATTAATTTTTACAAAAAATTACAACAGCTACTCATACTGTTTAGTGCATATCCATAGGTATAGTCCACGTAGAACGTTATAACACCAAAAACCCTATGGATTTGATATGTTTGTAGCTGTAATATTACAGAAACGCGCAGTAGTATGAAAAATAATGCTTTTTTTTTGGGTACTACTTACGAATTTTTTTTTTTATTTTGAGTCCCCAATAACTACTTTGAGGTGTTTCAGGATTATCCATTCTTTCTGGGACACTCGATATTATACACTTATCGTCACTACGTCACGCTCACCGATAAATGGTCCAATAAACGTCGGAAAACTTCACACACACAGTGCCCTGAAACTGTTTCTTGAAATGCCAATATGTCCCGAACCTAGTTTTAGTGTTTATGCAAAATCAGGACGTGCAAATCCTACATCATTCCTTACAGTGTAACCTCGACTCTTGCCACAATGAAAACCAAAACGAGAACGTCTCAGGACAATCGCCGAAAAGATGAGAGCAGCTTTGTCAACGATTACGCCAAATTTAGACCTCTGTCTATGCTCGATTAAACAGGCTCATGTTTCGCATTGAATCGTTTGCTTTGTTGGCTAATAATAATAAATACCTTGTCTGCAATTTAAACTTGGGTTTGTTGATTAATAATAAATATTGTTTCGATGATTAATAAAAATGTTGATCAATATTACTTAAAATTATTTTTATTTGTGTGTACCTCCAAAAATTTTCGTTTTCCTATATGTATGTACCTTGAACACAAAAGTTTGCGGAACACTGCCTTAGACGATCCAGTGATGGTAAGCGTTCATTTTTTTTACTTGGTTCACTAGGATTTGCGAGCGGTATCAGGTCTTGCTGAGAAAATCAGGGTTTACTCCGGCTAAGTAGCTATTCATATCACATTTAATAACAAGACCTATTGTATGACCATGTTTTTATGCAATAAATTATTTTGATTTGATTAATTGATAGAAGCCAAAGAGCGTTTCGCTTGGAAGTTCCGCAATCACGATTTTGATACTACCCAACAAAAATAATAGTAATATGTAGGCTAAGATTAGCGTTGACGAAACAGAATTAGTATACATAGACAGGAAGGCCGATTAAGACTCACGGAGTTGCTGAGAGTATGTTTCCGACAGCGCGCACGACGAAACCTCGTAAAGAATTACCGCATTTTTTCAGGATACTTCAATTTGATTGTCCGATAGACCTTGCGTAGATTGAAATTGGCTTCTTCAACATCCAGAAATTAGAACTGTTCTATGGCCTTGTCGTTGTCCAGATTTAAACACCATAGAATCTTTATAAGTAATAATGGTGTTCAAGGTTTATGAAGGCTGTCGAGAAATATAATTTTACTATATATAGACAAAAGTTTTTTAAAACTACAACCATTAATTTATTAGGTTACTCAATAATGCATAAATCTATCAAGCCTGACGAGGAATGTCTTGAACCTCTATTAAATATGCCATATCCGATTGATCAGTATCCTTGCGTAGAGTCATCGGGACGTTTTCCCATAATGCTAAATGGTTGCCAATGTTCTCTGAAATGGTTCATTGCCTAGTTTCCACCAAAATTTTCCTTTATCAAGTGAAGCCTGCTTTTGATGACATAAAATGTCAGATAGCAAAATCTGCAATTAATGCTATAGATGATAGATTGCCATTTACAGTTGAAAAGATGCTTCTGAGCATAGTATTGCTGTTCCCTTATCTCAAGAAGACGACATATCTCTTTCTTTTTTAGGACACTAACGCAAAGCAAACGACAATGTTCTGCAATTGAAAAAAAACTCAGGCTATCGTAGAATCTCTTAATTGGCAGGCCTTTTCGTTTGATTACAGACCAACGTTCTGTCTCCTTTATGTTTGACCGCACACATGCTAGCAAGATTAAAAATGAAAAGATTCAACGCTCGAGACTGGAGCTTTATTGTTTTAAGTATGAAATTATATACAGACCGGAAAAGAAAATGTCGTCCCAAACGCCTTCTCAATGTTATGTTCCACTGTCGCTGAAGAATGGAAACTAAAAGAGCTTCACAATTCACTTTGTTATCCCAGAATATCAGGGATGTTACACTGGGTACGTAATAAAATGTATCATATTCTGTCGAAGACATACGAAAGGCAACCAACACTTGTACGTTTTGTTCTATGGTCAAACCAAGAAAGTTCTGGAGTATTAATCAAAGTCATGGCTCCATTCGAACGCTTAAACATTGACTTCAAGGGTACCTTCAGCTACTTCTAACAAGTACCTACTTACAATTATTCGACGAATATTCTCGATTTCCACTTTTCCTTGTCTTTACCTCCGCCTCTACAAACAACAAAGTATTTTGCATGTTCGGAATGCCAAATTATATTCATTTCAATCGTGGTGCCGCTTTTATGTCAAAATAGCTTAAAGATTTTCTACAAACCAAAGGTATTGCTACCAGCCGGACCACAGCCTAATTTGCAGTCCCATAAAACATGGGACTTTAAAAATGAGCGAATCAAATTGTTATGAGGTTCACTCAGTTGAAATGGCGATGGTACTTTTATCAAGAATGTGATGATTATTGACCAGACTAACCACATACTGCACTTGCACTTTTTTATGTATATACATTTCAGTTTATTTCTCATTTTTTACCATTTAGCAACCAACAGTTATGAGTAGCCCAATAGGAATGACAATTTCCTCACAACAAGACTAATGACTGTTGAACAGAATATGTGATATATTGTAGTAATACTTTTTTAAATTTTCTTCCAGTTAGTACCATTTAACGACCAACTGTTTCCAGTTTTCCCAAGTGAAATAGCAATTGATTTATAGAAGACTGACGATTGTTGACCAGATGAATAACGTGTGGGCGCAAGCGCTCTTAAAAGCGACTCACCCTTGACCGCGACTCGCACAGGGCCACGATCATGCAAGCGGGACGCGGTCGGGTGTAACAAAATTCACAAAGGGGAAGCGCACGAGTCGCACTTAATGGCCGCCATATTCGCCAAACTAGATATAAGTATTTTTTTAGTGTATTCATTCCACGTACATTAATTATTGTTACTTCAACACGCATTTAATAACATATATATGAGTATAAAGTGAGTGGTTATTTTAATTGAACACCTCTACCACTACACATGTTTTACTCATTCCTTTTACATCTGTTTCCATTTAGTGACTAACTCTTTCAAGTTTGCCCAATTGAAATAGCAATTGACCTAAAAACAAGACTGATGGTTGTTGACCGGACTAATAACCTATTATACGAAATAGTGTAGTATGTAACCATTTTTATTTTTCATTATAAGGAGGGCCAGCGCACAATAATTAAGTATTTGCACACTTGCACACACACACAACCGCTTTATATACTAAATGTAGTATATAAAGCTTTAATTTTGTAAAACGTGACCTTATTATATCAATTACAATAGGAAAATGTAGTTTTAATACTACAACCACCTCAAAACTACGAGCAGCACTCGCACATGACACATGGCGACCTTGCCTGTTGCTAGGACCAGTATTGAGTGGAGGAGAAAATAAATAACACTGCCATAATTATCCATTGGGCAGTATCTGGCCAACCAGCAAACGTCCATACCAAAAAACTGATTGTTGACCTAATTAGACACTTTTTTCAATTTTTTTCACATTTGCTACTATCAAGCGACCAACTGTAATGAATTTGCCTCAATGGAATAGCGATTTACTTCAAAATTATGATGATTGACCAGAATAACTACACAGCGTACAAATACTTTTTTACATTTTCTTACACTTATTACCATTTAGAGAGCAACTTTTTTTGAGTTTGCCCAATTGAAATAGCAACTGATCTAAAAACAAGACTGATGATTTTGGCCAGATTAATAACATATTGTACTAAACTTTTTATATTTGATGCCATTTAGCGACCGACTGTTTTAAGTTTGCCCAATTGAAATAGCAATTGACCTGATAACAAGACTGATTGTTGACCAAACTATTTAGATACCTTGTAAATACTTTTTCATTTTTTTCCACATTTGTTACTATAAAGCAACCCGCTGTTTTAAGTTTGCCCAATTGAAATAGCAATTGACCTAATAACAAGACTGATTGTTGACCAAACTATTTAGATACCTTGTAATACTTTTTCATTTTTTTCCACATTTGTTACTATAAGCACCGCTGTTTAAGTTTGCCCAATTGAATAGCAATTGACCTGATAACAGACTGATTGTTGACCAAACTATTTAGATACTTGTTAGGTAATACTTCTTCATTTTTTCCACATTGTTACTATAAAGCAACCGCTGTTTAAGTTTGCCAATTGAAATAGCAATTGACCTGATAACAAGACTGATTGTTGACCAAACTATTTAGATACCTTATTAGGTAATACTTTTTCATTTTTTTCCACATTTGTTACTATAAAGCAACCCGCTGTTTTTAGTTTTCCCAATTGAAATAGCAATTGACCTGATAACAAGACTGATTGTTGACCAAACTATTTAGATACCTTGTAAATACTTTTTCATTTTTTTCCACATTTGTTACTATAAAGCAACCCGCTGTTTTAAGTTTGCCCAATTGAAATAGCAATTGACCTGATAACAAGACTGATTGTTGACCAAACTATTTAGATACCTTGTTAGGTAATACTTTTTCATTTTTTTCCACATTTGTTACTATAAAGCAACCCGCTGTTTTTAGTTTGCCCAATTGAAATAGCAACTGACCTAATAACAAGACTGATTGTTGACCAAACTATTTAGATACCTTGTAAATACTTTTTCATTTTTTTCCACATTTGTTATTATAAAGCAACCCGCTGTTTTAAGTTTGCCCAATTGAAATAGCAATTGACCTGATAACAAGACTAATTGTTGACCAAACTATTTAGATACCTTGTAAATACTTTTTCATTTTTTTCCACATTTGTTACTATAAAGCAACCCGCTGTTTTAAGTTTGTCCAATTGAAATAGCAACTGACCTAATAACAAGACTGATTGTTGACCAGACTAATAACATATTGTATTAATACTTTTTACAATTTAACTAGCCTCAGAGTAAACTACAGTAGCCCCAAATATGACATCCAACAAACGACACAAGAACTGATGATTAGTACATAGAGCGAATATACAAAGAGGTCTTCCACTTTTTAAATAATAATTTGAAAGTTTTCCGTCAACTACATATATACATTATAGAATAAATCTTCAACCAACTCGAAGCCATGACCAAGTAGTGCGTGTGCGCCGCCACAATTTTTGACGACTTCAACGCACACGCCACAAGTTGTAGCTCGCTGAATTAAAACCGCCCTTTATGACAAACTGGGCAAGTCACGCGAACAAATAACAATAAAAACCATCGGACCACCAGCAAGCAAATCAGGCAGGAGCAATGCGAGTCCCATAATTCATTTTTTAATCCCGAATCAACCTACCTAAAATATGCAATCGAAGAAACCCTTTATCCGAATAGGTTTATCACGCACCAGAACCACATACTAGTTTTTAGTAATATATCATACATTTTATTTCTATCGCATCTAACAATTTAACAAAGACTACAGAAATAATTACGAACATTTATATCAGAAAACTTTTATCAACAAGTTAAACGATTATTTTATTTAATGCATGACCATGCGCCAATACGAATCGATTCTAGATTCCGTTGAAATCTCCAACGGAAAAAAAAATATTAAAGGAGCTCTTTTAAACTGGATCCGCAATGAAACAGACTTAAAAACCTTGCCTGGTTAATTCTGACTATCTCCACATTCTGATTACTTTTGTATTTAAAAACACAAGGTCAAACGAACACATCGAATTTCTTCAAATGTATATGCAAAACTTGCTCTGCCCACTACTGAAACACAACTGACACAACTGACACTTCCCAAGAGCCCGTCAAAAAGGCTACTGAATTAAATCCACCGGATTGGCTCTTTATAAACAGCTATTGAAGACATAAAACATTCCAAGCCCTTCTAAGAAACCCCATTGTTGTCCTAAATTTAATTGTTCAAACAGTTATCTGCTTTAAAAACACCATTCGACTTCCATTTCGTTGAAATCGAGACAATGCGTCTTGTTGTTACCGTGGCGTTTTTAGACATTGATAAGTCCAAAAATGCCAAGTGAGTTTAGTTTTATCATATTCTTGTAGAATGCGCCGAAAATAATAATGAAAGACTGCGACTAAGGAGAGACTTATTATATTTTTAACAGACCCTTTGTATGTAGAAGTAATGTAAGTTTTAGACTTTATTCTTACAAGCATAAATAAGTGATTTTACTTGCATGAACATGCAAAATGGATATAATTTTTGGCTTATTTATTTATTTTTTGTGCATGTAAGGTTTTGTCTTCACTTCACTGATATGAACGTCTGTCCAAAAGTCCTTAAATAAATAAATAAAATAAGAATTTAGACCAGACGAAAACTACTAGCTTAGTTTAGACGGCAAGCAACATGGAGGGGAAATATTATCGTTCAGGTGGCCCAACGCCGGGACGAGGTCGAGGTCGAGGTCGAGAACAAATTAACAAATTTCATATGGATAATGACAGCGTTTGTTGTCTTGTTTGCTATGATGCTGATGTAAGCGATTTGGGATCGCTGCCACAGCCAAGTCTATTCGTGGCTCCACAAAGAGATCCCGTGGTTAAAATAACTACACCGCAACAACCTGTGACGAGCAACTCTTACGCAACTTTACGAGAACCAAAGGGCCTCGAGCGGTCGCTTTTGGAAAATCACTTCGTGAAATAGACACGTGTCTAAATAAAGTGGCAGTGGGGAAAGGTCGTTGCCCGTGTGTGGGATTCGCCAGGTCGGGGTGCCACTAACATCCCACGTGTGAGATGCTTTTGCCACGCCGCGGTTGAAGATACCCACTAAAACCCCTGTCCGACCTCGAGGGTCCTTCCTACACCAGCCCCGGACTGACGGCGGCTGGTTTCACCATTTATCAGCAGGAGATCTGGGTCTCCCCAGCTCCTCGTTCTCATCGCTAGGTGTGAGGGGGCGCGTCCCTCCTCTCCGGGCCCTATGTACGGGCGGGCCCAGTCTCCCCGTCTCCTCCTAAAGGCTGGAAACGCGTTAGCCTCGCCCTTAGTGTTACAAACGCCTATAGGGGATGGTACCCCCTTTCCATGATCTGAGGTGACTGCCTGTTCCGTAGCTTCGCAGTATAATAAGTTTATTCATCTTGATTTATCATTGAATGGACCAATCTCCAGCCCCCTTACCAGATGGTAGGGTATTTGTATTTGCCACTTTCGGGCTTTCGGACCACTGAAGTCATAATGGTTATTTTTGTATGATAAAAAACAACTATTACAAAGCCCGTGTTCGAGGACTTAAACGATATTATAATAACAGAACTAAAGGCCCTACTCATAATAACCTTGAGTTGTGTCCCGGCATTATTAGCGAGGTCCCCAGACAACCCCCACCCCTCGCCCCTTTGAGGCCAAAAGCATATTTACAGCACCTGTGGTTTTGATTTCTTTTTCCATAGGGAATGCAAATGTCCATAGGCGATGGTCGCCACTTTCCATCACGTAGCTCGACAACCTTTTGCTGTACGTCGGCAATAAAATTTAAATAAATTTTATCCGTGCAGGAACGGAGAAAGAATACAATTTCCTGCGGCCGGGCGGCCTATCGTAAGAGGCGATAAAACAACCCACAGCTGGGTGGTAGGACATTTGCCAGACGGGATGCCTACCACCCCTGGTCTTAAGTGTGTCGCCATAACAACCTTGAGCTGTGTTCTGGCATTAGCGACCAGGTTCCAGTCTCCCTTAAGAGAGCGGCAGCGCATTTGTAGCACCTGTGGTATTGCAAATGTCCATAGGCGATGGTAACCGCTTTCCACCAAGTGGGCCGTCTGCCTGTCTGCTGAACTCCTGCAATAAAAAAAATGTACTCTTTACTTACCGTATCCGTTGTTGTGACACCACACGTAAACTGGCTTTTGCCAAAATAGCGATGAAATACTAACCCCAGATTGATTTAAGCAAAAGCTTAAGGTAATGATGATTTCATTAGGAAAGATCCAAGTCCCAAAATTGTGATATGTATGGACCAATATGCTAGGATTGTGATGACTTAATTATGGATGATCAAGTCCAAACTGAGGATATTTATAGGCTCAAGGGCTGGGATAACAATGACTTGATTAGGAAAGACCAAATCTCAAAATTGGATATTTGCACGAGCCAATATTGCTCGTACAGCGTATTTAACATACAAATAAGCAACAAACAAACCATCACAAGCGGAACTTGTGCACTGCAAGTTGGTCGTCTCAGATCTTCAAGCGACCTTAATAAACAACATACAACAACAACAACAACATTTGGTAACGACTTTCAAATCGGGGTCCATCGTTAACGACAATCGAGCCCAGAAACTTTGAAAGTGTACAAACCGTTAATTTAATGGTCCTTCGAGCGGGATAATATGAAACAGGTTTTTTTTAATAAATGGAAAGATCCCGAAAGATCATGGGATATGGGTTGATGTAGACACTCACTTGTCCAGCCTCTGCATGTTATTGGACGTTTGTCCCGGCGATGAGTTCCTGTCAATGTTCATGTCGTACTCGTCTGAAAACCAACAAACAAACATACAAATACAGCGGAGATTAGATTAGCCGGACTTCAGTCATACGGATTCGCGATTATCCTGGTTGGTTGATTCCTATATCTTATCGACCATAATTTGCCATACTATCATATAGTATATAACAGAACAGCCCATAAACGTGCCATTGTTGAGCCCGGGCCTCCCATTATAAGAGACCGAACATTTACCCGCCACGCTTGTCGAAGGCGGCTTGACAGGTTTGACACATCGGTTATCTCGATGTGCTATCCTGTTAAAAATCGGATACAGAAGCATTCTCTATTGTCTTTCTAAGTTTCTATTGCATTCGTACTTCTCTATCGTGTGTAATAATTTCTAATACTAGTGTATATATGTATGTAATATATTTTTTTAACATTATTTATAAATTGCACCACCAATAGTATTAAAACTCTATCAATTCTAGCCAAGGGTTGCCTGAAAAAGATCGTTTCTATCGATAAGGCCGCCCGTTGCGCTATCTCTTGTTTTTCTCTATTTCTGTTTATCTACGCCTTGGTGTGCAATAAAGTGTTGTCTATGCCTTAAAGATTGATTGAAAAAAGTTTATGGCATATTGCTTTCATTTGTGAAATTTCCTGCCAGCCATTTGCTGTGTTTAGTTTGTTCACAAACGAGCTAGTTTGAAGTATATATGAAAATCTTGGCCCCACCTGCAAGTGTGGCTGTATCCACCGGCTTCGTGGAATGATGGCTTTGGATCCTGCCCCTCGTTTCTTCGGCGCTCTCCCACCAGATGTCATCACTTCTGATGAACAACAATCATTAATTAAAACTCATAAAATCTGTATTTAGCCACAAATATGTTTTACACAAAAGGCGTGGTCTAAATCTTATGGACAAGTGGTCTTAACCTTTGCCCGCTGAATGATCTGGGTTCGATTTCTGGTATGGTAATATTTAAGCACATAAATGAATTTTATTTTTATTTTATATGGTAAATTTGAAATATTTTCGCGAATAGTCTTAAACTAACACATCGAGAGACCCATAAAAAACATCAAAATCCTGGACCTGCTTCTAGCTCCACTTACGGGAATCCAATTAGTGAATCTCAACCATCCCGGGAACCGTATAAACATATAAAATAAATCATCAAAATTTAGTTTGGGGGATTTCAGTGACAAGCACGAATACAGAAGAATTATTATATACATAAAGATTGTAATATTTGAAAAGATGATTCCATGATATTATTTTTTTTTAAACTAAGGTTTTCTCATACATGTTTTATTTAACCGCTGGAATGTCTGACTTTTTTCATAAAATGTGGGTAAACAATAAAAAAAAATTTGACCTTTAAAGGAGGCCAAATTTAATATTATTTTTGTCCATAATTGGCAGGCTGCCACCAAAATTGCCGCGCCAAAACCAAGAGAATTATATCGTCTCTTTTACTCTAATACAAATTCTATGTAGTTAGAGGGAGAAAGCATGAGTTCAATGTTCGTTTCAACTATCTGTATTTGACCACAAATTTGTGGTGATTCTATCTTAGAGGGTTAAAACTTTCTCAGTTGAATTCTTCATTATATTTCACAGGTAACATAATGAGTGGCAGAAGTCGAGATTTGGTCATTGCCCAGCGGTATGCAACATGAGGGTAGTTAAAAAATTTACGAGACGGACAGGTGTCAGACATTCCAGGTTCTAAAGGATTTTATACCTGGGTGCTTGGGCCCTCTGCTGCAACAAGCACCTCAATTTGGCAATGCTCGTGGACAAGTCGGCTGCCTCTTCGTACACCGGCTCCGGGGAGTCCGGCAGAGGCAGGAGAGGGGCGGGGAACTCCCCGCGGACTATTGGCACGGGCTTGGCCTGAGATGGCTGGAGGACGAAACAGTGTTTTAGCACTACGCAAACTACCCTCAGTTTATCCCCCTATCGATATATTTTTGAAGTTATACTTCTTTAGGCGCGATGAGAGTAAATTTTTACGATAAGCGCGCACAGTGTCACACGAAAAAACTACACCATGAAGTTAGCTATAGTCAACCAACACCCTGAAGTTAGCTATAGTCAACATTTTAGTTTTGAAGTTATACGTTTACGATGCGTGCGCACACTGTCACGAAAAACCGACACCCTGAAGTTAGCTATAGTCAACATTTTAATTTTTCAAGATGGCCGAGCGTAGTATGGTGGTTGCGTAGCAACGAGTTGTTGATAGATTGTGAATTTGTGAGACGAGCATTGTAATATTTCTTTACTTTATTGTGTTTTTAGTCGCGTTGGGCACTTTATGGTAGGGGAAAATGTTATAAGTCCGCGTCACCGACGTGCTTATAGCAGTATATCGGTAGCTATACAGCTGACGTATTGTGCAACATTGCTGCTGTGTATATCTTATAAGTGAAATTGAACGGATTTAGTGAAAGTTCAATGTGTATTTACTGTGGATTGTTGAAATAGTGGTTTAATTCAATCATTCTGAATTTTCAAATCTTAATACTAAAAGTTCTTAGTTTTCACTTCTATCGGCAGTATCTATAACTGATTTTTTTTTAAATTAATTTAGGCTATCGAACAATTACACCACTAAGAAAATCTATACTAATATTATAAATCTGAAGATTTTGTTTGTTTGTTCGTTTGCACGCGCTAATCTCAGTAACCGTTGGTCCGATTTGAAAAATTCTTTCAGTGTTGGATAGAACATTTATCGAGGAAGGCTATAGGCTATATATCATCACGCTAAGACCAATAGGAGCCGAGCAACAATTAAGAATGTTTCAAAATCGGGGGGTTTTGAAAACATATACCACGCGGACGACGACGGGGGCAAAGCTAGTTAAATATAATCTTGGTAAATACTATTTGTGGCGCAACCAGCGATGTTACCGACAGCTATAATACAAAAAGAAATAAATCCGTCTGTCTGTCAGTCGATGTTTACCCGGAGATAAGAGTCACTCTTTACATACATACATACATACATAAAATCACGCCTGTTTCCCATGGGGGTAGGCAGAGACTATGGATCTCCACTTGCGACGATCCTGACAAACAACTTTCGCTTCGTCTACTTTCATTAACCTCTTCATACATGCGCGTTTATTTGAAATGCTTTTTACCTGACCTTTTTTTAACAGTTCTGATATTTGTTCATGGTATGTTCGTCTCGGTCTACCGGCAACAGCTCTACCATTGACAATACTGTCATATACCTGTTTTGTGATTCTATTTTCATCCATCCTCTCTACATGCCCAAACCACCTTAATATTCCTTTTTCAACTCTTGTTATTACATCTTCTTTCAAACCACATCGTTCCCTTAGCACACTGTTTCTTATCCTATCATTCAAGCTAACTGCACATATACTTCTCAAAGCTCTCATTTCAACTGCGTTTATCCTACTTTCATGCTTCTTCTGCCATACCCAACTTTCACTACCATACATCAGGGTCGGCACCAACACTCCTTTATGGACAGCCAAGCGTGCCTTTACAGACACTTTCTGGCTATTCATAAAAGAATTTAGCGCTCCATTCACCCTATTACCTGCCATAACTCATCAGTCACTTTGTGTTTCTCGTGCTGGCTACACGTACAGTTCGTTATTTCAAATAAACCAGTGGTTCTCAATCGTCTTGTGTGACCCACTGTGCTGTGTATTAACTCATTATACCATGGTTGTTTGCGCAAGATGTGGCGATGATGCGTCTGAAGCCATCCAATGTTCTGTGTGTCTCCATTTCTTCGATTTTGCGTGCTCCGGGATAACAGAAAAGGGTTATCGTAAGCTTGGTGATCGCCAAGCTACATGGAGGTGTGCAAACTGTAAGAGTGCTGGAGCTCATTTAACTACTACCTCTTCTTCAGCGAATTCTCCAACTGTGTCTCTTGACTCCGTTATGCGTGAGCTGATGAACATCAATTTGAAGCTGGCTCCACTGTCAACTTTGGAGTGTGAGGTGCAATCTCTGCGTAAAGAACTGAGTGATCTGAAGTCTTTGGCTTTAGAGCTCCCTGTCAAAATCCAAACTTTGGAGGAAAGAATTTTAAAGGTTGAAAAAGCTCAAGGGGACTCTATAGAGTTGACCAAATTAGTTCATAAACTTGAAGCTGACCAACACGCATCTGAGCAATGGCTACGAAGTAACAACATCGAAATTAAAGGCGTGCCACTGAGGGACCGTGAAAACCTATTTGATGTAATTACCAAGATCGGAACGAGTATCTCCTACCCAATTGAAAAGCAAAAAATTAACTTTATTCATAGAGTGCCCACTCAGCAGCCTGGTATAAAAAACATAATTGTTTGCTTCATTAACAAGTATGTGAAAGAGGATTTTATCAGTGCTGCTCGTCTGCGCAAAGATCCCCTAACACCGAATGACATTGGCTTAAATGGAGCCGGAAGAATTTTTGTTAACGACCATCTCACTACCAGAAACAAAACGCTATTGTCTAAGGCCAAGGCACTTGCTAAAGAACTTAATTATCAATTTATTTGGGTAAAAAACATGAAAATATTTGTTCGAAAAAACAACACTACAAGAAGCTTTGTAGTGATGACCGATTTAGATTTAAAAAAAAATTTGTTAATATTTCCAGACTTTTTTCAACGGTTTACATTACTTAAAACGTACATTTTTATTTGTAAACCAACATATTTTCATAAAAGGTTGAGAATCTTAGCCACTAATCTGTTGCAACCGAGTATCTTTTGTTTGCTTGACCAACTTTCCTTTGTTAAAAAATGCTCAAATAATTTTTACTATTATGCTAACGACCACACGTCACTAATCCGCCTTTTGTTATCGAAGTCAGTATTATTGCCCGGGCCTATTGTCTCAACTTACATTTTATTTATTTTCAATGATTTATGTTCTGTAGCTGTCAAAGATGACATATACAATATTATGAATATATCGTGTGAACTTGTGTTGACGTCTTGGTTGGTGTTAGTGTGTAATGATCTTCGGGCCGTTTCTATGATGCACACACACGCATCATTTCGTTGCGATAATTATTTATTTTACTTTACGATGAATTTCTATCACAAGTGTTTACTGATAAAGTCTTTGTTTATTGTTGATAATGGGAAAAATACTACAGCATCCTTTAGTTTTTTTAGTCTTATATATTATTATGATATTTTACATTATTCATCTCAACAAACTCACTGGTTCAGATTATTTCAGACGGAAACTACAAGTGATATCATACTATTATGTGCTCTTATTTCTGTTCATTGTTTTTTAAGTAGCCTAAATAATTACCAATGGCACCATTAATTATTTACTACCAGAATGTACGAGGGCTGCGGACTAAGACTGAGGAATTCTTTAGAAATTTGTCTATAAACAATTACGATATTATTACCTTAACAGAAACATGGTTGATGGATGACATTCTTTCAAGTGAATTATTTGATGACCGTTATTTAGTCTGGCGGCGGGATCGCGACTATTCCTCTATGGGGCAGTCGCGAGGTGGCGGTGTTCTCATAGCGATCCGTCGTGACCTTTCGGCTGTTGAAAACGTCCATTGGCGATCTAGTGCAGAAGATATATGGGTATCATTGTCAGTGAAGCAAAGTCATGACAATTCTGTTGTTCGCATTCACTTATGTACGCTAATCTCTGCAACCAAAGTGTTGGTAATAACTTCTCGATGCAGTTGGATGCTTTTCTTAACAATCTATCAGAGCTAATCTTTGCTCACCCAATGGACAAATTTATAATAGCAGGCGACTTCAATATGAGCGCTATTACATGGTCACCCTCAACAGATGGATTATTACCCTCGTCACCCCCTTCTAATATGTTTTGTACTTTTATCGATACCCTTAGTTTATGTAATCTTACTCAGTTCAATTTTATTGTTAACAAGTATGGCAAAATACTTGATCTAGTTCTTTCCAACGACACTCTCTTACTCAATTCTTGCTCAGATCCTTTAGTCCCGGAAGATTCTTACCATCCATCCTTGGTTTATTATCTTGATGTTGCTTTTACTAACAAGCTAACGTCACCAAGTCGTATTGTATTTCAGTATGCAAAGGGCAATTACGAGAGCCTCTGCGCCGACCTGGCGACCATCGATTGGAAGAGTATATTAAACAGTGGGAATGTTGACGAAGCTGTGGGAACATTCTATAAGACTTTATATGATATCAGAGATGCCCATATTCCACAGCGACGTAAGAAAGACAGCAAATTTCCTCGTTGGTACAACATTGCTCTTATCAAGTTAATTAAGGAAAAACATAAATATTTTATCAAATATAAGGTTTATGGCAATTTGCGCGATCTGGTCACATTTCAACTTCTACGAGATCGAGTCAATGAAGTTGAGAAAAATTGTTATAAAACATACATAGACAAAATTGAATCTTCCATCAATCTCGATCCCAAATTATTTTGGTCATACATTAAAAGTAAGCGAACTAACTCCAACTATCCTTCGACTATGTCTTATATAGACACAACTTGCGACACGGGTCTAGGAATATGTGAACTTTTCTCTAATTATTTCAAATCTACTTTTCTTAATTCATGTCACTCGAACACTTCATCAATCGATCCCTTTTCACCTCGCTATCCTGACTCCTCATGTGATATTAATTCTATTGAAATTGATCCTGCGATTGTTCGCAAGCATTTAAAATCTCTCGAGTTGAACAAATCTCCTGGGCCAGATCACCTCCCAGCATATTTTATTGTAAAATGTGCTGATCAGTTAACACACCCAATATCTATTCTATTTCAACGCTCTTTAAATGAAGGTATTGTACCGTTAGTTTGGAAATCGGCATTCATCTCACCCATCCATAAAAAAGGGCCCAAAGACAAAGTAGAAAACTATAGGCCAATTTCCAAGCTTTGTTTAATCGCCAAGATCCTTGAGCGAATAGTTTACAATCAACTATATAAAACTTTGCAACCACATCTCAGCCCTCATCAGCACGGTTTCTTAAAAGGTAGATCTACCGTCACTAATCTTATGCTATTTACCGATTACGTATCTGACAGTTTGGACAGTGGTGTACAATGCGATGCTATTTACACAGATTTTAGCAAAGCTTTTGACAGAATTGACCACATTATATTGTTAGAGAAACTTCTTGTATTAGGTATTAGAGGAGACTTATACCGCTGGTTTTCTTCCTATGTTGCCAATAGGTCCCAAGCAGTTGTTCTTTGTGGTTTCACTTCTTCGTGGATTGAGATCCCGTCAGGAGTCCCTCAAGGATCGCTTTTGGGTCCCCTACTATTTGTTCTATTTATTAACGATATTTATACCTGTATGCATCATTCTCAATTTCAGCTATTTGCTGACGATATGAAAATTTACAAGTCCATCACTACTTTTGCTGATGCATCACACCTTCAGGATGATATCCTACGTGTATCCGATTATTGCAAACGTAATAAATTAGACTTAAATATATCAAAATGTTCTGTAATTACGTTTACCCGAAAAAGTACGACTATTAATTATCCATATAGTATTAACAATGAGCCTCTAACCAGAGTTACAGGAATATGTGACCTAGGTTTGTACTTAGATAGTCGTCTTACTTATGATCACCATATTGATCATATTGCCAAAAAAGCTTCATCGTCTTTGGGTTTCCTCATTCGCAACGGTAGCTCGTTTAAGGCAATGAAAACCCTCAAAGTTCTTTATTGTGCTTTTGTCCGCAGTCACCTCGAATACGCTAGTCAAATTTGGAATCCATATTACGAAATACATTCCACAAGACTAGAAAGCATTCAAAAAAAATTCACAAGATTTATAAATTTCAAATTTAAATTACCACAGAAAAGTTACGTTGAACGCTGTACTTTATTTCACCTTTTACCTCTCAAAACTAGGAGAAAAATTGCTGATTTACGTTTCTTGGTTAAAATTGCGCAATCCAAAATTGATTGTGCTAATCTCACTGAGAAACTACATTTGTATGTTCCTCCTTCTAATGTTCGCCCTAGGAAATTATTACACACACCGTTGACGCGCACAGCTTACAGACGTAATTCGTTTTGTATCAGATCAGCAAACGAATTTAATAAGTTAAGTAAGTTGGAAGATATAGACTTAGACTTATTTACTAATAGTGTAGCATTGTTTAGCGCAAAGTTGGTCAAATTCTATTCAAACTCGGATTTATCAGTTTAAGTACCTTATATTTATGTACATTTTATTATTGTTTCTTTGTATAATTTTCTTTCTTTTTTTTTCATTTCTTAGTTTTACTGTTATCTGTGGAGGCTTATTAATAGCTTCTCTAAATTTATCTTATTTTTAGTTATTATTAATGACAGCTGTTAGCCCCCCAAACAAAATAAAATAAAATAAAATAAAATAAAATAAAAATAACTCTCCTTTCAATATCCCTTTCATGCTTTCCGTCTCTGGTAAACATGCAGCCTAAGTAAACAAATTCACTCTTTACATCCCCTTCAAATATCGTCACAAACATTCACGCTTAAAGTATTACTAACATAATACTCACGACGCTATCTTGCGATATAACTCTGTGCTGTTTCAAAAGTGGTGGTGCAGTGGGGTTTTCTTCTGCGAAAAACATACATTTTTAATAGTTTTCTTCTTCCGTGATCATGGCTGTTGAAAAGTAACCGAAACGTTGGAATAAAAATCAAATAAAATACCGCGCTCAAAACCGCAAAAACGTAGTTTTATTATACACCTTTAAATTAAACCAATTATTAGCAGAGATTTTAGAGAGAGATATAGAGTACAAGTCTTTGAAACACGAGTATGAACAAAAGTTAAATGCGTCCCTGAACATCGTATACATCATTGCATTGCAGGTGAAATTCCCAGAGCTTAGGGAGGAGTGTTACTCTCTCGCTCTGCCGCCTTAAGGGCTCGCATGCAATCTCTTTCGCACTAAACAATATCAGATGTATTAAATGTAAATGTTAATATATCTTGGCTGGACCTACGCAAACTAAAGGAACCAACATCGCTCCAAGCGCATTTAACTTTTGCACGAACTGTATGAAGGGAACATTTATTTTTTTTTAAATGCTTTATGTAACAAAGATTTGCCCACAGTAACCAACTGACTGCAATGGTGTCAAGGAGAACCATAAAGGTGTGTATATATATACATATATATATATATGGATTTCCTATACACTGTATAGCCAAGAGTATTGTTAGGATTCATAAAGAAGAGTACATTTAGAAAAGCGATTGATTTAATATTATGATTTCTTTGTATTTCGGTTTTTAAAACACATACATTTAATATTTGCAAATTAGTTTCAAAAAACGATATATAGTTAGCTGAGACACCCACCTCAAATTAAGATGATGTGGGTTCAAATTCTGCCCAAGAGGCATGCACAACATTTAGTTTTGTGACATAACTCGCTACTATATTCTGATGATGAAGGAAACAATCGTGATGGAACCTGCACATCAGGATAACCGATGTTTCCCTAATAGTAAAGAGGTACTGACCAGTGAGATGGTCATGGGGCTGATATTTATTATAAAATAAGATTACCCCTTTGAAGAAGCGTTGTGGTTCCCGTTTCTTTGTAGTCGGCAATACTTCTTCTCACTTCTGAAGGCGACTTATCGCTTGTTTTCGCATAATGCGAGGGCGACTTCTCCTACGAGAATATATTACAATATCAATTTCTAGAACTTGTTTTTCATTATAGACAGATCATGACTGACGTGGTGGAGCCATGCTGGAATCATCATCTTGATTATAGATCTTAGGGCCTGCACGATGGGTATGATACCACTCTCTCACAATCGGTGTCAAGCGGTTAGCCTCGAGTTAGTCGTCTTTCGTACTGTTACGAGTGCGGGACTCGAATTAAAATGCCGTTGGAAATACTATAGAATTTACTAGCTGTCCCGGCAGACGTCGTCCTGCCCGGTAAAAAATAGGGTTGGTCGTAGAGGGTTGAAAATTTAGGGTTGTATGTATTTTTTAATGCTGTATCATAAAAAAAGAGAAATTAAAAACTTTGTCTAAAAAAAAAAAATTTAGGGGTGGACTACCCCTAAAATTTAGGGGGATGAAAAATAGATGTTGGCCGATTCTCATAGATACCGGATAAGCACAAAAAATTTCATCAAAATCGGTCAAGCCCTTTCGGAGGAGTATGGCAACGAAAACTGTGACACGAGAATTTTATACATTAGTTTAGAACTATATAAACACGTATAACACAGGTATAAATATAATTGGACACAACCGGTACAAACTGCACGATTCAATAACACGCGCAAAACCGTCACTATCTAGCTTATTGAATTTACACGCCTTGCCCGTATCGTAATCCTCGCTTGACTACCGCAGCCCTCTGCTGCGGCATTGTTTTATACTAAACTATATAATACAACACTCGACTGCGTGGACTGAGTTTTCCAAGAAAACAAATTTTAAACACAAAGTAAACAAAAGAAGTCCAGATGCGGGAATGGTAATAAACTGCAGGCGTGCATTCACTTTGTCGGCGTGTAACAGTACTATGAGTGAGCGTTCCAGTGGACCACCGCCTCCTCTTTTTACTGTTGGAGCAGGGGAATTCATGACGTATAACACTAGACCCTTTATGGGAGTTAGACCTTATGCGGCGAGATCAGGCGCTGTAAGACGATGCAGACATTCTCAACTAGTCCACTAAAACTGAACCTGCCTCCCATCTACCCGCGCCTTAATTGGAAGAAAATGAGTTTTCAAACCCATTTTCATCCGCTAAAGGCCCGAGTCACCTAAGGAAGCAGAGAGGGTAATTGGGAGATGATGAAAGAAAAGAAACAGATAGAGATATATAAATACCTGCGAATCGTCACTAAGGCCTGTGAAGCGTAATCCCTTCTTCAGACCAGCTATCCCAAAGTCCAGTAGCCCTTCCATCATGCCCGCCGCTTCATCCTAAAGCATTGCATGTCAATAAAACTCTCCATAATATAAGAATCTAAATTAATCGAATAACGTGCTAGAACAACCATCAATTTCTTGTACACAACTTCAATGTAAGAATTAACGAGGTTACAATCTCACTTATGTACCAGTTAAATTCTTCTATACAATAAACCACAACATGGGAAAATTAAAAATGACAGTTGCATGAATAAAACAGTTGAATTGTTTCACTTTTGAATTTAGTCTGGTTATAATTTATTTGTCATAACTTTAAGCTATTGATTGGATAATCAGCCCATTGACAAATATCAGCTAATAATAATAGAGAAATAATAATATTCCTGTGGTGACACAGCTCTCGCAAGAGGTATGTAATAATCCAGCCAGGTGATAGTCTAGATCAGTGGTTCTCAAAGTGGGCGATAACGCCCCCTTGTGGGCGCTGCAGGCCTATAAGGGGGCGGTAAGAGACCCAAAAAAAAATGGGCATTGGCAGGTGTAGCTTACTACTGCTACTGCGCTTAGGTCTCAAGTTAACTCTTGCGGGCTATAGTAAAAGTCTCGTTTAGAATGAATGTTCAATATCCGCTAATGTAGCTCTCAATAATCAATTAATTTAATTTGACGTTATAGTGTTTTTAAGTAGGTTAAAAAAATGGGGGCGTTAAAATATAATAAATTCTCAAAGTGGGCGGTCTACAAAATAAGTTTGGGAACCACTGGTTTAGATGTTCACCGCCGTTGATCTAGAGCAGCGATACTCAACCTTTTTCTTATAAGAGCCACATAGATGTACTAGATAAGGTGTTGGGGACCACAACATAAATTTATTTAGGTGTTTTTCTATTGCTATAGTATAAACGAGGCTTGCAACTCATCTTATAGGTAGTGGTTAGTCCATTGGCGATGGTAACCGCTTTCTGCCCACAAATATATTCAAACAAACACCACTCAAATGGCTGTTGGATGTCTTTACTCCGTAAACAAGTTTTAGGGTAATTTTTTGACAAATTGCATATGATTGACATTAATGTAATATTTTTTTGTTGTTAATTTTGTAATAAATGAGATTTTTGATAATCTTAAGGAAAATTCGCACGCCTCATAGGCAATACATGTGAGTCTTGTTTTATAATGTCACCTCAAATTTATGTACCATGTTTTAAGGAAATAAATTAATTCAAATTTGATAATTTCCATCAGTTAAGCCTTCTGCATGTCTCCTGAACACATACTTTAAAAAAGCCCAAATGACGATAAGGACTTACTCGTAAATCAACTACTTAACTAATGCATGTATAAATACAGGCTTCATATAACAGTAACGTCAACTACTACGCACAATTAATAAGTATACTGAAACATGCGGAATCATATTCATGGCAATACTCGTGATTATGCAACACACACTTACATCTGTGGCAACACTTTATACTCCGATGAACAAGTATAACATGCAACGGCAAGGAGACCCCATTTACGACTTTCATGATTACCAAGACCAACAATTTCATTCGAAAACAAATATTAGTGATTTATTTATAGCGATATTCATATAACCTATCCACGTACTTTTAATTATTGAATTAGTAAATTAAAAATCAAATACAGCTTCTGTTTACTTCTATAACTACGATATGCCCGTGACTTTTCCCATGTTTGACTTGAAATTCCAAAGGTATTCTCGGAACACAAAGTACAGCAGAATTTAAAAATAATGTAAGCTATCGCTTCAGTGTAAATCTGTGTCCGAATAAGCTCATTTTTATGCACCCAAACAACAACAAACCTCACATAAAATTTACTTTCATTTACGATCAGTGAAAAAAAAACATGAATAAGATTTTTTTAAAATCAGGATAGAATTTTAAGTAATTCACAGAAAATTACCCGAGGGATTCCCAGTATAAATAGTAGCACAGATTTTAAGTCAAAGAAAATCTGCACAGTAGTTTTTCGGGAATTCCGAACCAAAGACAAGAAATCTAAAGAAAAATTAGATCGTGTTCTCCATCTTTTATATAGTGTATTCCAGTTGTTTTTTTAAATAGATTCCATGTAGATGTTAAGCTAAACTGCTTGCTCTCAAAATAAACCAGGGTAAAAACTAGGAATATCCTACTTACCTCAAGGAAAGTACAACTAATAAACCACTAATATTTATGTTGTGGACATATTAACATCGATAGTTACGACATTTAAATACGAACCAAAATCAATCCATTATGACACCTTAGAGCTCCGTTATCAATCAGAAATCAAAACAACAAAAAGAAGTTAAATAATACATCCTAACCGAAAACACACAGCGCTGTTTTTCTGCTTATTCTGATGTAGGAACGTAGCTGCGCCCCTATCAGCCGTATCAATAATACGAGGCCCCCAGGCTACAGGGGCCTCGAAAGTGTCTAACCAAAAATTCCTAAAATGTTATGCACAATCTTCAATAGATTAATAACATTTGAGAATAACTGCTGGGCCAACAGGCAGGGCCATCAAACTTCCCTTTATTGTCTAAAAAGGCAGAAATCAGCTATAGAATATGTGATAAATAAGATTGCCGAAAAACGCGAGAAACATTTACCTTTGATTTGAATTGTTTAACTTAACTCCTAGGAGCATTAAGTATAAGTAATAACTTATAATTAATATATAATTATTTTAATTCAATTCGGGCATTGTTTATTTCTTTATAAAAATCTTTATCCTTCCTTTGCCCCCCCCCCCCCCCCCCCACACATTTTGATACAGGGCCCGTCTAGGGCAAGCTCGCCACTGTACAGATCATATATTTTTTTTCAAATTAATAACTGCTGTAATATTACTAGATCTATATATTTATAAATTAAATTTGTCATGGAATTGTGGTACATGTATGTACCGCCAATTTCGCTACACAGTAGCTAAGTTGCGTAAAAACTAAATATTAGAGGCAAATTATAGATATGTAAAAGTAACTTTGTTTTTATGTGTGCTTTAGACAGCTTTCAATGTAAACCAATTTTCATTAAATTTTATAGGCTAAAAATAATATTACAAGAAAATTAATAATTATTCTATATTTCCCAAATGAATAATAATAATATATTCTCCAGGTGGTGGAGTATTCACCAATCCGGATGGCTACTACCCCTCTAAAATATGCCACCATAACAACATTCAGATGTGTTTCGGCATTAGTGGATAGCTTCCAGTCTCCCCTGAGAGAGCAGCAGCGCATTCATAGCACCTTCGGTGTTGCAAATGTCCATAGGCGATGGTAACCGCTTTCCATCAGGTGGGCCGTCTGCCTACCTGCTGAACTCATGCAATAAAAAAATAAAAAATAACAAAAAAATCTTTCTGTGACATTCGATACAGCAGTTTATGCAAACGGAGCTTACAAGAGACGATATAAAAATTTCGTGCTAGAAAAAATCGCTTCGAGTGCTTAAAGAAACAGAAAGAAAAAGTAGAATTAAAGCAGATAGAACGTGCAAAGGACATACGGTGTTATGCTTGCGTTGTACATCTATTGGTACATTTCGGACCTGCAGGTCACCGATCTTGGTCTTCGCTTGATACACGGTGCTTTGCAGGTCTTTCAGCAGCGTCTCCGATGGCTTCGGGCTTTGCTCCTTGCGGGACTCCCTCTGCGGGCTCGTGTCCGTCAACTCCATGTCTAATTGATCCTCTTCACCTATTGTTAGTACAACCGAATACAAAGGCCATATGAGATTTTTGTTCCGAATGTACGCTTAATACCGCCTCGACTGCAGGTGAAACTCGACTATCTCTGTTTCAACGGGCCGACCTTATATATTCTCAAAATAGACATGGCCCCCAGTGAGATGAATACCATTGTTTGGAATTTTAGAACTTGTGCTTAATAGCTCTAAGAATCGCAATTTAAGCAAAAAAAAACGATTTATTGATTTTTTCTTCAACGGCCGGCCTTAAACAGAAAGAGGGGATTAGCTATTGACATAGACCAGTGGTTCCCAAACTTATTTGTATACCACACACTTTGAGAATAAATTCTTTTTTAGCGCATTTTTTCACCTACTTAAAAAACATTATAAGCTACATTAGCGGAGATTAAACATTCATTCTAAACGAGACTTTTACTATAGCCCGCAAGAGTTAACTTGAGACCTAAGCGCAGTAGGTAGTACACAAAGGCGCTGAGGTCTCAAGTTAACTCTCATGGGCTACACCTGCCAATGCCCATTTTTTTTCTGGGTCACTTACCGCCCCCTTTTAGGACTGCAGCGCCCACAAGGGGGCGTTATCGCCCACTTTGGGAACCACTGACATAGACGGTTGACTTTTAATACTTTGTCAAAACTAAAGCAAAAAAATTTAAAAGTGAACAATTTCGCTCATATTTGCGCCTCCGGAGACCCAACTGAACACCGGTCATATTAAGGCTTCGTCTCAGCAAACGCAATGTAATGTCCCTTAGTCGATGGACCGAGGACCAGCGTCAGGACATCGGTGAGGCTGGATGAGAACAGTGGAAGACAGGAATTGGTGGTGCAAACTTAGGGAGGCCCAAGTCTGGCAGCGGACAGTAGTTGGCTGACAACAAACAGATTGTAAGGCATAGGAACCTGGTATAAATAAACTTACCAAACCACAATGGCTGTGGGGACTTGCACCTAGGTGGGTTGGGGCTGCCGTCGGCCTCGGGCTCATTGCCCCAGAGGCGGCTGAGAGTCATCTCTCCATCCAAGCTAGCCAAAAGATCTTGACCCAAGCTAATACACTGCAGGTCTATATCTGTCTCCCAGGTTTTAACACTACCTGGAGGGAATTATAGTAAAATCAAATGACAGACAAAGCATCATTATATTTCAATATTTACTTTTGCCTTTGATAAATTTTTGATTTAAGCATAGTTTCTCAACCTAGGGTTCAGATTTATTATTAATGTTAAAAAAAAGAAGACCTATATACAAATCAAACATACATACATATCTACATTAAAATAATATTATAATTTTGTTGAGAAGAAGTCGCCAGGCTTTTTATTTAACTTTTTAATTTTTCGTGGGGCGCGACATGAAAAACTTTGAGAAACAATGATCTAGGGCTTTGCGTGAAAGATCACAGAGGTCCCTGGTTCGATTCCTGGCTAAACTAAATTTCTGTTATTTACTATGCCCTGGGTGTCTGGGATGGAGCACAACTTACTAAGCATCATACAAACACATATAGAACATACAAAGTGTGTGTTTGTCTATAGATTGTTATTAAACCATTAGAATTGAAAAATTTTCTATATTTGGAAAACAAACACCAAAATGTATGTGTAGTTATTACAATCTGGTTGAACCTGGTAATGTACTACATAGAGGCTTTTTAACCTAACTCAGGCACATGCCCTTACTAGTTTTAAGTTATACAGTATATTTTAAATACTTCTTATTTATTTAAAAAAGTTTTAAACAAATTATATAATTATATTATTATTAAAAAAGTGCGAACTTCTTCACTATAAAATATGCTACAAATACTGTTTCATTAAGCAAACCGACAACCATAGATCACTTAAATTTAAATCAGCAATGAAGGTTAATAAATCAATAAATGAAATCCATTGCACTTGCCTATGATTAAACATAAATCCAAATTATATAGTTTACTAGATGCTCCCCGCGGTCTCCCGCGTGGTGATTGTAAATCGTCATAATTCCAAAATAAAAGATTTTTTTCTCAAATAACAGTAGCCTAAGTTACACCTTATTACATCAGCTACCTGCCAATAAAAGTCCCGTCAAAATCGGTCAAGCCATTTCAGAGATTAGCCGGAACAAACAGACAGACAAAAATAGTGAAAAATGTAATTTTGATGTATGTACCATATATAATATGTACATGTAGTAAAAAGCGGTTATTTCAATATTACAAACAGACACTCCTTTAATTATAAATAACAATAAAATAACTGATTAGCAATTATACCCTCAATAACGCGATCATAAATCTTGACCTCATTCCTCCCCTGCCTGCCTCTGCGCTGCCTTAACACTGGGGAGGACCTGATCTCCACGGGTTCAGCAATCACAGCCTTCTCTTCAACTATACCTTCCAGCTTAACTAGTTTCTCGTCATCATTTAAGGCCCTTAAAATAATAATATTATCATATATCCTAACATCATGTATGAATAATACCAGGAAGTATAATCAGATCACATTACAGAGTACGTAAGAAAAACCAATAGCTCAGTAACATATTATGAATATGTATGACCAGTGACAAAGAAATTAGAAACCTTGTGCTACACCTTGCACCTACCAGTATATCAAGTCATCGTCAGCGAATTACAGTCCACTGGTGAACATAGGCCTCCCCAAGTCGGCCACATCCTGGTCATTTACAGAATTAATTTTCACCCACCACTATCCTCTAAACCACCCTTGTACCGACTCGTCCATCTCTCCATACATTCCCACATCTTACCAACCATTTACATAAAATTTATATTTTTATATTATAAATATCCAATGTATCCACTTATTCAACCACACTGTCACCCACCAGTCAATCCTTCCACTTACCGATCCTAACCTTTGTAATACTTATTTACGCATAGAAAATAATAATAAGCACTAGTAAAATGTAAATTTTTCAGGAAGTAAAAATAAAATGATAAAAAATAAAATAGATAATGAGAATATCTGTCTTGACCAATGACAGAGGAGCCTGGGTCTAATTAAAAAAACTTGAGAGGTCAAGGGACACCCAGATGGAAATATATATAAATATATGCACTCTGTCTTATCCTTTCGTACACGTCATACATGCGCGGGATTTTGTAAACACAACAGTTTATAGGTTAGAACACGCATTACAAATATAAAAAGTGTCATTACAACTTTTGATCTCAACTTTTTCCGTCTAGCCCCCCCTTTATCAACGCGCGATAAGGAACTTCGTTCCAAAAAACCTATGATTATGACTATAGTGTATGGCGATTTTGACGAGATAGTAACCACTTTCCATTGAATGGTCTGTCTACTTATTTGCTAACTTTGCAATAAAAATAGAATATTTAACTAAACATTGTTTCAGTCCTAAAACATAATTTTGTATCTCCTTACCTTTGCAATATAGGAGCCGTGCTTTTGGTGATAACGGTTGACAAAGCTGTTTCTATGCTGGTAATGTCAGGCTTCAACTTTGGACTAACTACTGCCTCCTTTACCTCTGGCTTTGGTACATCGGGTTTTTCTACAGTTTTGGCATTACTTTTAGCTGTGGAAATTATTGTTATCATTTCTTTTTTTTTACTTCTTCCAATCATTTGGGGGTGGTACAATCTCTTTTTCTTCCATACTACTCTATTGTACCTGTCCATCTTTCAGTTTAACATAATTTTTGTCACCTAACTTTCATCCCTCATTACATGCCCATGAGAGATGAGACCTAAATCTTCTTCCTCTGCATTTTACAAAACTTTCAAAACAATATTAAGACAAAAGTATTTTTAAGCACTACCACTCAGTATCTTTTTCCTTGACTTTCCATTTCAGTTTAAAAATTAGAGGTAAGAGGTAATTCATAATACATATTAAGTAGACATCTATTCCAAACTATTTTCTACTATTTCAAGCTCTCTCTCTTATTGTGAGTGTTGTACAATATCAGGTTTAAGGATTTATTAAGGACATTTTATTATATAGTTAATTCCGTTCTGTGACGAGGACAAGGCATGCACTTTGACAGTAAAATTCCTGTCAAAATTGGTGCAACTGTCTGTGGGATTAGCGGGAGCAGACACACAAAAATTTTAAAAATTGGTTATTTGGCAAAAAATGTATACCTTACACCAGTGGTTCCCAAACTTATTTTGTATACCGCCCACTTTGAGAATAAATTATTTTAGCGCCCCCATTTTTTCACCTACTTAAAAAATACTATAACGTCAAATTAAATTAATTGATTAGCAGAGAAACATTCATTCTAAACGAGAATTTTACTATAGCCCGCAAGAGTTAACTTGAGACCTAAGCGCAGTACCACTACTAGTACAGTACTACTACCTAGTACACAATGGCGCTGAGGTCTCAAGTTAACTCTTATGGGCTACACCTGCCAATGCCTATTTTTTTCTGGGACTCTCACTGCCACCTCTTAGGCCTGCAGCGCCCACAAGGGGGCGTTATCGCCCACTTTGGGAACCACTGCCTAACAAACTGTGCATTTAGTAAAAAGTTGTTATTTTGGGAGTACAGAAAGACACTTCAATTTTATTTATTTGTATAGATGTATAGATTAAAACTTGTGATAGAACCTTTCACAAGCAAATATAAATATGAAGCATTGGATAAAACTGACTTACCATTCAAAAGTTTAAGTAGTTTATCATTCAACCAAACGGGGTCTGTTAATGTGCTATCTATGTAGCTGTCCAATTTCTTCGCCATAATGCGTACGAGCAACTCCGAATGTGGAGTGTCCCATAACTCCCAAGGAACAAGATCTTTAAATACAATCCTCAAAATATTTGTACAATGATCCGCAGTTGAATATTTTTGGACACTCTCTGATATTGGATGTATCTTTTTGTAGTGCGATACTATTGGGTGTGTCGGAGTTTTCTCATGACGTTTCAGGGCTTTGCGATACTCTTTGAAATGGCTGACTAGAACCGTGCTCATGTCTACGTAGACATCTTTGTTTTCTATTTTGTTGCATATCTGCGATTAACAAAAACATATTTAAATCTCTTTTTGCTACCTAAAGAGACATCACTTAAATACCTAGGGATGCACTTAGACCAGTTAACCTGGAGTGACCATACTAGGGGACAAAATGTAAAATTGAACATGGTACACAAATAACACAATTACCATGAAATGCCCTGAAGGAGGAAATAGAAGGTCACTTGCGATCTATAAACAGAGGCTCTAGCACCATAAAAATAAATTATTAGCTGTAGAACTTATTGACACAATACACTATGGGCATGTTCCTTTAGTATCTCACAACACCCAAAATACTCCATTCAGCCATTATGTTCTTAGCGCAAAAAGTCACGAATGAGACCATTATTTTCAATCATACAGCACTCACAATGACCAATGTCAAGAGGTGTATAGAAATGGACTTTTATCACAGAATATTAATTCCCTCTATCAATAAACATTGAAAAAGGCTCAATATTCAAATAAACCAATGACATTTTTCATCGTTAATGACATCAATGCTCCATAATCTGTTCCACTAGACTTATGATTATAACGCCCACAAGCCAGTGAAAAGAGAAAAATCACAGTCATGAATGTTGTAGTTGTGGGTCTCTGGTGGAACATCCCATATATATCATATACTCACTTTCAGCCAAATCAGTCCAGTAGTTTCTCCATGAAAGCAGAAGAGACAGAGCTACTTTAAAAAAATAACTAAAAATGTAACACAAGTAGAAATTTAACATAAGTAACAAAGGAATAACAAGAAATAAACAAAATTGTCCTAAAAACTGCACTAAATGTAGCAGTATAAAAAAGTGCTGGCTTTGAGAAACACATATTTTTTAGGTTTTTAGAATGAAATGGGTTTAAATTATTTTTAAAATAAAAAAATGATGAATAATTATAAGTTATTTGTAACACCACAAATAACTTATAAATGCAAAAGAATTAAATAAGTAGGGCATAAATAGTACCAGATTGTTATTTAAAGGTGTAATAGTGTATTTCTTTCTTAGTTTTTCAAATAAATATTTTTACAAAATTAAAAATAACTAATTATGAAAAATCTTTTTATGGTTTCTTGTATTATCTTTTTTGGTTTATTATCTTTTTTATAGTTTATTGTATAACTTGTCTCATCCTTTCCTGAAAACAGTATATATAGTTTATTTTTTATTTGACCTCTAAATATATATAACTAGATCATAGTTTTCTCAAACTTTTCTGTTGTACCACCCACTTTAGAAAATATTTAATACCCAACATCCCTAGAAATTCTTCATTTAAATTTAGTACAGAAATATGTAGCGAGACAAACAATAACAGCTAAGGTTATTTTGTTTATTCAAAAAATTTTAATTTACTGAATCTGTAAGAATGTACTGAATTACCGGAAATTAATGTAGCAACAAGAAGAGCAGAAACTATACACAATAAAGGAATAATATACTTAAAGACAAATTTATTCATTCCATTATACTTTCTACAGCCCACTAATTTTATTTAGCGCCCTCCTATTAGTGATTTTTTTTTATTTAAAAATTTACAGACTCAAGTTCCATACCCTTTTTACAACTTAATTACTATGAAAGTTTTTTAGAGTTCATACACACTTATTGTTTATTGTTGTTACTGTGTGTAACATTAATTTTGTGATTTTTATGTTGTGGTGTACCTTAAGAATAACTTATAATATTATTTTTCTTCTAATTTTAATACTAAACTTACACTAATGTATAGTGTATCTGTTACATGCTGGTGTTGTGAGGAAGTGCATGTGCAGTTTGTGCCTTATGCCTTATTAGTGATATTTTAATCACCCCCTCAAATAGCCCCTGGGCGCATTGGAGGCGGTACCGCCCACTTTGAGAATATATGATCTAAAAAAATTATCAATCAATACATTTGTCATTGGAACAAAATGGCGGCCTGTTTCACCCCTCATCTGTTTCTTTCAACTGAATCTTGTTAATGAACATCTTCCCTTTTAAAAATCCTGCAATTATATACCTAATAGTATGTATATTCCAGTTAGTTACCTGAAAAGTCTTGGATAATATCTGATCCAGCATTTGCTTGCAGGCGAACGGGAAACCAATCTCCTGCGATATGTATGGTATATACCATGATGAAACCAATTTTCTTTCCAAGACAGACGTAATTATACTTAACTCGTTGGTATCGTATTCTTTAACTTCAGAAACTTGCGTTGTTTTAGTATTAGGCACCAGTTGCGAGAGAAAAGAAAAACAAGGATAGTCCTCAAAAAAACTCTCAAGATCATACTTCACAGGTTTGTTTAAACGTAACAACCATTGTATAAACCTAAAACTTAAAGAGACCGAAACGAAAAACAAAATTGAAATGTACAGTAGAAACCATACTCCAGTAATTAGAGAAATGTTAGTTAAATAGGTAAGTAGAACGCAAATAACTGTGCCACTGCAAGATATTAATGTGATTGATTCTAATAAATTGCGTTTTAACAACATTTTCTATAATAATACTTCTAGATCTCTTCCATGTTTAAAAACATAAAAAGTAAAAACTAAAACTGCCGTTGCCATTTGGTGTGTGCAACCGCAATATTATAGATTCGGTGTTGCCAGATGGTCATCTCAATTAACCCCTATAGTTTTTTGAAATCCCAATAAATTTTCTTTTAAAAAACCTCCAAAACAGTTTTTACTTATTTTAAAGGAGAAATAAAAAAGAAAAGCCACTGTCGTGGCGAAAAGTCACTAATGACCTTTTTTCGCTCCCGCAACGCTCGAAATGACCTGTGTCAATAGGTGGGTCGAATAACTGTTCCACTTGAGTTTACGATTGTGACGCCGGCAGACAAGTGAAACGGTAAAAATCGCAGAGTTGTGAACGAGGTCGTTATTAGTCTCTAATGGAATCAAATTTCCAGTTCAAATCCTTTTGTTGTGTGATGTACACGCAGTTCAAAATAGTGCATGGAAATTGTCTAATGAATATTTTGATGACGGTTTGGGTGTCCCATCTCTTCGTCCTGTAGCTACAACCCAATTCCGACGCAAATTATCAGGTTCAGGAAAACTGAATCAAGCCATTAAATTTTTCAGATATATCATTAATACACGATGCAGAATACACATATAATAATGGGACATACATAATAGTGGGACTTAATTTATAGAAAAGTTAGCAGCACCAAAGTTTTTAGTTTAAAATGTGTAATGGTATTTTTTGTGCTTTTTTAACGATTAAATTATATCTATAAGAGTATATTATACACAATAAATGAAAATATAAAATGTTAGTGAATGCCAAGTAACTGATAAACAGTAGTATAGTTACGAATGAAAAGACAATCCTGGCATTTTTGTTCCGCTAAAAAAAAGATTGAAATGTACAAATAAGACTTACTCTTAAATGTGCAAAACCAAATATAATATCCATTACTTAATAACATAAAGCACGTAAAAATTGTATTTTATAGGAAGACGTAGCTAGCTGCACTTCAGCTCTCAAACTTTATTTAGCAAACCTGTGTACAAATCTCAAAAACCATGAAACAAAAAATAGCATCGTTCTGTCTCATTTCTTTATACGATATTGGCATAAGTTGCTCTTTTTCTTGCGTGAATGCCACAAAAAATATCAATTTGTCTTTAAGTTTCTCTGTCTACATAATTTAATAACAAAAATAAAGAACGAATTGAATTATTAGAATGAGCGATTGAATTGAAGTATGAATCACTAGTAGAATATAATTCTAAGGTAAACTGCTGCTATTACTGGTACTATATTATATCTTAGATATAATAATAATAATGATGATAATTGTGTTTGTAGATGAATGCTTAAAAAAGCTCCAAAATTTATCTTGACTTAATTTTCCCCTCGAAAGTCCCTCCAAAGAATCTTTATCCACGAATCTCCGTCCCAAAGTCGAAAACCCGAATTTGCAGTAAATCCCCAGCATCTGGCAACGTTGTATAGATTATAATATTTTTTTAAAATACGTATCGATTCTTTTATTCAGGGTGTCCAGATTAATTTTACAGGCCCAAAAACCAGATAATATGTCCCAAATACTATTTCAAACTTTCGTTGTTTTTTTAACGTACTTTAAAAAATGGTTTTAATTTGTCATGATATAACTGCCAAGGCTGTATGGACTAAGGCCTTTGCCTGCCTTTGTGGCAAATTTGAAAGACAATGTTAATTTGAATTTTTTTTAAATTATGGCTACAAAGCCATAATAAAAAAAATTACATTCGACGAATCGACAGCTGCGAGTTGCGACAGTCTGTCTGACAGTAACGTTCTACGGTGTGCGTACGTCATATACAGGTTTTTGCTGCATATTATAATTTCCCTCTTTTATATTTCGTAAACTCAACAAATATACCCCGTATTACCTGTAAGGCTACAATATGTGAGTTTTTTTATAAGTCGTAACTCAATATTTTATAAAAAATTAGTTGTAAGTGACCCTGTTTTACACAGACCTTCCATATTCCAGGTCGAAAGTTACTTTCAAGATTACTCTTACCTCTGACCCGAAACTCCCTTTCAAAGTGTAAGTCACAACATTTTTACTTTTATGCAACATTTAATAGCCGTGTGTGTTACTTCCACGTATTTAAATCCTGTAGCACGCAGTAATATTTTAATATCAAACTTAGCATATTGTTTCTCATCAGGTGCAGTTTTTGAGGGGTACTACGTTGAAATAACACCACTTAAAATGGAGACGGCAGTAGCAAAACGTTTCCTAGATTTTTTCCAAGACTTTATTAGTCTATGTCAACAAGAAAATTGGCCAAACAATGAAACAACAGAAGCAGAAATCAAAAACTCTTTTCTCATATCAAAACACATTGAAAAATGCTTGGATAAGTTTCAAAAACGTGATTTAATCGACGAGTTCTTATCTGCGTTTTACAATAAGCATGATGCTGAAAATATATTTCTGAAAACTTGTTTTTCAGACCCTTCTAAATACATTCTAAAAAAGATAATACAATCAGAAACCAAAATAGAAATTATGGATAAAAGTTTTAAATTATTTGTTGAAATATTTTCTGAAGCAAAATTAGAGACATATTTAACAGATTTGATTGTAGAAGCTTCATCTAAAGAAACTCTATTAAACAATTTAGCTATAGATGTTCTTAAAGAAAAGATACTAAAGTTGAAAAGTGAAATATTTTTATCTGAATTAGTTGCATGTAGTGACCAAACACTGTATTTGCAAAACTTGTTGAATGACTATAATGAGAGTGTTTTAGAATTAATTGTAATATGTTTGTCAAACAAGGAGTTTAAATACAGGAATGCAGTTGAAAAGATATCTGAAGAAATGATCGATATAATGTTAAGAAAGAGTTGTGACTGTAAGAAGTTTTGGCAATACATATTTAACATAGAAGAGAAATATTTAATAGACATGTGTATGGAAAATGATAGCTTATTTGTGTATACGTGTAAAGCTTTGCTAGATTGTGGTAAATTGATCCAAGAGCAACTGTCCACTGAATATTTCTACATTGACTTCAATTATTCAGAGCTGTGTAGGATAGTGGGAATGTTTACTAAGTATGACAAGTTGAAAGTAGTATTTTTGGATACAATCAAAGATACTGATGGAAATTTAGAATTTTGGTTAAATATTGTGTAGTGATCTTGTTGTTATTTAAAAAAAATTGACTGTGTGGGAGTTGGCCTCTGAGGTACAAAATGAGTAGTTGACACCTATCACCATACATTCTGATACAATAATTATCTAAAAAGTGGGGTTTCAAATACTATGTAGTCATCATTATTTTACAATATCATGATTGAAGCAATTTAATTACTGTTTAAACTATAAGTTTTGTATGTCTTTAAAGACTACAGGCCAGAAAAAAGCCTTACATGCTTGGAAGACTTGCGTGGAGGGCCATGAAGAGGCCAATATATCAAGCTCCTTTGACTGTGGCATGACACTAACTGGTGATTATCCCTGTCTACACTATATAAAAATGCACCCAAGGACAAGCCCCGGCCAGTATAGGACTATTGTGCATCTACGTTTATATGACTAAGTGATTTGTATGTCTATAGATTAGGTTATTATTTTAATTTGTGAAAGTATGTACATATATAATAAAACATTACTTAGTAATGTCTAGTTATATATGTACTAGACTGTAATATTTAGTGACGTAATGATTACTTCACCAAGTAGTAAAATCTAGCCTATAGACTCTTATGAATGGATGATGCAATATTAATATATTAGCCTTAAGGATAGACGAGCGTGCATGACAAGATATGAATGTCAAAGAAGCAAGTGAGGTGTAAGAATAAGCCTGTATGGCACTCTGTTGTTCGTGCCTACCCCGCAAGGGACCTGGCGTGAAGTTATGTATGTATGTATGTATTCTAAAATAAATTGCATCTAATGTTACTGCTCCATCTGGGATAGTGTAAGTAATCATAATGCAAATGTAGCGATAATTTGTGAGCAACATTGTTATTCATTGTTAATGATGTTAAACATTGAGAATAACATATTGTTACGAGTTACAGGCCTCGAATTAAAATGTGCATTGAAATTATTATAGAATTTATTAGAACTATACACACATGTATGACACAGGTACAAATGTAACTAGATGCAACCAGTACAAATGTAAAGCATGATTCAATAACATGTGAAATTCTGTCACTATATAGTTTACTGTCATGATAGTGGTTTTCGCATGACTGGTGCACCCCGCCGTTGCGGCATTGCTTTATGCTGTCAAATATATCTCGACACAATACTCGCTGGAGGATTTCTTAGAACAACTCATATTTTAAATACGAGACACCTGGTGGTGATCACAATACCCAATAGGCCCTAAGGAATTACACTCCACAATGGGCAATTTCTAAATACAAATTTTAAACACAACGTAAACAAAAGAAGTCCAAATGCGGAAAGGTAATAAAGTGTGTGTTTTATGGCCGGAAGGTGTGCATTCACTTTTGTCGGTATGTAACAATACTATATATATATGGATGGAATTTTTCAAGTAGCCAAATCCTCAACTGTGTAAATAGTGAAAAGCAATCAAAGGAGTCTCTAGGCCCATTTATGAAACCTGTGGTAACATTAGATTTTTGAATAATCAATTACCCTTTTCGAGAATAAAATCGCCTGATTATGAAAAAATAAACATACATGGTGTACAAACACTTTGCAACAACATTGTGAAATGTAATGTCAATTGGTGAAAATATATTCGGGTGATATAATAATTTTTATTTGAAGTTTTACTACAATATATCAGTCATATAACCATTGTCCCTACATCCACACATGGGTTGTCTGGAAGAGATCGCTTCTAAGCAATAAGACGGATCATTGTGCACATTATATTTTAATATTAGGTTATAATTTCTGTTTTCTGTAATGGTGTACAATAAAGTGTTATCTCTCTCTCTCTCTCTCTTGTGTATTGTTCTACCAAGTTATAGTGTAGCTCATAAAGATCAATTTCTGTGTAGAAATATCAACTGGCATATGAGCTATTTGTATGAAGAAAGTATGTAAATTTTCCCAACTCAACATGTGTTTAAATAAAAAGAATGTACATTACAATATCTTGCAAGTATGTATGGCTTAAACGTATATTATTGTACAAGTCGGAAAACTAAGAAAATATAAGTATATTTTCACAATTCAGCATTATCTCTGTGTAAAATTTCATTAAACTCAGTAGTGTTCACTGCTTTAACAAATAGACAATTCTAAAATTTTCATTTTCGGAAATTGTGACTGAATAGCGCCCCCAACATTTTTTTTATTGATTCTATTACTTGACTCCCCTTCCTTCTATAAATATAAAGCCTACGAGTCTTAATAATTATAGGCAAATAAGCTTTACTGTTCACTAGACACTATTCAAACTTAAAGGGCTAAACTATAGCTAAATTAAAATTAAGATAATTATACAATATTCTGATTATTTAGCATATAAATAATTTCGTAATCTAAGCACACGGAAATGGCGTCTGGCACTAGAGTGGCGAGGGCAATGCAGAAATGAAATGGTGCAAGCACAAAGACTCTAGATCCACCAAATTCAGTGTGTTCAAAATTGGACGTAGTTACGCAAAAAGGATCCAACCCACAAAATGTTACTTTTGAATTATTAGTTTTATCTGTATTTCCTCATTGATGTACTTGTTTGTATCTATGGGTTCTTAGGAAAATATAAGCGGAAATGTAATTTTTTATACAAATAAGTTTAACTGCCCATTGGCGGGCATCATCAGATTCACCCCCCTCTCATGGCAACAGTCCAGCCGAGGTAAAACTCTCTAGGGAACTCCCTCAAGCAAGTTGCCCCCGGGCTCGAGCGCCTTCGCCTTGCGAAGGCGCTCGCCCCAAAGACCCCGGTAAAGTTGTGAGGTATTCGGACCAACAACATAAAGTCAAGTCAAATAAAAAAAAAACAATGCAGAAATACAGCTAAAAGTTTAATAATTCAAAAGTAACATTTTGTGGGATGGATCTTTTTGCGTAACTACGTCCAATTGCCCTTTACTTCTAATGACATTGGTGTAAAATTTGAATGCAACGGCAAGATCCTCCACGTCGCCAGACGCAGTCTCTGTGTGCTTTGCGGCTAAAAGTACGTGTTCTCGCGTCGTATTTCCACAGACTAAGTGTACCAGAAGCGACGCCATTCACAGCGGTGCTGAAGTTCGCCGCCGAGGAGTTCAGGGTCGAGCCGGCCACCAGCGCCATCATCACAGACGACGGCATCGGCATCAATCCTCAGCAGACCGCCGGTGTGGATAATATGAGATTTTTTTTATTGTGTAGCTGGGAAACAGGCGTACAACTCACCTAATAGACGACCTCTGTGGTGGTGGTTGGTTGCGGGCTAAGCCTTTGCCGGCTGATCTAATAACAATGTAGAGGCTCCAGGTTCGATTCCTGGCAAGGTAAATGTCGAAAATGGTTTGGGTGTCGGGGCAAAAGCTTATCTGATAGCCACTATTGACAGTTTGTATACAATTTTTTTAATTTGAACTGACATTTTGTTCTAGCATTAATTACTTTGACTGTAAAGCTGTATGGACTGGTTCCTTTGCCTGCTTTGTTGCGACTTTTTTGTATCCCGGCTGTAAGCTGTATTTTTTCTTCGAATGTTTGTAATGTTCAATAAAATCACATATCAAGAAAAAGATAGTTTTTAATTCATTAATATAATTTTATATACATTTGTTGACAGGAAATGTGTTCCTGAAGCACGGCTCCGAGCTGAGGCTAATTCCGCGGGACCGCGTCGGTCACACGCCAACTTAATTCCACCACAATCACGGACATTCCTCTTAATTTAAGGATTAATTTTCTTATATTTTATATCTATGTTGCATAATGTACTATAAATGTTTTTTTTACAAATTTTTTTTATTTATGTCTATGGAAATCCTTATTTAATTACCAAACCCAAAGCATATGATGGATAACTTTGTTCCGAGATAATAATATATGTCGTTCTTATTATTCACTAGCACGTGGCATCACCACTTCGTTCGCGTTGCCACGACGACCATGATTTTGTCATTTTTAAATTCATCGTGCAACCTCGATGATTTAGTATGTTTTCTATGTAGATTCATTTTTATTATTAATTCATGACCAATGTTAAAAAGTAAACGTGGATATATCAAGAATCTACGCAATAAATAGGTCTTCAACTCTTCGAGTCTTTTCTGCCATTGTGAGCCAGGTTTGGACCTAAGTATATTTTTTGTTGTAAGTTATTTTTAACTCTTATTTTGCTCTAAAATTTTCAGTGGTTGGTTCAGTAGAGTATATGTAACAAAAAAACTTAAAATAAATTAATAGTTTAAATATCTTACACAAAAAATATACTTAGGTCCAAATGTCGCTTACGACAAAATTGCGGTAAAGGCTCGTCTTGTTATCTATCTTGCTGTCCCATCCCTAAATCATGTATGTCCAATGGCAATTTTTCATTTAGTCTAGATTTCACTTCACCAGTTTTCGGGCAATATGGCTGTGATGTATAATTAAATACAGAAAACATGTTGCTCGAGAGTTTGTTGCATAACTTCTTCCATAAAAGTAACTAAAATAGCTTTAGAGACAGTGGTAGACTCGATAACTTCCAAAAATAATCTGTAAATACAATTTTGGCCACGCTCCACTGGAGGCTCATAACGACCACGATTTTTAAGTTCCACCTGCTTGCGGACGTTACAATCATAAACTCTAGTGGAACGGATTATGGGGCGTTGATGTCATAAACGATGAAATACGGAGTTTTTGCGGGAACTGAAAGGAGACGTTGTGCTGTGCAGTTTTATTTTCTAATAATATGTAAAATTACTCTAAATGAACAATAGTTGTAGGATATTGATAGCTTTTAAGTAGTAATTATGTGTTTTTGTGAGAAATGTGAGCTGTATAGTCAGATGTGGTCTTTCGAGTTTTCACAAGAACTCCATTGAATGGCGTCGGTTGTAACCTGCAATACAACTGCGCTATTATACGAAGACCTATCAAACTTCAGAATTGGCTGTATGGACTAAGATTCCTTTGCCTGCCTTTATTGCGAATTAATAAACTAAACTAGACGATGAAATACACAAATGTCATTGATTGATTTGAAAATCGCGCCTTTTTAATTTCAATCGGTATAGAGAATTAACGCTCAATGATAACTTCATTAGTGACATCTTCGCCACGACCATAACAACCGTGGTCACCATGTGGAACAGCTGACGGAGCATTTTGAGCGTTGTGAGCTACAAACGGAACGCGTCCTTTATAACAAATATTTTCATAGACAATAGACACGACCTAAATACGTTCTTCTTTTACATAATATGACTGTACCTCAATAAAAACTACAAAGAATCCTTTGGTAAAACTTTATTATTGTCCTTAAAACTAGTGGAACGAACATGTAACAAGATTGAACTCTGCCCAGCGCCTCTGTTGCGACGCGTGAAGTTACGCCATTGCAAGCATATCAAAATAATTAACAGTTAGTTATTAATCTAGCCTAATAAGAGGTTCCGTCGCTCTGAGGAATGATTTCTCAAATTCAGTTTCCGAAAACCGATCCACTGAAGCTCTGAAATGAGACATAAAAAATAGTTTCTGAGCATATTAAAGGTTGTGCAACTTAATCTAGTACAAAGACAGTATCCAGAAACAGCCGGAATTATTGCCAGGCAGAGAGTTAACACAAGAAAACGTTTTGGTTAATTTCATTTACAGTGTTCACCTATGGTCGAAATTCGACCACAATAATTAATGTAAAAGACTATACTTCTAAAACCACAGATTTCGTGAAGACTATACTGTTTAATTTGATTTTTAACCGACTACGAAAAAGGAGGAGGTTCTCAATTCGTCGGGATCTTTTTTTCTTTTTTTTATGTATGTTCACCGATTACTCCGTGATTTATGATCCGATTTACGTGATTCATTTTTTGTTCGACGTGGAATAGCTTCCAATTGGTCCCCTAAAAATTTGACATTTGGCCCAGTAGTTTTCATTTTACGAAATTTTTTTGTTCCCGTCTCTTGGGGCCTATATTTTTTAAGAAGCGCGGCACCATTCGTAGGTCCACCCATACATAGCTAGACACTAAAAAGTAACAAACAAAAAATAAAAACTTCGTTTAAAAAAACCGACTTCAAAAACTAAAATAAATAAAATAACTTATTTCTAAAGCTATTATTATTAATATATATTATCTAAAACATCTTAAAGTCGGTGCTTAGTAATTTTCAAAATATAGTAATTTTTATGCTTTACTTTGCACCGACTTCAAGATGTTTAGATAATATATATTAATAATAATAGCTTTAGAAATAATTATTTTATACATTTTAGTTTTTGAAATCGGTTTTTTAGACGAAGTTTTATTTTTTATAACAATAAACAAATACATATAATACGGTTTACTTTGTATTCGTAAATTAAAAAACTAACGGTTGCTCTGAAAAGAGAAACGACATTTCAAGCTAATTAAGTTACAATTTCAATTAATCTAGTATAGTTTAGGATTTTAAAATAAGACTTAATTTGTTCTATTGTTCTAACTGACAAGTGTGATGTACGTTGACACTTGTCGTATATCGCCAAATTCAAATTAAATGAAGTTACTCTTCATTTACATACATAAATGCGTTTATTAAATTATATTTAAACTAGCGGCCCCAGCAGACGTTGTCTTGCTCTGAAAAAATATGACCCGATCCCAGCGCCACCTACCGGTTTCAATTGTGGATTTAAACCATCCGGGACCCACTCAAACACACAAAAACAAAATCGCTAACCGTTGTTAAGAGGATTCTAGAACCCGATCTCAGCGCCACCTACCGGTTCCAACAGTATAAAAACTATCCTATCTTTCAAGTTGGATCAAACTGCACACGGTGTGCAAATTTGATTAAAATCGGTTGAGTAGTTTAGGAGTCCATCGCGGACAAACATCGTGACAGGAGATTTATATATATTAAGATTATAGCCTATGTGTTATTCTGATGTGTAAGCTATATTACTGAAAATTTTCATCAAAATCCATTCAGTAGTTTTTGTGTTAAAGAATAACAAACATACATACATCCATACATTCTAGCAAACTTTCGCATTCATAATATTTATAGAGACGATATAGAGATAATAATGAGGGTGTCTCCTCACCTGGCTGCTTCGATAATCTTCTTCCTCTGATCGGAGGGCAGTGCAATGACCTCCAGTATGGCCCTGGCATACTCGTCGGGCTCCGAGGCCAGGAAGCCCGTCCTCGAGGTCTCGGAGGTCTCCACGATGTCGGCCAGGGGCCCCCCAGACCGGTGGGCTATCATTATCAGGCCGGCCGCCATGCATTCTACTACACCTGGCAGAAACATACATTATGGAGAATATACTATGGCTGCAGAACTAGTACCCTAAATGTTCATACAGTAATCCCCCCTATAACACGGGCATTCCCCCTATAACGCGGGCGTTCCCCCATATAACGCGGGCGTTCCCCCATATAACGCAGGCATAACGCCACATAACGCGGTCATTCCCCCCATATAACGCAGTCATACGTCCATATAACGCGGACATTCCCCAATACAACGAGGGCATATCCCAATATAATGCGGTCGTTCCCCCATATAACGCGGACCTTCCCCATAGAACGCGGGTGTTCCCTGCATATAACGCAAGCATACCGCCACATACCGCGGACATTCCCCACATATAACGCAGGCGTACCCCCATATAACGCAGACATTACCCCATATAACGAGGGCATAACCCAATATAATGCGGTCGTTCCCCCATATAGCGCGAACGTTCCCCCAAATAACACGGGCATTCCCCCATATAACGCGGGGATTTTACACATTATATTTCTGTACTGTGAAATTTATAATAATTTGTACAGTTCATAATTACTTTTGCACGTGTATCGATTATGTTGTTATAAAATTAAAATTAACTGGTTTTTTAGTGCATATGCATTAAAAAGTACACATTTCGTTCATTGTATAGTTTTTTCTTAATATTCGATTCAAACCCCCTTTAGCGAGAAAAGTTAAAAGTGGGTAATTTATACGTAACGCGTTTATATGGGGTCGTAAAACGCGTTATACAGGAATACTACTATAACGCGGAACCAGACTACCGTTATAGGGCGATTACTGTATTAATAATAGCCCATAAACTACTTTTCGTGACTAGTACAGATAATTTAAACTACTTTTTAACGGTTATAAGCGCGGCTTTTATTTGGTTTTTGTTTCGAGGTTTTGGTCACTTGTTAGTAGCCGTGATCACAGTAGACAAACATTTCAAGTGCCAATGAGTCGTGTAAAAGCTATAAAATAAATAAATGCCGTGCTTAAAAAAAATATAACAGAGTTTTAAGTACTCTTAGGATTATTAAGAGTATGATAATAATATGCATTACTGGTGTCAAATAAAGACCGCAAGGAGACGGACACTTTTGGGCCCAAGAAATGTAATAAGTTGAGATATTGCTGTATAAAAAGTGTTGTTGTTACTTGTTTCGATTACAAAATGGAAAACATTAGCCCTAAATTCTATCTGGAAGATAAAAACCATAAACACAAAAAGGATTCCCGCGGGATTTTGCTGGAAATAATTTTAAATGTCCAGATTTAAAAATCGAATTCCAATGTCATATTTCACTGATCGATATCAAATTTAATGTAATAAATGTGTGATATTTTTTATCCGCATGGAATCGCGCTGAAATTTCCCAGGGGCGGTTTATAGTCGTTCGGGTGCATAAAAAGTGGTATTTTCCGATATAGCTTTTATTAAAGAGACAGTGTACATTATTTTTTAAATGCTGTGACACTTTGTGTCGCGAGAAATTCAAGTCAAAGGTGAACGAAGATGAAGTCGCGGGCAGACCTTAGTAATAATACATGTATGGACGAGTTTTGTTTGTAAAGGTGTGTCGGTGTGTGTTTATGTAATACACGCATCGAAATCTCAAAAACACTCGTCATCTTACATTCTGGGCCCAAGGATGTACGGAATAATCGCCGTCTCCTTCGCGCCAGGGACTTACTGATGCCGAAGTGCTCGTTCCACATGGCGTGGAGGGCGATGGTGGCGCTCTGGTAGAGGTGCAGCAGCCGCGCGAAGGGTGCGTTCACCACGAACTGCACGCTGCCCTCCAAAGAGAGGTGCTTCGCCAGGTCCTTCAGGTTCTGGACCCGCTCCTCGTCCTCCGCGTTGCGGCACGAGCCCACCAGCACCAGTTTTATCTGCAGTTTTCATATACAACTCTTCCTTATTATGTAATGTCGTGTACTAGCAGAAGGTGATGTCAGGAGCCTCAAAACAGACGAGCGTGCATGACAAGAGCTATGAATGTCAAAGAAGCAACTGAGGTGTCTAAGAATAAGCCTGAATGGCGCTCTGTTGTTCGTGCCTACCCCGCAAGGGCCCTGGCATGAAGCTATTTATGTATGTATGTATTATTACGGTTTGATCGACCAAATGAATGAACGATAACTCTATTGTTCGCTATAACTTAAACCTAGACAGTATAATATGAATACGTTTCCATTAGAACAATGGGCGCCCTTATTGCTTAAAGCGATTTAAAAAATTATAATAAACGATTTTTGGTGGTTATACTTCAGAGATGTGTAACTCAGGAGTGATTGATTTAATAGATGTATAATCTTTCAAAATTCGAAATCACTCTTTAAATATTTGGTTTGGAAAATACATTTTTAACTCACTATGTTAAGATTGATTTTAGTCACATGGAATGATGAAAACTAACAACTCAGATACTTAGATGTAGTATGAGACCATAGATACAGGATATTGTGAATTGAAAAGAGATAACATGCGCACTCTAAGAAATACAATGATGATACACAGTAAATTAGAAAGAAAGAAAGAAAATAATTTTATTCAGGCCAAATTAAATTAGACTCTATATGGTTAGTTTAAAGCTTAAAACCGGTCAACTGAATAAATTATAGCATTCGAAACCAAAGATTTAAAAGAGTTAAAGATTTAAAAGAGTGATTTGCATCTTTTAAGGAGAAAGATTTATAAATCACTGATCTCATTGGTGATTTAGTTTGCATATCGCTTGTATACTAAACTAGAATACAATAATCTACTATACATACATATTATAATTAGACATATGGTGATATTATAAAATAGATATAATTATATACATTCGAACAATACATACATTCATGTAATACAACAATTTTCTGTTTCAGTGCACGGCCTATATTTTTTTAATTGCGAGAGTTCAGCAGACAGGCAGACGGGTTACCATCGCCTATGGACATAGCAACACCAAGGTTCTACAAATGCGCTGCTGCCCTTTTAAGTGAGCCTGGAACCTGGTCACTAATGCCGGAACACAAAGCAAGGTTGTTATGGCGGCATACTCTAGACCAGGGGTGGTAGCCATCCAGTCAAGCAAATACCCTACCACCTGGTTGTGGGTTGTTTTAACGCCTCTTACGACAGGCAGGAAATTGTATTCTTTCTCCGTTCCTGCACTGATAATATAGTATACTAGCTGCGCCTGCGGCCACCGGCGTGATAATGGAAAATCGTTGTGCTTTGGATAATTCACATTATATTTATATAAATTATAGCCTATATGCTATTCTGATGGATAAGCTATATTATTGTGCTAAAGTTTCATCAAAATCCATTCGGCAGTCATTGGGTGAAAGTTTAACAAACATACATACAAATTTTCGCGTTTGTATAATATACTAAATTTGCTCGCGTGGAAAAAACCCCCGAACTTGAAACAATATTCATCGGTGCCCCTCTCCTATTGGTCTTAGCGTGATGGTATATAGCCTATAGGCTTACTCGATAAATGGGCTATCTAACATTGAAAGAATTTTTCAAATCAATAGTCCCTGAGATTAGCGTATTCAATCAAACAAACTCTTCAGCTTTATATATTAGTATATATACAATTCTCGTGTCACAATGTTAGTTACCATACTCGTCTGAAACGGTTCGACCGATTCTCATGAAATTTTGTGTGCATTTTGGGTAGATCTGAGAATCGGACAACATCTATTTTTCATCTCCCTAAATGTTAAGGGTTGTCCACACCTACTTTAAAAAAAAAAAGTTTTTTTTTATGATACAACATTAAAAATACACACAACCCTAAATTTTCAACCCTCTAAGATCAACCCCTATTTTTACCGGGCAGGCCAACGTCTGCCGGGTCAGCTATATTAATATAAGATTTCTATGGTTGAATTTATTATATGCATGAATAAATAAAAAATATGAAATGATGAGTCTAAAGTCAGCAGATTGTTTCTTTCTCTACACGACGAACCTTACATAGTATTATAAATGAGAACCTAACGTTTGGGAAATGGTACAATTGTCTCGAAATCCATCAGAGACATCATAATCCACTGACCTTGTTCCACAGCATCTCGTTCTTGACGAGCAGGTTGCGCAACTCGTACATGGCCTGCAGCATCAACGGGTGGTCCTTCTCCGGCCTGAACTGGGCCACGGACAGGATCAGGATGGGGTCCGACTCCTTCACCAACGAGCGCAGCTGCTTCAGTTGGGACACCTGGACAATTGACCACGGAACAGACTTCCCAAGTGGCTCAAAACAACCGAAGATGCTCACATCCGACATGTCTTTGGTTGTGGACCATGTGGTTTGACTGAAGTACCTTCCATCTCATACACGACTCGAGAAACAAGAATACCTTTCAAGTACTACTCACGTGTTGCTACCAATTACAACATATCTCAATCAGCCAGGTGCACTGTAATTACAGTAGATCTACTGTAATTTTACTGCTTTTGCTGTACACTGTATTCCAGCTATAGAATATACAGTGAACAGCGAAAAACGTAGTTTCTTTTAATATTAACCACAAAAAAAGTAGTATCACCATTCGCTGCGTGAAACGAACCGCACTGTGTTCTACTTCAAGTAAGCATTACATCTTAGGGGAATTCCCACAGTACGGGGAACAGATTGTAGATGACTATTATTTGAGAAAATTGAGATGTTTATATTTAGCATAGTCTTTGTTCACTGTAAGCTACACTTGTAATGTTGCCGATAATAGTAGGTAAGTTTATAAGTTCATTTGGAAATAGTGGCTACATTGTTGGGATTAATTGTAGTATAATTATTTGTATGTCTTGGAAGACCACGGGCCATAAAATGGCCCGGACTTTTGGAGGGCTTGCGTGGGGCCATGGGGAGGCCAACACGTAGAGGCCCCTTGACAAATTTAATGTAAATATGTGGCGTGACACTGAACGGCACTTATCCCTGTCTACACCATATAATAATGCACCCAAGGACAAGCCCCGGCCAGTGTAGGACTATTGTGGGAAATGAGAAGAGAAAGTACCAGGCTATTGGGGTGAACTGTTAGTGGTACTAGGGCTCTGGGAATATGGGGACTATGGCGTCTGCCCGTCGCAATGTTCAGGGAACATGGAAAAATGGGCAGACGGTGACTCGCCACTCCCTGCATGGGCCCCTAAAAATGCCATAAAAGGCAGGGGCAACATGGGTGTGAGTGGCTAAGGGGTGTAGAGAGGTGGGCTGCAGGTTCACCGAAGCTACTTCCGACGTTAGGCAATTTATCACTTCCACCCCTGGAGCTTGAGTCTTAGCTCTAGCGATCTCCACTCCGTGCCGGCTGGCTAAGGCAAGCACGGAGGCGGGGGCCTTGCCTTGGCCCCCGGAGTCAGGTACGAGGTGTCGCCACTCACCTAAGGCTTCGCCACAAAGCCCCCCTGCGGGACGGGGGGGTAGTCAGTAGTATAATTATTATTACTTTTAAAATAGCAGAAGGTGATGTCAGGAGTCAAATAAAAAATGATGAAGACTTTTACGGACAAAATATATAAAAATGAACCCTTAAGTGACAGTGATACAGATATTGATTGAAAAATTATATGTAAATTATAATAGTGATTATTAAATACATTGATAATTCCAATAAAAGTGTGTTTTTTTCACTGCAAAAACACTGTAATGAGTTTTATGATTTGCTGTATTTTCCTACTGATCTACTGTAATTTTACATGCAAAACACTGTAATTTTGTCAATCCAACCTGGCAACACTGGTGACAAGACTGTTTTATTAAAATACTTTACCGTTACACGCGCTTCTATTCATATCAGTTTATGTCACCTACATTATCAAAGGGATTTTTGTTGTTAAAAGTATTGTAGTCAAATTTAAGTTAAGTCACCTGGATCCCTATATGAATTGGTGGAGAGAAAAATGGAGGCAATCATACTGTGGTGCTCAAACGCAGCAGATTTTTCTATCCCACTCAAGACAAGTATGTTGTTATCTATATATATATATATAAGCAAAGTTTGTTTTCTTTGTCCGAGGTAAACTCGAAAACTACTGGACCGATCAGCATGAAATCACAACCATTCGACGCGGAATTAATCGTAGATGGTTATAGGCTATATATTTTTCCATGTTTTCTCAATTTGTTTGTTTGTTTGTTATTCGCCGGGCGAAGCGGGCGGGAACGGCTAGTTATTCATATAATAATATGACCTTATGAATTTAAGTAGCCTGTGTTAGGATTTGTTTTTAATAAATTCTGACATTATCTGTGTCCGGCATCATCATATAAATAGACTATAAAGTATCAAAAATAGTAAAGTATCTCTTTTAAGTATGTTTGTTTATAAATGTATGTATGTACTTTAAATAATTATACATTTAAATGTTTTTGGAACATTTTGCTATAAAAATCTTGCCCTAGGCTGGTTGAATATCCAAATATCTTTCCACTCATGGAAGAAGAGAATATGAGAGAACTAGTGGGCATTGAAGACAGATAAGAATGTCTGTGATTGAATGGATTACAGTTTGATTTTTGTTAATTTTATAATGATAATAATAAATCGGCAGACAAACACGCATATTGTATATCCCCAAATTAAGCAAGTTACGCTTCTGTTATGGGTGGCATAATGGACCACTTTGGGGCCGATCCCAGACACCCAGACCATGGTAAATAACGGAGAAAATACGTTTCCGAAATTGTGTTAAGTTGATTTTGAACTTAATTCAGGCATGTGAATAGTCACATGCCTGAAAGGGTAAAAACATATGAAACATAAAATAACATATTGTCATCTACTGTTTTCACTATTGTTTGCTACTAACGCAAATCTTCATTTCATAAAACCTCATTACATCAAAACATTATATTATTAAAAATCACTCATGTCACTCGCCTTACATACGTCTAACCATCAACAATAAATATTAATTGTATAATATCTAAAACCAAATAAAACTTGTGAAATCCATAAAATATATTATTAAGATCGCAACAGACATTTCAATTTAATATATCAACAAAACAACTATGTTTTAAGCAAGTAAATTATTTGATTTGAACATTTTTTTTCATCAAAATAAATTATTTTGCTAACATGCACGGCTCTTTGAACTCAAGTTCAAAAATAAAAAATTTATATTCCAGACACAATTTTACGCCTACCCAAAAAATGAGACGTTACGACGAATACGTTTTCATACTTTCTTGGACCCAGACTGAAAATGACGTGATTAATTTTAAGACTTCCTGTCATTATATTGATACTTTTATATAATCGAATTGGGTTTTTGTTATTTTTAATTAATTAATTGTGTGGTGTGTTTTTTCATATCATTAACCTGCTTTAAGGGCCAATTTTTAATAAAAAAAATCCACAAGCTGCCATCAAAATTGCCACGCCATAACCAAAAGAATTATATCGTCTCTTTTACTCTAATGCTGCAAATTCTATGTAGTTTGAGGGAGAAAGCGTGTGTGTGGTGCTTCCCAATTAGCCGTGTGTGACAGTTCGGCAAGAAAGTGGTGATTTCGTTTAACAGGTTAATTGTTGAAATTCATTCACATTAATCAATTTTTTTTTATTGCAGGAGATCAGCAGACAGGCAGACGGCCCACTTGATGGACAGCGGTTACCATCGCATATGGACATTTGCAACACCAAAGGTGCTACGAATGCGCTGCTGCTCTTTTTAGGGAGCCTGGAACCTGGTCACTAATGCCGGACACAACACAAGGTTGTTATGGCGACATACTCTAGACCAGGGTGGTAGCCATCCAGTCGAGCAAACACCCTACCACCTGGCTGTGGGTTGTTTTGTCGCCTCTTATGACAGGCCACCGGGCCGCAGGAAATTGTATTCTTTCTCCGTTCCTGCACGGATAAAAATATAATAAAATTTTTTGATAATCACTAAATTATGTACCTACCTAAATACATTTTGTATTATAAAAGGTATTTTACTTTATTATTTTGTTTCAAGACATTCAATTTTTGGTGCAATGGGGTCTAATCTAAATAACATTCAAAGTCTTAAAACCAAATAATAGTTCGTAAAATACCTTTTGCAACAAAAAATATGATTAGAATAAAATTTTAATAATAAATAAATTATAATATTTCATAGGAAACGCAACCAGTGGCAAAATGAGGCATTTCTACCATTGTCCAAAAATAGGCATGCAACATGAGGGTAGCTAAGAAGTTCACAACACGAACGATTTTGTCACTGACCAAGTGTGTCCAAGTTTCAAAAGTTAAGTTCCTTTGGTTAACTCACCTCGCAGGGTGGATAGACCCTGTAAGTGGTGAAGGGTACCCCCCATAGCTCGTTGATGTGGTCTTCCGTCCAGGTACCGTTGACCATCACGACGTCAGCGCATCGGCCCACCACACCGTACAGCTGTCCGAAGATAATAACAATTATCAACTAACAAATGACAGAATTTCATCCTAAAATAGATAATTCTTTATTGTAAACCGAAGCAGCACAAACAGAAGTAAAAAAGATACTATATTTAGTAGTGTTAGGATTTTTCTGTCACGAAAATGCGTTACGGCCGCATAGAGGAGCGGCATAAATTTAGACTAGACAATGGATGCGTTTTTGGGCTCCAGATCGAATTTGTGTTTGATGAAATAAAAATGTCTACTTGTCCATTGAAGTTTCACTTCTACTATGTGTCACAGTAAACATATCGGTTTTTCGCAGGTTTACGGCAAATTATGATCAGAAAAGTCCTAAAACCCTCCCTCTATATAGAAGTTTCACTTCAATAAAATACAATGGTCGGCAAAATAAACTGCGAGAACTCTTGATCCGAAAAGCATATTACACAATAGACGAATACATGTATGACATATTGTAAATAAAATACATTTAAAAAAAAATGTTGCGGTGCCTTATATCCTGTTAAATGAGCTTTTGTTATTATTTCTCTTGACATTAATTACTTGTATTTTAACGATAATTGACTTTTTTTAATTAGAATATTTATGTTGACTTAATGTTAAATTTGATTTCATTAATTTTGTACACCACTATGTGGTAGAATGTACTGTGCATCTACAATCATGTAACACCTGTATAAACTACATTCTTACAAATAAAGATTGATTGATTGATTGCAACCAAATCTTCCTTTAAATAAAAATTCGATAAATATATAGAATTTGACATGCTGAATTTAGATCTGCTTTTAGTTTCTTGCTATCACTTTTTTCATATTTTGCTCCTAACTGATTTTTTTTTGTGCAAAACTTTTTTCTTATCATGTCAGTAGATTTAATTTTCTTTTTCAAAAATCTTTAAGCAATGTAACATTATTACGATCTGAATGCCGACAAAAGAAAAATTCACACCTCCGTCTGTAGAAACACATTTTATTACCCTTTTGGCATATATAGAGAAACGATAGGAATGAAAAATGCTCAGAATTATATGTTACTTCATTCGCCACAAAATTACAATAGAATATATAAAAATGGAGAAAACTACTAACTGGAATGAGTTTATTATATAATTAATTAGACATATAATTTTAATGATTTTAAATGTTTTCGAAGGAATTAAATGAGCTATTGTCATAATAATTCAATATGTATTTTGTATGTAAAGCAAAAAAAGCGCTTAATTTAAAACATCAATTACAAAAAAAAAATTGACGTGGTACAAAGCTCTTAATACTATATTTATATTCATAAGTGTCGAAATTATAAAAAAAATACAATAGTAACAAGGAGTGTATTTTCATATCTTTTTTGCCGACCAATAAGATAAGCGGGTGGCCTTATCGCTAAAGAGCGACCTCTACCAGGAAACCCTTTGGCAGGATTGATAGAATTTTAATACAAACGGTGGTGCAGTCAATAAATAACGACGAATGATAAATATACTACCATATTACTACTGATCACATATAACTCACCCATCCGAATATCTTATAGTAGAGCAACTTCATCCACGTGAAGAGTGGATTCCTGGCTATGAGGCTGGAGTTGTTGTAGGCGACGATGCGGTGCTTGACGCGGCGCATCATGGCGGCCGTCATCACCGGGTAGTGCGTGTAGCAGCCCACCGGGCACTGCGCCAGGTAGCGGAATATGGGATATGTGAACGCACACCCCATCGTGTCTATATACACATCTGGACCAAGTTAAACACTATTGGCCTTACTTATAATCGTTTGTTAAATTTAAAGAACTGCTCAACAACTGATTATCGAAATCTTACCCATAAACTTCTCTTAAGGATAAAAAGTGGTGGTAAAGTAACTCATAAATAATTGACAAAAATAACCAATATCGAAAGGTAGTTTATGTGACTGCTAAGAGGCAAGATGGTAAGTTTTGTTTGAAACAGCCATTGATTAGGGGCTTAAGAGTCTCTTATTTAAGAGATGACTAATCCTTTCTTAACGAGATTATTATAAGTAAGGCCCTATTACTTTACGGGAAATTTAATTGGAGTTATAAATACATATTTTTTTAATAACAATTCTACGGACTCGAGGTCTGTACCCTTTTCACAACTTGATTACTGTTATAATACGGCCGGCGTAACTTGGTGAATGTGAACATAGGCTCTGCGAACTTTAGCGCATGTAAACTCGTGAAGAAAATACAGTGACCAACTAGTACATAGCAATGAAAAAATACAGGGATGAAGGGCGACCAATTGTATTCACTGACAAGTCGTATGCCCACTCATCACACGAGTGTACATGCTCTAAACTTCGCAGAGCCTATGTTCACATTGGCCGTATTATACAGTTTTTTGAGTTTATACACGCTTATTGTTATTTTTTCTTATTGTGTGTGACATTAATTTTATGGGTTTTATGTTGTGTTGTGTACCTTAAGAATAACTTTTTTTTTTCTAATTTTAATACTAAACTTATACTAATGTAGAATGTATCTGTTACAAGCTGGTGTTGTGAGAGAGTGCGTGTGCAGTGTGTGCCTTATGGCTATACCTATGTATATTATCTTAACTAGTGCCATGTATGTTGCTTTTTCTTTTTGTGCCTGGGTTATTAATTTTTAGGCTCTTTGTATGTCTTAGTTTTGTTTGTGAATTGTGCATTTAATGCAATGCAGTGCAGTAGTAGTAAATACATTATAACTATAAATTAGTAAAGTGAAGGTACTTAGGGGCCGTACATTAATTACGTGAGGTGTTCCTGGAGGGCAGGGGATCAAGCCAAATCTTTCCAAATCTCACTTAGGGAGAAGGAGGGACTTAGCGTAAAAAAATTCTAGCAGTAAATGCTGTAAAATTAAGCCAAAACATAAGAAGAATCTCCCGTGAGTTTTTTTTAATATTTAGGTTTATGGCTTGGCAGCTAGGCCTTTAAGCCAGATCTTCGTTTACAACATAGTTTCTTCATTTTGTAAGTCTATGTGTAGCACAGCTGAACTGTAGGTAATCAGCTAGTGCCATTCAACGGAGTTCTTGTGACAACTCAAAAGGCCACACTTGACTATACAGTTCACATTTCTCACAAAACACATAACTACTACTCAGAAAGTATCCATATCCTACAACTATTGTTCATTTTAGAGTAATTTTATGCATTTTTAGAAAATAAAACTGCACAGCATAACATCTTTCAGTTCCCGCCAAAAAAAACAACCCCGTGAGATTAGGGGTGAAATCTCACGAAGGGCGGAGGGGTGTCGAAAAATTATCACGTAATGGACGCCCGTATAGTCTTAGGGATTGTAGGTAGAGTACAATATATAGTCAAGGTGATGAAGTCCATCAATGGAGTAAGGTCATACACAAGCTCGTTGTGGGGGCCCTGAACAAAAACGCCGAATGGTGGTGATAGAATGCAGCCACATGGTTTTTTATTTTTTATGGCAGGAGTTCAGCAGAACTGGCAGACAGCCTACTTGATGGAAAGCGGTTACCATCGCCTATGGACATTTGTAACACCAAAGGTGCTTCAAATGCGCTGCTGCTCTCTTAAGGGAGACTGCTGGTCACCAATGCCGGAACACAACTCTTGGTTGTTATGGCGACATACTTTAAACCAGAGGTGGTAGCCATCCAGTCGGGCAAATGCCCTACCACCTGGCTGCGGGTTGTTTTGTCGTCTCTTACACAGAAAATTGTATTCTTTCTGCATTCCTGCACGGTTATTGTCGATGATTCAAAAATTAGCACATCAAAAATATCAAGATCAAATTAATAAGAGTTATTTATTAAACCCCATATTGCCCTAAAAGTAACCTGGGAATTATCCAGCATTCTTTCAACAACAAAGGCTAATTCATTATTTAAGCTAAAAATTTACTCCATTTTCATATTTTTTCCTGTCATGTCATCTCAGTCTCTAATAAAGCTACTACATCCATAGAATTATTACCTGGATTTAATTTCATAAATGCCTCCATGCCCAACAACATAGAGCCTAGACTCTGGAGTAGCAGAGTGAAATATGGATAGGACTTCGCTTCAATTACACGCCTCATCGTCAACCTTATGAATGTGATTTTGGATGGGTCCACCGACACATTGAATGTGTTATGAGCTTTGTCTAGTATCGCATGAGGTTCTGCAGTTTCTAGTGTATAAATAAAGATATTTGTGTCTGGGTATCTGAAAAGTTATATATTATAAGCAATAAAGATTCAGCAATTATAAGGTAGTGCATGGATTTTGAAAGAAATTAAGGCAAAATAAAGGCTTATTTTATTGGAAGTTTACCTTGCAAGTAAGGCCTTAATAGCCACCCACAAAACCCTCTCACCACCCCCTCCAGCATTGCAGTATGGGTGAAAGAATGCCACATTGGCCCCATCGCGTTTACGTCTCTCCAGCTTCCGTTCCTTTATCCTCATGTACCATGATGCAAATATGAATGCAAAGGGAATCAACACCAATGTGCAGCCTACAATTAAGATGATGAAAAGTGTTGGTAGGACGACTAGAATCCTGGAAAAAAGGATATATTTCTTTTAGTAGATTCCAGTTTTTATTGCATAAGTTCAGCAGACTGGCAAACGGTGCACACAATGAAAAACGGTTATCATCCCCTATGGTCTAAGGTGCTACAGATGCGCTGCTGCTCTCCTAAAGGCTCTCCTGCTGGGATAAAGCAGCGAGATAGTTGTAGACCATTCTTTAAAAGCCTCAAATTATTAACCTTACCGTGTTTATACATTTTTGAAATAGCAGTCTATGTAAGGAGACACCCTGAGCACTACAAAAATATGAGGAGCACACGCCGGTGCGACACTTTAAAATTTAATAAAAAATTTAACAAGACTTTATTTTGGCGGAGCATATTTGCAATGTCAATAAAATATATAATAAGTTACCCCTTGACATTAGAAAATGTAATTCATTTAAAATTTATAGGATTAAGTTATTTGACTACTTGGTGAACATGACATTCTATTCTATTGAAGAATTTTTATTACAATAACAATTAGAGTACATTTAAATTAAATGTAGTAACATAGATGAGTGACATATATAAAAATAAATAATTTACTGCTGCAATGGTAATAAATAAATGAAAATAATAATGATAAATTTTAATTATATAACTATGACGATACGAATGTAAACACAATGTAATCTTCCATTTAATAATTATTATAAAATTCATTAAATAATGCAGTTGGATTCCAATTGTATAGAGTAGTTTAGAGGATATCGCCTTTAGCGACAAGACCGCCCATTGCACTATAATTATATGTGCAATAAAGTTATTCATTCATTCATTCATTCCTAAGGGAGACTGGAACCTGGCCACTAATGGGGACACAACTCAAGGTTGTTATGGGGGCCTATGATAAACCAGGGGTGGCAGCCATTCAGACAGGCAAATACCCTGCCACCTTGCTGTGACATGTTATTATGACAGGTTGTCAAGTTACATGAAAATGTAGTCCTTCTCTGTTTTTATGGGAATAATAGATGTTTTTAAATTTAAAATTACATTTGCTCTTAAATTAATTTAAGCTTGTTAGTCTAATACATCTGTGGCCCTTAAAAGAAAAAGTTTGAGTATTAGCCATACTACTACTATGACTACTACGACTACTACTACTACTACTGCTACTACTACTGCTACTACTACTACTACTACTACTACTGCTACTACTACTACTACTGCTACTACTACTACTACTGCTACTACTACTACTCTAAGCTTGAGTGTGAAAAATCGATGTGTTTGTACTTATTATCCAGGAGGGGCATTATTATGGGGGTATTTATTCATTATGAACTATTAGGAAAAGGTCCAATAATTTACAATAGATTAGTAGGCTAAAACAAACCACCTGAGATTCACTTTAAAACTCAAAAATGTGCCCTATAATACTATAATCCTTGCAAATATGCATACATGAGTCAAGTTTGTTAATTATTATTCTATATTTTTGAAGTAACTTTCACGAGGTTCAGTATAAGCTGTGTAAACATTGATGAAACTGTCTATGACCTTAGGCAAGCTTACATTTACACATAAGTAAGTAAACATATCTAAATAAGTATTTGAAACTCTATATGAGTGTGTAAATAAGCCAAGGAAAACTGTAGGACTCCTCTAAATATTGTATTAGGAAAGCTATTGGTATTGTATATGTATTTTGGTACTTGTAGAGGCTATTTAATAAAATGTTACATGTTGTAAACTTGACTATATATCCTTTAAATGTATGAATGATATACTTAAATATTACATCTGTTTGTAAATAGTACTAAATATAGCTAGTTTAAATTTTAGTGAGAGGTTTACTGATTATCTAAGTATTGAGTCATCTCATCTGGACAAAAAGCCGGACAGATCAAAAATCACAAGCATAAATATTCAAAAACAAAATCGTATATTCTTTTTATTATAATCCATTGCAGTAGAAAATTAACAGGTTTTATTTTCTTTTAGAAGAAAATGAATTATTAAACATGATACACATGTTAAAATTATTTAAGTTTATTGAGATATTTATTCAAGTTTATAAATACTTACATAAACCACTGGAAGAACATGATAATGTCGAAGAAAATTATTAATTATAAAACACACTCAATATAGCTTAATTTCTTCACATCTCCTGTAATGTATATTTAATTTATCATTACGTTTTTGAGTTTACTTTCAATAAATAACCATTTTTGTAAACACCATAATCTGTCAACATCATCACATTTTTATCCATAGATAAAATATACATAACGTAACTATATATTTTCACCATAGTGGCAACTATACCATCACAAAATACCATGTTATAATTTTTAATAAATGAATGAATTTATAATGAACTAAAATAAATTGTATACTAATTGAATTATTAAAAATAAAGAAAGTATTCAAACTGGGCTTTTTATTGTCTGAACCAAGCAAATAGTCAGGCAGCCCGCCTGATGACAAGCGGTTTAATGTTATCTATGGACGTTTGTAACACCTGAAATTGCTATGCGGTACCAACCTCCGCCGACAAAAAAAACATAATGCCCTTCTTAAAAAACTCATGTCATAGCACAAAATTAAAACTGCAGCGGGAAGTTCCCGCCAGTTCATTGTACGCGTAATAAAAGTTCTAGTCTAGAGAACCGCTCTGAAGTTGAGCGCTGGAGCTCAAAGAAATGAGGGTGGATAGCCAACAAAATTTCAACAAAGTCTCTTCGGAGGCTAAGCGATTTTAAACCGCCTGTTGGTTGGGTTCGTTAACAATACGAACTGCGCAATGCTGGATTGATTATGGAGTCGAGACGATTAGTCTTTAAGCGGGTGCCCTGGCCCATAGATGTGACCAGCACTGATTTGTGCTTAGCATTTAAAATAGATTATTATATAATTTAAGATTCTTAAAGATGCCTACATACTGACTTTTACTCAATTAGAATAAGACCTTAAATTACTGTTACTGTATACAAAGTAATGTTACCATAATAATGGTAATACTATTGTCAGGGTGACTGATATTATCAGAAAAAAAAGTTAAATATGCACGAAAGGGCTGCAAGCTCCTTCGAAGATCTCGCGAAACAGTGGAAAAGGCCGAAATATTCACACACCGACCTCCACTACGCGGCTATAATACTTTAAAAGTTTGATGGCGATCTCTTTCCTAAAACTATTCATTTGTTAACAGCAATATTCGCATAAACAATATTTTTTTATTCACTTATTTTATAGTTCTTGATTCATGAGCATATTAATTTGTATATAGCATGGAAGTAATAAGTACTATTGTACGTAGTACTTATCACTTCCATGGTATATACATATTAACCACTATTTGGTAATTTACAAAAGTGGCCACATTATTAGTTTTCTTTCTCTTCTTTTTATATATGGCTGTGTAAACTATCAAAAATCATCAAAGAAGAAAGATGATATATCTGATACAAGTATATATCCCTCTTTCATATCTTTATCTCTTTATCTTTACAGTGAATAGTGTCAGTGTCAATTGCAGACAAGATGAGTTATTATCTGTGAGTGATATACTGGCAGAGCCGACACGCGTACGCGTACGCGCTAAAAAATATAAACAAAGAGTGAAGAAATATAATAAAATTAATTACATTAAAACTAAATTAGAAAGAAAGAAAGAAAGAAATTACACTATAAAACTACAGTGTTACGATTTATTTTGGCTTGCAATTATATTCGGTATCTCGTTCACTCACTACGCATGCGCATTGCGCGGGCCAATCATTCTCTCTCATCGCGTGGAACAGGAATGAACTAAAGAGTTAAAGATATAAAGATACATTTTGAACGCAAGTGATATACGGATCTAATCACTCTTCGCGTCGGACATATATCTTTTGAGCTAATCACTCAGGAGTTACACACCTCTAGTGTAAACAAATCGGTGTTTATTTAGCCAGTGTCAAGTATTAACGATTTTTTCAGGATTTAGAATGATCATCAAGCAGAAGCGTAAAACTGACGCCAAACGAGGTGGAAGTTCTTATTGCAGCTTTTTTAATATTGCTGGCTTCAATTCAAATGGCATTAGTAAGGAGTATATTGAATATATGGAGGGCATTAGCTTGAATAGGCACATTTCAGTAAACATTTGAATTTTTTAACATCAATATCTACAATTATTATTTATTCACTTAACAGTATTTTTTTTAAATAAAACATCATTTTGAAGTTCTCGCCAAACAAATGTTATATAAATTCGGTCCCTTACATTATACTACAGATTAATTTATATATACTGGTACATTATACTTAGTCAATTTCATAAATCGATTGCTTTTCCGAACAAATCTTCATTAATCTGGTTTTCTATATTGAAGCAATATGCTTAACCTAGAACTTTCTCCTTTCCTTTTCTGCGTGAAAAACCTAGGGTTCCTATGTTACTTATATATATATAATTTATGTATTTATTATTAAAATGTAAGTAGTTTGTACTATATGTTACGTATACCACCATCGCCATTATCATCTAAATTCATTCCCGGTGTTGTCTGAAGAGATCGCTTTTTAGCGATAAGACCGCCCTTTGTACATAACTAGATGTAATTTAGTTTTAAGTTCATGTTTGTATTGGTGTACAATAAAGAGTTATCTATCTATCTACATTTAAAAAAATAGTTTTGTATATATTCTTAAACTTTACTATTTCTTATACAATCAATATAGTCTAAACAGCTGTCCAGCAAAACGTAGAGATGAGTCAGTCAGCCCGATTTGAAGAAACAATGAATGAGTTTTTTTTTAAAAAACAACGTATTTATTAGTGACTTGAAAAACGCGATTACAGCGCCATCTATTTAGGCAATCTGTCTATTTTATGGAAACAACACGTTTATCGGGATTAACATGTATCCTAAGTATTAACTCTGGTTATAATCCAGCACTATGTAGGTAGTTTCATTCGATGCGATTGTAGCGACATCTTTTTCGATATTTTCGTCTATCCCACGACTATGTCATTTATCAGGATACAAAGTATTCTAAGTTAGTCCCTAGATATAAGTTATCTCTATTCCGACTTTCATTTAAATCGGTCCAGTAATTTTCATGTGATGCTCTGACTGACAGACAGACAAAAATCTGTAAATTGCATTTTCGGAATCTCCTTGTCCGAATTATTATTGCTCCTGACTTTTTACATTTTTTTAGACGCATTGTAAAAACTCGAATCATTTACAGATTTATTGTAATATGGATTTGAAATTTACATAAGTACTTAGTTGGATAATCAAAATGAGGACCAGAGCCCAGCGTTGACATTTGTCGGCAGATAATAATCATTATTAGAAACTTCAATCAATAATCATCAATATGCATATATTTAAATGAATAAAAAAACAACATCAATTTCCATCTTAAAAATAATTTATTAAATAATAAATATGATACATTATTTTCGTAATTTATTAAATGATATTATTTTCAGTTAGGCGGTTCCATCCGATATATTTGTCCGGCATAGTCAAAGGTCTAAAGCAGTGTTTTTTTTTCAATCTGCGGGTCGCGCAGAGCCCGGGGGGGGGGGGGGCGTCATCGGCAAAAAGGAAAAGGCGATTAAATAAATACTAAGGCAAATGTATGGAACTTAGTTGAGGGTCAGAATGATGGAAAGTGGTTTAAGGCATGTCGTCTGAAGGAAGGTGGACCTCGTCCGTGACCTCCGCGGCCAGATCCGCGAATTTGGCCACGTAGTCCACACTCGACTCCGCCATTAAGGACTGCAATTGGGAGTCCACCTGCAATTGTAAATTAAATTACAAATATATCGAGATTCTACCGTCATTTTATCGTAAGCGACATTTGGACCTAAGTATATTTTATGTTAAAACGGTATTTTAACTATTCTTTTGTTTGATGACTTTCAGTTTTTGATTGAGTAGGGTCTAATCTAGCTTAAACGCACGGCGATTTATTTGATTTTTATTATTCTAACGTTTAGGCCACTTTTCAGTAGCCGTGATCCCGGAATCTCGTTAAGCATAAGGCATCTCTTAAGTAAGAGAATCAAAATCAGTCCCTCATCAATCAATATCTCTTTTTTCACTTATAAACGTGTATTACCTGTTGTGTACCCATGAGGAGCACAGATAAACGAATGAGCAGTCTCTTTTAATTTAAGAAAGGATTATAAGTAAGCCCCTATAGTAGAATTATTTTCTCCGTGCAGTTTGGGTTATAAATAATCGGAGCGGTGAAGCGAGTATTTCGCTCTCTCTTCTACTCACGGGCCTTATGTGGAGGCATAGTGATACGCACTATTGTTATCGATAAGCGTTATTGATAGTGTATTTAGTTTTGTCATTTTGTGGGTTAGTGATATAAATTAAAGAAAAAAATAGATAAAACAACGTATTTATTAAAATTAAAATAATAATTATTGAAAATAAATTATTAATTAGGTATCTATGTATTAAAAAACTATAAGTACAAAAGTTTAGAATGTAACAAGTTATATTAAAAATAAATATAAATACTTATATCTAAGTTTAAAATTAACAGCAAAAAAGATAATAATGATTTTTATAAGAATGATAATCTTTCTTTGATTAGAACGAGTTTTTATCGATATGGCGTTGCGCCCGCGCAACATGCTCATCGCCCTAGCCGGGCTGAGGCCGAGTTTGATTTATGACCCAAACTGCATGGAGAAAATAATTCTACTATAGATAAATAAGTATATTAGACATATTTATTTAAAGACAGATAGTACTTATAAAATAATATGTGCACGAACCCCGAGGTCCTGGTGCGGCCGGCCCTCGAGGTGCGACAGGAAGCTGCTGAGCGAGAAGTCGTGCTCGCCCCCCATCCAGCCCTCGGCTTCGCGGAGCAGACGGCTCGGCGACAGTGACATCGACTCCGACGGCAGGAAGTCTATTTAGAAGAAAAAACGGCATGACATGACAGTTGACAAATGTCAAAGTAGCAATTTTGACACATGAAGGCTACGTTCCACAAGAGGGTCACAGCGACACACGCTTAGTGATTATTTAATCCGCTAGAGTTTAGTCAACCTCTAGTGCGTGCTCCTTGTTTAAAGAGCAGGCCAAAAAGCAGGCAGTGATATAGCATATAATGTATGTACATTTTTGGTATTAAAATTAAATTTAAACAAAATTACAGCAAAACCGATCCATCAGTCTTAGAAGTTTTCTGTGAAATCTTAATTTATGTATAAATTTGAAAAATAACTGGACTCATCAAAACTTTTCTCCTTTATTCCAAACCGTCCTAGTTTTATTTATCTATCCCCTGTGCATGAAATCTACATAAATAACAAAAATGACAAAGATGACCAAAATTACAAAAATGACCAAATGAAGAAATGACAAAAAATACACAGATGACCAAAATTATGAAAATGACATAAATAACCAAACTGACGAAAAACGGCAAATCACAAGAAAAATATTCTAAAATAAAATTAGACAAATGACTGCTTTTAAAATGCTTATAAATTTATTTTTGATTACATGCAAAACATTTAATTTTATTTAAAAATAAACTAAATTATACATGCAACAAAACTAATAATAAACTATATATTGTTGTCCCTGTCTTATGGCATGTTTTGGGGCCCATGGAGTGGCGAGTCACCGTCTGCCCATTTTCCATGTTCCCCGAACATTGCGACGGGCAGATGCCATAGTCCCCATATTCCCAGAACCCCAGTACCACTAGCAGTTCACCCCAATAGCCCGGTACTTTTTGCCCTCATTTCCCACAATAGTCCTACATTGGCCGGGGCTTGTCCTTGGGTGCATTATTATATGGTGTAGACAGGGACAATCGCCGGTCAGTGTTACGCCACATTTCCATTAAACTTGTCAAGGGCCTCTACGTGTTGGCCCCATGGCCCCACGCAAGCCCTCCAAAAGTCCGGGCCATTTTTATGGCCCTCGATCTTGAAAGACGAACTATATATATAAACTAAAATTAAACTATAAAATCTAGTATCCGATCGCTGTCAGTCGGAAACGTACCCAAAAGACTGGCCGCATTGCCTCGCTGAATTTCAAATTTTTGATATAAGTACCATGTACATTTTCATATACATCGAATAAAAACCTGTTATTTTAACATAACAAACAAACACTTTAATTTTGTTTTTTGTATACTTACTTCCTATATCAGGATTTGCCTTCTGCTCGTTGGCAGGAGTGTCGGTGTTCGTTTCCCCCTCCTTCGGCGACTCCTTGGAGTTCTGCGTAGGAGTTGTCTCTGAATTCTCTTCTCTCTCGTTCTTTATGTTCTCTGCTTCTGGAAGATCAACAATGAAAGTCTTAGAGGATAGCAGAGTGCCGTCAAGGCCTTAGATAGGTAATAATTCTTACACATCAATTAATTTGTATTTGAAAATTAATAAAATATTATATATTTTTGTTCTATCATGTAATAATACTAGCCGTGCCGCGACGTCGTCCGCGTGGATTTTTTTTCAAACCCCAATTTAGAAACATTCTTCATTGGTGCTCCGCTCCTATTGGTCTTAGCGTGATGATATATAGCCTATAGCCTCCTCGATAAATGAGCTATCTAGCACTAAAAGATTTTTTTTAAATCAGACCAGTAGTTCCTGAGATTAGCGCGTTCAAACAAATATATAAACAAACAAACTCTTCAGCTTTATATATTAGTATAAGATGACTCTGTACTTTTATCAGATATATATTTTTCGTTACAGCAAAATTATATTTTTTACTAGGATATTCCCGCGACCTTGTCCACGCTTAACGTAACATTCCCGCGGGATTCCCGGAGACACAATTTTTCAAAAAATCTATACATGCTACCTTTACATCTGATTTTTTACTTTCATCATTAGTTTGTCGCATGTCACACTGGTTATTGTCTCAACTTTATCTTTGATTGCGAAAAAATTTTGAAACTAAAATCTAGTTATCAATGTGTGAACTCCGTCAAACTGTCTTGATTATTTAGAATACCTATATGCATGTCCAGAGTGGTATCTCCGTTGCCCTCGTTGGCCTCTTCGGCGATGTTTGAGATGGGTATCCGCCGATCGCCGTCGTGGAAGAAGAACTGCCCATTTGTCTCACTCAACACGTAGTAGCAGGGGAAACTAACAAATACATAAATAATATGAAAATACAGGGTAGGCAAATATAGCTTCGAGGGGAAGCCAATAGGAGGATTCAGTTGGGATGAGCAGCATTCCGCAATGCCTGATGAGGAAAGGCTTCGAGCAATGCGTCCTGATCCACTAGTTCCAAGTCGCTCAACGGACTATGAGCGAGCTATGTTTGGTGTTTCTTTCATGGAAATAATTAGAAATTTATTATACTTATAATTTGTTAAAATCGTGAGTGTCGTGAGTCAAAGTCGTGTGGGAGTCGTCAGTGAAGTCGTGTGGGAGTCGTCAGTCAAGTCGTGTGGGAGTCGTCAGTCCTAGTCGTGTTGGTGTCGTCAGTCAAGTTGTGTGGGTGTCATCAGTCAAAGTCATGTTGGTGTCGTCAGTCCTAGTCGTGTTGGTGTCATCAGTCAGTCGTGTGGGACTCGTCAGTCAAAGTCCTGCTGGTGTCGTGAGTCAAACTCGTGTTGGTGTCATTAGTCAGTCGTGTGGGAGTCGTCAGTCAAGTCGTGTGGGAGTCGTCAGTCTGTCGTGTGGGAGTCGTCAGTCAAACTCGTGTTGGTGTCATCAGTCAGTCGTGTTGGTGTCGTCAGTCCTAGTCGTGTTGGAGTCGTCAGTCAAGTCGTGTGGGAGTCGTCAGTCAAGTCGTGTGGGAGTCGTCAGTCAAAGTCGTGTTGGTGTCATCAGTCAAAGTCGTGTTGGTGTCGTCAGTCCTAGTCGTGTTGGTGTCATCAGTCAAGTCGTGTTGGTGTTGTCAGTCAGTCGTGTGGGAGTCGTCAGTCAAAGTCGTGTTGGTGTCGTCAGTCCTAGTCGTGTTGGTGTCATCAGTCAGTCGTGTGGGAGTCGTCAGTCAAAGTCCTGTTGGTGTCGTGAGTCAACTCGTGTTGGTGTCATTAGTCAGTCGTGTGGGTGTAGTGAGTCAAAGTCGTGTTGGTGTCGTCAGTCAAGTTGTGTGGGTGTCATCAGTCAAAGTCGTGTTGGTGTCGTCAGTCCTAATCGTGTTGGTGTCATCAGTCAGTCGTGTGGGACTCGTCAGTCAAAGTCCTGTTGGTGTCGTGAGTCAAACTCGTGTTGGTGTCATTAGTCAGTCGTGTGGGAGTCGTCAGTCAAGTCGTGTGGGAGTCGTCAGTCAAAGTCGTGTTGGTGTCATCAGTCAAAGTCGTGTTGGTGTCATCAGTTAAAGTCGTGTTGGTGTCATTAGTCAGTCGTGTGGGAGTCGTCAGTCAAAGTCGTGTTGGTGTCATTAGTCAGTCGTGTGGGTGTCATTAGTCAGTCGTGTAGGAGTCGTCAGTCAAAGTCGTGTTGGTGTCATTAGTCAGTCGTGTGGGTGTCGTGAGTCAAAGTCGTGTTGGTGTCGTCAGTCAAGTTGTGTGCGTGTCATCAGACAAAGTCGTGTTGGTGTCGTCAGTCCTAGTCGTGTTGGTGTCGTCAGTCCTAGTCGTGTTGGTGTCGTCAGTCAGTCGTGTTGGTGTCGTCAGTCAAGTCGTGTGGGAGTCATTAGTCAGTCGTGTGGGTGTCGTGAGTCTAGTCGTGTTGGTGTCATCAGTCAGTCGTGTGGGAGTCATGAGTCAGTCGTGTGGGTGTCGTGAGTCTAAGTCGTGTTGGTGTCATCAGTCAGTCGTGTGGGAGTCATGAGTAAAAGTCGTGTTGGTGTCGTCAGTCAAAGTCGTGTGGGAGTCGTCAGTCAAAGTCCTGTTGGTGTCGTGAGTCCTAGTCGTGTTGGTGTCATCAGTCAGTCGTGTGGGAGTCGTCAGTCAAAGTCGTGTTGGTGTCGTGAGTCAAACGCGTGGCGGTGTCGTCAGTCCTAGTCGTGTTGGTGTCGTCAGTCAAGTTGTGTGCGTGTCATCAGACAAAGTCGTGTTGGTGTCGTCAGTCAAGTCGTGTGGGAGTCGTCAGTCAAAGTCGTGTTGGTGTCATCAGTCAAACTCGTGTTGGTGTCGTCAGTCCTAGTCGTGTTGGTGTCGTCAGTCAAGTCGTGTTGGTGTCATTAGTCAGTCGTGTGGGTGTAGTGAGTCAAAGTCGTGTTGGTGTCATTAGTCAGTCGTGTGGGAGTCGTCAGTCAAAGTCGTGTTGGTGTAGTCAGTCAAAGTCGTGTTGGTGTCGTGAGTCAAGTTGTGTGCGTGTTATCAGACAGAGTCGTGTTGGTGTCGTGAGTCAAGTTGTGTGCGTGTCATCAGACAGAGTCGTGTTGGTGTCGTCAGTCCTTGTCGTGTTGGTGTCATCAGACAGAGTCGTGTTGGTGTCGTCAGTCCTTGTCGTGTTGGTGTCATCAGTCAGTCGTGTGGGAGTCATGAGTCAAAGTCGTGTTGGTGTCGTCAGTCAAAGTCGTGTGGGAGTCGTCAGTCAAAGTCCTGTTGGTGTCGTGAGTCCTAGTCGTGTTGGTGTCATCAGTCAGTCGTGTGGGAGTCGTCAGTCAAAGTCGTGTTGGTGTCGTCAGTCAAGTCGTGTGCGTGTCATCAGACAAAGTCGTGTTGGTGTCGTCAGTCAAAGTCGTGTTGGTGACGTGAGTCAAGTTGTGTGCGTGTCATCAGACAGAGTCGTGTTGGTGTCGTCAGTCCTTGTCGTGTTGGTGTCATCAGTCAGTCGTGTGGGAGTCATGAGTCAAAGTCGTGTTGGTGTCGTCAGTCAAAGTCGTGTGGAAGTCGTCAGTCAAAGTCCTGTTGGGGTCGTGAGTCAAATCGTGTTGGTGTCGTCAGTCAGTCGTGTGGGAGTCGTCAGTCTGTCGTGTGGGAGTCGTCAGTCAAAGTCGTGTTGGTGTCATCAGTCAAAGTCGTGTTGGTGTCATTAGTCAGTCGTGTGGGATACGTCAGTCAAAGTCGTGTTGGTGTCGTCAGTCAAGTTGTGTGCGTGTCATCAGACAAAGTCGTGTTGGTGTCGTCAGTCAAGTCGTGTGGGAGTCGTCAGTCAAAGTCGTGTTGGTGTCATCAGTCAAACTCGTGTTGGTGTCGTCAGTCCTAGTCGTGTTGGTGTCGTCAGTCAAGTCGTGTTGGTGTCATTAGTCAGTCGTGTGGGTGTAGTGAGTCAAAGTCGTGTTGGTGTCGTCAGTCAAGTTGTGTGGGTGTCATCAGTCAAAGTCGTGTTGGTGTCGTCAGTCCTAATCGTGTTGGTGTCATCAGTCAGTCCTGTGGGAGTCGTCAGTCAGTCGTGTGGGAGTCGTCAATAAAGTCGTGTTGGTGTCATCAGTCAAAGTCGTGTTGGTGTCGTCAGTCCTAGTCGTGTTGGTGTCATCAGTCAGTCGTGTGGGACTCGTCAGTCAAAGTCCTGTTGGTGTCGTGAGTCAAACTCGTGTTGGTGTCATTAGTCAGTCGTGTGGGAGTCGTCAGTCAAGTCGTGTGGGAGTCGTCAGTCAAAGTCGTGTTGGTGTCATCAGTCAAAGTCGTGTTGGTGTCATCAGTTAAAGTCGTGTTGGTGTCATTAGTCAGTCGTGTAGGAGTCGTCAGTCAAAGTCGTGTTGGTGTCATTAGTCAGTCGTGTGGGTGTCGTGAGTCAAAGTCGTGTTGGTGTCGTCAGTCAAGTTGTTTGCGTGTCATCAGACAAAGTCGTGTTGGTGTCGTCAGTCCTAGTCGTATTGGTGTCGTCAGTCCTAGTCGTGTTGGTGTCGTCAGTCAGTCGTGTTGGTGTCGTCAGTCAATTCGTGTGGGAGTCATTAGTCAGTCGTGTGGGTGTCGTGAATCTAAGTCGTGTTGGTGTCGTCAGTCAAAGTCGTGTTGGTGTCGTGAGTCAAGTTGTGTGCGTGTCATCAGACAGAGTTGTGTTGGTGTCGTCAGTCCTTGTCGTGTTGGTGTCATCAGTCAGTCGTGTGGGAGTCATGAGTCAAAGTCGTGTTGGTGTCGTCAGTCAAAGTCGTGTGGGAGTCGTCAGTCAAAGTCCTGTTGGTGTCGTGAGTCAAACTCGTGTTGGTGTCGTGAGTCAAACTCGTGTTGGTGTCGTGAGTCAAACTCGTGTTGGTGTCATTAGTCAGTCGTGTGGGAATCGTCAGTCAAGTCGTGTGGGAGTCGTCAGTCAAAGTCGTGTTGGTGTCATCAGTCAAAGTCGTGTTGGTGTCGTCAGACCTTGTCGTGTTGGTGTCATCAGTCAGTCGTGTGGGAGTCATGAGTCAAAGTCGTGTTGGTGTCGTCAGTCAAAGTCGTGTGGGAGTCGTCAGTCAAAGTCCTGTTGGTGTCGTGAGTCAAACTCGTGTTGGTGTCGTGAGTCAAACTCGTGTTGGTGTCGTCAGTCAAATCGTGTTGGTGTCGTCAGTCAGTCGTGTGGGAGTCGTCAGTCAGTCGTGTGGGTGTCGTCAGTCAAAGTCGTGTTGGTGTCATCAGTCAAAGTCGTGTTGGTGTCGTCAGTCAAAGTCGTGTTGGTGTCGTGAGTCAAAGTCGTGCTGGTGTCGTCAGTCCTAGTCGTGTTGGTGTCATTAGTCAGTCGTGTGGGTGTCGTGAGTCAAAGTCGTGTTGGTGTCGTCAGTCAACTTGTGTGGGTGTCATCAGTCAAAGTCGTGTTGGTGTCGTCATTCCTAGTCGTGTTGGTGTCATCAGTCAGTCGTGTGGGAGTCGTCAGTCAAAGTCGTGTTGGTGTCGTGAGTCAAACTCGTGTTGGTGTCACTAGTCAGTCATGTGAGTGTCGTCAGTTAAAGTCGTGTTGGTGTCGTCAGTCAGTCGTGTGGGAGTCGTCAGTCCTAGTCGTGCTGGTGTCGTCAGTCAAGTCGTGTGGGAGTCGTCAGTAAAAGTCGTGTTGGTGTCGTGAGTCAAACTCGTGTTGGTGTCGTCAGTCAGTCGTGTGGGAGTCGTCAGTCAAAGTCGTGTTGGTGTCGTGAGTCAAACTCGTGTTGGTGTCACTAGTCAGTCATGTGAGTGTCGTCAGTCTGTCGTGTGGGAGTCGTCAGTCAAAGTCGTGTTGGTGTCATCAGTCAAAGTCGTGTTGGTGTCATTAGTCAGTCGTGTGGGAGTCGTCAGTCAAAGTCGTGTTGGTGTCATTAGTCAGTCGTGTGGGTGTCGTGAGTCAAAGTCGTGTTGGTGTCGTCAGTCAAGTTGTGTGCGTGTCATCAGACAAAGTCGTGTTGGTGTCGTCAGTCCTAGTCGTGTTGGTGTCGTCAGTCCTAGTCGTGTTGGTGTCGTCAGTCCTAGTCGTGTTGGTGTCGTCAGTCAGTCATGTTGGTGTCGTCAGTCAAGTCGTGTGGGAGTCATTAGTCAGTCGTGTGGGAGTCATGAGTCAAAGTCGTGTTGGTGTCGTCAGTCAAAGTCGTGTTGGTGTCGTGAGTCAAGTTGTGTGCGTGTCATCAGACAGAGTCGTGTTGGTGTCGTCAGTCCTTGTCGTGTTGGTGTCATCAGTCAGTCGTGTGGGAGTCATTAGTCAGTCATGTGGGTGTCGTGAGTCTAAGTCGTGGTGGTGTCGTCAGTCAAGTCGTGTGCGTGTCATCAGACAGAGTCGTGTTGGTGTCGTCAGTCCTTGTCGTGTTGGTGTCATCAGTCAGTCGTGTGGGAGTCATGAGTCAAAGTCGTGTTGGTGTCGTCAGTCCTAGTCGTGTTGGTGTCATTAGTCAGTCATGTGGGAGTCATGAGTCAAAGTCGTGTTGGTGTCGTCAGTCAAAGTCGTGTTGGTGTCGTGAGTCAAGTTGTGTGCGTGTCATCAGACAGTCGTGTGGGAATCGTCAGTCAAGTCGTGTGGGAGTCGTCAGTCAAAGTCGTGTTGGTGTCATCAGTCAAAGTCGTGTTGGTGTCGTCAGACCTTGTCGTGTTGGTGTCATCAGTCAGTCGTGTGGGAGTCATGAGTCAAAGTCGTGTTGGTGTCGTCAGTCAAAATCGTGTGGGAGTCGTCAGTCAAAGTCCTGTTGGTGTCGTGAGTCAAACTCGTGTTGGTGTCGTGAGTCAAACTCGTGTTGGTGTCGTCAGTCAAATCGTGTTGGTATCGTCAGTCAGTCGTGTGGGAGTCGTCAGTCAGTCGTGTGGGAGTCGTCAGTCAAAGTCGTGTTGGTGTCATCAGTCAAAGTCGTGTTGGTGTCGTCAGTCAAAGTCGTGTTGGTGTCGTGAGTCAAAGTCGTGCTGGTGTCGTCAGTCCTAGTCGTGTTGGTGTCATTAGTCAGTCGTGTGGGTGTCGTGAGTCAAAGTCGTGTTGGTGTCGTCAGTCAACTTGTGTGGGTGTCATCAGTCAAAGTCGTGTTGGTGTCGTCATTCCTAGTCGTGTTGGTGTCATCAGTCAGTCGTGTGGGAGTCGTCAGTCAAAGTCGTGTTGGTGTCGTGACTCAAACTCGTGTTGGTGTCACTAGTCAGTCATGTGAGTGTCGTCAGTTAAAGTCGTGTTGGTGTCGTCAGTCAGTCGTGTGGGAGTCGTCAGTCCTAGTCGTGTTGTTGTCGTCAGTCAAGTCGTGTGGGAGTCGTCAGTAAAAGTCGTGTTGGTGTCGTGAGTCAAACTCGTGTTGGTGTCGTCAGTCAGTCGTGTGGGAGTCGTCAGTCAAAGTCGTGTTGGTGTCGTGAGTCAAACTCGTGTTGGTGTCACTAGTCAGTCATGTGAGTGTCGTCAGTCTGTCGTGTGGGAGTCGTCAGTCAAAGTCGTGTTGGTGTCATCAGTCAAAGTCGTGTTGGTGTCATTAGTCAGTCGTGTGGGAGTCGTCAGTCAAAGTCGTGTTGGTGTCATTAGTCAGTCGTGTGGGTGTCGTGAGTCAAAGTCGTGTTGGTGTCGTCAGTCAAGTTGTGTGCGTGTTCAGACAAAGTCGTGTTGGTGTCGTCAGTCCTAGTCGTGTTGGTGTCGTCAGTCCTAGTCGTGTTGGTGTCGTCAGTCCTAGTCGTGTTGGTGTCGTCAGTCAGTCATGTTGGTGTCGTCAGTCAAGTCGTGTGGGAGTCATTAGTCAGTCGTGTGGGAGTCATGAGTCAAAGTCGTGTTGGTGTCGTCAGTCAAAGTCGTGTTGGTGTCGTGAGTCAAGTTGTGTGCGTGTCATCAGACAGAGTCGTGTTGGTGTCGTCATTCCTAGTCGTGTTGGTGTCATCAGTCAGTCGTGTGGGAGTCGTCAGTCAAAGTCGTGTTGGTGTCGTGAGTCAAACTCGTGTTGGTGTCACTAGTCAGTCATGTGAGTGTCGTCAGTTAAAGTCGTGTTGGTGTCGTCAGTCAGTCGTGTGGGAGTCGTCAGTCCTAGTCGTGTTGGTGTCGTCAGTCAAGTCGTGTGGGAGTCGTCAGTAAAAGTCGTGTTGGTGTCGTGAGTCAAACTCGTGTTGGTGTCGTCAGTCAGTCGTGTGGGAGTCGTCAGTCAAAGTCGTGTTGGTGTCGTCAGTCCTAGTCGTGTTGGTGTCATCAGTCAGTCGTGTGGGAGTCGTCAGTCAAAGTCGTGTTGGTGTCATCAGTCAAAGTCGTGTTGGTGTCGTCAGACCTTGTCGTGTTGGTGTCATCAGTCAGTCGTGTGGGAGTCGTCAGTCAAAGTCCTGTTGGTGTCGTGAGTCAAACTCGTGTTGGTGTCGTGAGTCAAACTCGTGTTGGTGTCATTAGTCAGTCGTGTGGGAATCGTCAGTCAAGTCGTGTGGGAGTCGTCAAAGTCGTGTTGGTGTCATCAGTCAAAGTCGGGTTGGTGTCATTAGTCAGTCGTGTGGGAGTCGTCAGTCAAAGTCGTGTTGGTGTCGTCAGTCCTAGTCGTGTTGGTGTCGTCAGTCAAATCGTGTTGGTGTCGTCAGTCAGTCGTGTGGGAGTCGTCAGTCAGTCGTGTGGGAGTCGTCAGTCAAAGTCGTGTTGGTGTCGTCAGTCAAGTCGTGTGGGAGTCGTCAGTCAAAGTCGTGTTGGTGTCGTCAGTGCTAGTAGTGTTGGTGTCGTCAGTCAAATCGTGTTGGTGTCGTCAGTCAGTCGTGTGGGTGTCGTCAGTCAGTCGTGTGGGAGTCGTCAGTCAAAGTCGTGTTGGTGTCGTCAGTCCTAGTCGTGTTGGTGTCACTAGTCAGTCGTGTGAGTGTCGTCAGTCAAGTCGTGTGGGTGTCATCAGTCAAAGTCGTGTTGGTGTCGTCAGTCCTAGTCGTGTTGGTGTCATCAGTCAGTCGTGTGGGAGTCGTCAGTCAAAGTCGTGTTGGTGTCGTGAGTCAAACTCGTGTTGGTGTCACTAGTCAGTCACGTGAGTGTCGTCAGTTAAAGTCGTGATGGTGTCGTCAGTCAAGTTGTGTGGGTGTTATCAGTCAGTCGTGTTGGTGTCGTGAGTCAAACTCGTGTTGGTGTCATTAGTCAGTCGTGTGGGTGTAGTGAGTCAAAGTCGTGTTGGTGTCGTCAGTCAGTCGTGTGGGAGTCGTCAGTCAGTCGTGTGGGAGTCGTCAGTCAAAGTCGTGTTGGTGTCATCAGTTAAAGTCGGGTTGGTGTCATCAGTCAAAGTCGTGGTGGTGTCATCAGTTAAAGTCGGGTTGGTGTCATTAGTCAGTCGTGTGGGAGTCGTGAGTCAAAGTCGTGTTGGTGTCGTCAGTCAAGTCGTGTGGGAGTCGTCAGTCAAAGTCGTGTTGGTGTCGTCAGTCCTAGTAGTGTTGGTGTCGTCAGTCAAATCGTGTTGGTGTCGTCAGTCAGTCGTGTGGGAGTCGTCAGTCAGATGTGTGGGAGTCGTCAGTCAAAGTCGTGTTGGTGTCGTGAGTCAAACTCGTGTTGGTGTCACTAGTCAGTCATGTGAGTGTCGTCAGTCAAGTCGTGTGGGTGTCATCAGTCAAAGTCGTGTTGGTGTCGTCAGTCCTAGTCGTGTTGGTGTCATCAGTCAGTCGTGTGGGAGTCGTCAGTCAAAGTCGTGTTGGTGTCGTGAGTCAAACTCGTGTTGGTGTCACTAGTCAGTCATGTGAGTGTCGTCAGTTAAAGTCGTGATGGTGTCGTCAGTCAAGTTGTGTGGGTGTTATCAGTCAGTCGTGTTGGTGTCGTGAGTCAAACTCGTGTTGGTGTCATTAGTCAGTCGTGTGGGTGTAGTGAGTCAAAGTCGTGTTGGTGTCGTGAGTCAAATTCGTGTTGGTGTCATTAGTCAGTCGTGTGGGTGTCGTGAGTCAAAGTCGTGTTGGTGTCGTCAGTCAAGTTGTGTGGGTGTCATCAGTTAAAGTCGTGTTGGTGTCGTCAGTCCTAGTCGTGTTGGTGTCATCAGTCAGTCGTGTGGGTGTCGTGAGTCAAAGTCGTGTTGGTGTCGTCAGTCAAAGTCGTGTTTGTGTAATCAGTCAAAGTCGCGAGGGCGTCGTGAGTCAAACTCGTAAATACAAAGTAGACAATTTGAAAATTACAAAATGATACATAACAAAATATTTCCAAAGAGGGTAATATATACCATTCTGGCCACTCGCCCCCAATGATTGACATACTGACATATATTATTGTCATACATTGTTTTTATTTTGATGCCATACAATAATGATAATATAGTTGTTCATGCAACATAATACACGGTCTAAGTAGCTTCGATATAAATGGCGGCGCGCGGGGCGCCGCTCCCCTTCCTCCCGCGACCTTGACCAAGTAAAGACGGCTGTCACTTTCCGGCGGAGCTAATAAGACGTTGATAACACGTGAATCTATTTCGGATAAATATATTATATCGGATAATAACTAGTGTGATTCCAAGAACAGTTGGTGATAATCGGTACCGGTGAGTGTTCTCAAGGACAGTGGTGGACCGCGAAGCGTGCGCGTTCTTCGGGAGTGATAATTCAGAGACTGGCCCAAAACTTCCACTTCTACAAGTAAGTGATAGACCATAAGTTTTTTTTTAACAAATTTTAATTAATTTATTCATGACCATAGAATCAAAGTCTTTCAGTCGGAAACATGTTAATTAATAGGTCTTCGTATAGTAGCGCAGTTGTATTGCAGTCTACAACTGACGCCATTCAATGGAGTTCTTGTGAAAACTCGAAAGATCACATCTGACTATACAGTTCACATTTCTCACAAAAACACATAATTTCTACTCAAAAACTATCAATATCCTGCAACTATTGTTCATTCTAGAGTAATTATACACATTTTTAGAAAATAAAACTGCACAGCACAACGTCTCCTTTCAGTTCCCGCCAAAAACTCCAGACCATAAGTGTCTATTATATGTTGCCAGGAAATTCAAACAACGGATTCCGACAAGCAGGAACTTGCCTATACTTACAGTCCGCTGGGCTAGCCAAAGCCCGAACAATAGTTTTAAACTTACTCAGACGTTTGCGTCGGCGGCGGTTTCGGTAATATCCTGGGCAACGTTGCCGGAGGATGCGGCATTATTTTCACGGGGATCAGTTCTACAAAAATATAATTCCAATTGGATTAATAATCCCCTTAACTAACCGGCAACTTTCAGAGATTTTTTTCCCATATACAACAAAATTTAGGGTGAGAACCGAGAAAAAAATAGTCGAAAAAAGGATTTGCCACGTATATATGTTTATTTATTTACAATCTTACATCTATACTAGCGGTCACGGCAGACGACGTCCTGTTTTGAAAAAAAATTTAGAAACCGATTGCAATGCCACCTACCGGGTCCAATTATGAATCTAAACCACCCTCGAATCCACTTGAACACACACAAAAAAAAAATTCAAATCGGTCCAGCTGTTTAGCAGTTCACTGTCAACAAACGTGCAGAAGAATTATATATATCTTATATATATAAATCTCGTGTCACGATGTTTGTCCGCGATGGACTCCTAAACTACTAAACCGATTTCAATCAAATTTGCACATCGTGTGCAGTTTGATCCAGCTTAAAAGATAGGATAGTTTTTATCTCACAATTGGATCCAGTAGGTGGCGCTGATCGGGTTCTAAATATTATTTCTTCAGGGCAGGACAACGTCTGCCAGGACATATATATATATATATAAAAGAAAGTCGTGTTAGTTACACTATTTACAACTCAAGAACAGCTGTACCGATTAGGCTGAAAATTGGTGGGGGAGGTAGCATAGAACCAGGAGACGGATACAGTATACTTTTTGTCCCTTTGGAACCGGTAGGTGGCGCTGAGATCGAGTTCTAGAATCCTCCTAATCACCTGGACCGATTTGGGTGATTTTGTTTTAGTGTGTTTAAGTGGGTCCTCGGATAGTTTAGATTCACATAGTAGGTAGGTGGCGCTGAGATCGGGTCCTAGATTTTTATTTTTTCAGAGTAGGACTACGTCTGCTGCTGCTGCTTATTTGTTTTATAAAAAAAAGAAAACATTCTTCTTTTATGACTTTTTTTATAATAATCAAGAAGCTTACTGCTAGGCGGGGGTAGTTTGGGCAGGAGCGGCAGCAGCCTCTGGACGACCACGGGCCTGTCCTGGAGGCGGGCGCGGCCGCGCCGCCAGCGGGGCACGTCCTCCAGGTTCAGGGGCTTCGGCGTAGGGGGCTGACCATGTGACCACAAAACACATATTTTTAGAGATAGTGTGCTCGATTAAGTCGGCAATTGAACACATTTAAACTACCGGAGAGTTTGTCACTTTTCGATAATTTGTATTTTTCTTTCAATTTTGTCTGTCTGTTTGTTCCGACTAATCTCTAAAACGGCTGGACCGATTTTGATGAGACTTTCACTGGCTGGTAGCTGATGTTATAAGCAGTGCCATGGGCTACTTATAAAATTAGGGTACCGCGAAAGTAAATTGCACGCGGACGAAGTAGAGGGTGACAGCTAGTTTGTTATATATACATGGTCGGACCCATAATATGCGTTGATGTTTTTGATTTCAAGAATCAATTGGTTTGGGAATGGGGATTGTTCACAAAAAATTACCCCTGATTTTATATTTTTATTACGTAAAACAGGTTATTTTAAGATACTAATTTGATTATTTTTGTATTTTAAGCGTTAGTTTTTTAATATTAATTCGATTTTAAAACTATTTCTCCGATGAAGTCATAAGGGACATGTTTACATTGATTTCTTTGCCTAGAAAACAAAAATAATAAAAGTAAGTTTTATCTATATATAATCATAGTAATCTGTGCTACTATGAAAATGTTACTGTCGTTACTCATTACGTATCGTGATCATTTTAGTGTTTTTTGTCGCTAGGCTTATAGTTTTTCGTGTTCAACCATTATTATTTTCTATAGTTATCGTTAAATTTTTTAAAGTGGTCTTTAGGGAAAGTCGGTGTTACGGAACTTAAATCAAATAATGTACAGCTAGATTTTTTTTACACCTGAAGCAGGCAAACAGGCAAACAGCCCACCTGATTGGATTTAGTAAGGTCAAATAAAGGTCAAACGCATTTCTTACAAAATACAAGAAGATCGTACGTTTTTTGGAATTTTAACTAGACAGAAATGATTAGGGACACTATTCCTCGAAATGGTTTTTCAAATAGCTAAATTGAAAAAAAGTGAACAATCCCAATTGGGAATGCATTTGCAAATATCCTGGAGGTCGCCGAGGGGTACGTGGGACTCCCGACGGCAGCTATTTGATATATTAATTTAATATGCAAGGTAGGTTTAGAATTGCAAATGTGTTTAAAAAGTTAGTATATGAATTTTTGAACCCGAAGTACCCGAGTACCGAAACACGCCGACAATTCCCGAAGATACCCGAGCGCGCGTGTGACGTCACTAGGGTAATTTCTCATACAAACTCGCCGTAGCTTCGTAGCACACAGCTGATGTTGCTACGACGAGTTAGTATGTGGGATTACCATAGTAACGTTACACGCGTGTTCGGGATTATTCGGGAATTGTCGGCTTGTTTCGGTACTCGCGTACTTCGGGTTAAGAAAAATATATTTAATTTGATAAACTTTTTAACTACAGCGAAAAACCAAATAAAAATTGTTTGTAATAAAAACTTATGTATGATAATTTTAAAAAAATCACAAAAATGATTGAACAAGCCAAGCATTTCATACAAATCATACCTCAACTTCGACCTTAGGCGCTATCGGAGGTGGGTGCCTGAAGACCGCGGACCTCGAGTCCTGCGGCTGCGGGGGCTTGGGCTTCTTCTGCGGGCACACGTGGCCGCAGCCGCACTTGCCCACCGCTGGGCTGGGCGTCGGAGTCATGTACGGATTTCCCACTAGGCTTAGGAGCCTTTTCAATCTGAAAATTATGGATAGAAGCTAATGAAAATTACTACAGGCACGGAAAGAAAATTATAGAAACTGCAATCGCGTTGCAAAACAAAAAACTCTTAAATCCTGAATGTATATATAACATAGATGGACCACATGTTGTCTCTTAATTTACTTACGAATTATTATTTAAAACCTGTTTTTTTTACACCGAATCAATCAATTTTGACATATCAACGACGACCCATTTACTACCCGTGCGCAGAAGGTTTGCCGATAGCCTCGTAATTTCACGCGTCGATGGTTAGTAGGGTTAACAAAAGAAAGGTTGCATAAATAGTTGTTGCAATAATATTATTGTTTCAATTTATTTTTGTATATACTTTGTACATACATACATAACTTCACGCCAGGTCCCTTGCGGGGTAGGCACGAACAACAGAGCGCCATTTAGGCTTATTCTTACACACCTCACTTGCTTCTTTGACATTCATAGCTCTTGTCATGCACACTCGTCTGTTCTTAAGGCTCCTAACATCACCTTCTGCTAACACATGATCAATTTGATCATGGAAGGTGTGTCGTGGCCTTCCGCGACTTCTGCATCCATCCACTTTTGCATTGTATATCTGTTTAGTCATTCTTTCATCATACATTCTTTCCACATGCCCGAACCACCGGAGCATTCCTTTCCTTACCTTCACCCCGACACTCTCTTTCACTTTCTATATACTTTGTATAAGTGTAAAAAGTAATAGTAAGTAATACAATACAATAATAGTAAGTAGTAATCGGCAAACTTTCTGCGCATTGCTTATACAATGATTGACAGCAAACTATTTCAATCAAAAGATTAAAAACATTATTATACAATGGTAGTAATAATATTATTTATTGTATGAGTATACGACGAGCCTATTCATCAGAAGTTATCATGGCATGGCATAATGTATATGGGTATATTCATGGAATTGACATCTTTCGTGATCTTTGCCAATATAGTGTTTCTATTGTTTAAATAACAGTCATCTTTTCTAAATCACAATGCACTTTGATAATAGCGATTTGTTGCACACTCGATGCCCCTGCGACCACACCACCTCGTATCCAATATCAAATGTACTAGAGGTGAGTAACTCCTGAGTGATTAACTCAAAAGATATATATCCGACGCGAAGAGTGATTAGATCCGTATATCACTTGCGTTCAAAATGTATCTTTATATCTTTAACTCTTTAGTTCATTCCTGTTCCACGCGATGAGAGAGAATGATTGGCCCGCGCACTGCGCATGCGTAGTGAGTGAACGAGGAAACCGAATATAATTGCAAGCCAAAATAAATCGTAACTCTGTGGTTTTATGGTTTAATTTAGTTTTAATTTAATTAATTTTATTATATTTCTACACTCTTTGTTTATATTTTTTGGCGTTGCCACAGGTACGCGTGTCGGCTCTGCCAGTATATCACTCACAGATAATAACTCATCTTGTCTGCAATTGACAATGACACTATTCACTGTAAAGATAAAGATATAAAGATATGAAAGAGGGATATATATCTTTGTATCAAAAAGATATATATCACTCTTTTCTTTTTGGTGAGTGATTTTTCCCATGACTAAAATGTACTATCTTGATCAACAACGCTCGAGACATGTCCCGACATGTCTATCCGGGGTCGCTTCCAAAAAGCATAGATATGCAACACTCTGCTAAAGTGTCATTGTCAATATAATATCCTTGGCGATGGTTCGCCGACAAGTATAAAATAAAAATGTTATGATATCATGAATGACTGTGTCACATTCCAATGCACATACATTGTAAAACACTTACTCCTTACCTAAAATTCTTAAATTATTACTTTTTTACATAATTTTTCTAAAGTTGCGACTAGTACACAAAACACTACGTTTTAACGGTTTTAAGCGGCATTTGTTATATGAAGTCAAACTCTCCTAACAAACAATGTCTTTACATCAGTTTTTATATGTAAATAATTTATGGATATATTGTAATACACGTCTTCTGTGCAATTGTCAGATTTAGTCCTCACCTGTCACTCATGAGGGCGAATCCATTTTGGACAGGAGGGGCTTGCTGAGGCCTGTTGATTAATTTGCTCACCAACTTGAGGGTGCCGCTGCAACTTGCCGACGATAACTTATGTTCCGGCGACGCAAGTTGTTCATCTGCACAAAGATAAACTCTGAAATCCACTAAAAAGGGCTTGTCCACGCCGTTTACTTTAAAATCCTCCCTGTCAAATTATCTCCAAACTACCCGCTATTTATATATGTAGGTGTATTTATATATGATATGTCTATTAAGTATAATTCTTACTTACATAATATTTTATATTCTTATATGTTTATAAATGAATAAAATATATGTAAATAACTGCATATCCTCTAACATTTATGTATACCACCTTTGACCAATATAATATTTTTTTTTTCTGCCACGGGTTGTCTGGAAGAGATCGCGGGTTGGGTTTACATATATGTCCCCGGATGATTTCCTGGGTGATTTTAATGGTTAATGTGTTTAGGAATATATTTAAGACTTATTTATAACAACTGAAATTGGTTTTGAGTGGAAAAAATACATATTCAATTAATTATCGAAGTTTGAAATTCACGACAATGATCTGGTAATTTTGTCGCCGAGACTTTTTTACGTTTTTTGACGGGATTTATTGAAATAGGAGACTGTATGTATCCGAAAATTTAAATATGTGGAGTTTTAAACAGTCGGTTAGGTTAGGTTTTGTGTAGACCAAAGCGCCAGAACCGACTGGTAACCATTCACTATTTATCTTATATATTAGTGAAAAACAGAAGTGAGGTTAGATTGAAAAAACATTAATAACTCAGTAACTATATATTTCCGCGCCATAGGAGTTGCAGAAGGAGTAAGGTTTCCTCGCCCCCTCCCCCCTCGCCCCCCATTACTTATAATTCCGGGGACATATATGTAAACCACACCCTCGCTTCTTAGCGATATGACCGTCTATTGTACACATTTACAATGTTTTTAGGCTATAAGTTTTTCTGTGTTTCTGTAATGGTGTACGATAAAGTGTTATCTATCTATCTATCTATCTACCAGCTTTTCCTAACCGCGTTATCCAATCAACTTTTGCCAGCCGCCATCTTCTGTTTCATACGACTATCCTTGTCATGCTTAACTGATACTGCTCGTCTTTACGAGACAGTCTGCTGACCCTTGTACGATTACCCACATATCTTTCCGCCACCAATTAATACCTATCAATATCATAAATGTTGATTAACCACAAAGCCTGAATGGCAGTCTGTTGTTCGTGCCTACCCCGCAAGGGACCTGGCGTGAAGTTATGTATGTGTGTATGTAATATCATAAATGCGAAAGCAACTTTGTCCACCTGTATGTTGCTCTTTCATGGAAAAACATACAGGATCTCTGTATATATATGTATATACTAGTTGCGCCCCACAGTTTCGCTCATGGTGATGGAAAATCGTCATATTTTGGAAATTCCCATTAAATCTTTATAAATTACAGCCTATGTGTTATTCAGATGTGTTAGCTATATTATTGTAAAGTTTCATCAAAATCCATTCAGTAGTTTTTGCGTGAAAGAGTAACAAACATACATCAATAAATTCTTACAAACTCGCTTTTGCACTATTAGTAGGACAGGATATATTGTAAAGGCCTGAGCCAGATGAGACTCCGGTTTGTCGTGGACTGTACTCGATGAATTAAGAATGAACGTTTATATTGATATGATTTATTGCTATGTTATTACAATAATATATTTATAAGTGGTGCGCGCGCGTTGAAGTTAAAGGCTCGTAACCCCCGCACCAACCGGTGTTGCTGGGTGCAGCCGTAACATATATAGTAGGATACTTTTTATCCCGAAAAATGGGATAAAAGTATCCTATGTTCATACTCGGCATTGAAAACATCCTACTATATACATATCCTAAAAAATGCCTTAAAAACTAGGATTAGAGTTTTCACTTGTTCCCTAATAGCAGGTGACTGCCAACAATTGCCTTGGGGGTTGGTGCCGTCGGATTACCGATCCCGCCGTGTACGGTACACTAGTAAATAATAAAAAAACTCACTTTTTCTCTCGTCCCCCGATATGCCGTCATTGCTGTCCTGGCTGAAGGCGTTCTTCGGCGAGAATATGTCGGTGTCGCTCTCCCTCGCGCCCCTGTCGTCCTCGACGGAGCTGTCCGTCCCCTTGTCCGGGGTCTTGTCCGCCTTGTCGCGTTTGTCGGACGCCGGCTCCGACTTCGGCACCTTCTGCACCGGCTGCGGCAGCGGGGGCGTGGGCTCCGACCACCAGTAGTCCAGCTCCAGTTTCGATCGGGAGCCAAACTGCAATGACAATTATAAATAACAAATAAGCCCGCAGGGCGGGCTTCGTGGCGAAGCCTTCGGTGAGTAACGACACCTCATACCCGAGTCCGGGGTCAAGGCAAGACCCCCAACACCGTGCTTGCCTTGATCGCTGGAGCTAAGACTCGAGCTCCAGGGGTGAAAGTGATAAATGGCATGACATCAGAAGTACCTTCGGTACCTGCAGCCCGCCTCACTACACCCCTTAGCCACTCACACCCATGTTGCCCCTGGGTTCTATGGCATTTTTGGGCCCATGCAGAAGAGTGGCGAGTCACCATCTGCGCATTTGTCCATGTTTGCCGAACATTGTGACGGGCAGACGCCATAGTCCCCATATTCATAGGTCCCTAATACAACTAGCAGTTCACCCCAATAGCCCGGTACTTTTTGTCCTCATTTACCACAATAGTCCTACACTGGCCGGGGCTTGTCCTTGGGTGCATTATTATATGGTGTAAACAGGGATAATCGCCGGTCATTGTCACACCACATTTATATTAAATTTGTCAAGGGGCCTCTACGTGTTGGCCTCCCCATGGCCCCACGCAAGCCCTCCAAAAGTCCGGGTCATTTTTATAGCCCGTGGTCTTGAAAGACATACAATATAATAACAATAATAAATAAAAGTCGCCCATTAACGTCGCACTGCTGGACTCTGGTCTCCCACTAATACAACAACGAATCGAAGATCACCGTCACGCTTGTCCAAGGCAGGTTTATTTAAGATCTTTTAAGAAAGAAAAAATATTTGAAGAAATAGCGACGTACTATCCGTGCGCAGAAGGTTTGCCGATTACATAAATAGTTGTTGCAATACATTTAGAGTCGGAAAATAAAATAACAAAGACAGGACATACCATAAGATACAAATCTCCAATAGACAAATCACCAGCATCGTGGACGCTCCATCCCTTCCTGATCTGCCTTAAAGCCATGTCGACATCGATGTCAGGCTTGGGCTCATCCTCGACCTTGATCTGGTCCTCCTTCGACTCCTCCTGGTCCTTGTCTACCACTAATGTATATATGCTACCACCACGTTTCTTTGGTCGGATACGGAACTTTACCTGAGGAGTCAATCCAAAGGGCTTTTTGTATTGTCGTAATAATAAAATTTAATTTCACATTTCTTATAGGTCTAGGTAGGAACTATTGTCACTAATAAAATTTGGATAAAATTTTGTACAATTAAAAACATCGACGCACAAACATATGTATACATACAGTGATCGTGACCGTTGAGTGTTTGAGCTAACTTGTAATCGTTGAAAAAAGGAGTGGCTAGGTTCCAGTCTCCCTTTAAATAGGCAATGGTAACCGCTTTCCATCAGGAGGGTTGTCTGCCTGTGTGCTGAACTCATGGAATAAAAAAGGTCCAAAATTAACTTTTGACCCAATAAATAAACTAAAATTACAAACCTTTAAATTCTTAAATTTATTCTCCTTCCCTTTTTCCTTTCCGTGATCGCTTTCATTGTCCGTATCGCTTTTATTATACTTCTCGTCATCCTCCATTTCCGAGAAAGAGTCCTTCTCTCTCTCTGACATGTCTTTATCTCTTTCCGGCTCGCGGTCTACTTCTTCCTCTGCAGTTTCTTCAGATTTCAGTTCTTCCTCAGTGCTCGGTTTCTCTTCGTCGTCGTGATTGTTCTTGAACGACGCCATCAGTTCTATACCGTCTATGGCCGTCTCTTCAATATTTATAAGTCTGTTTGTATCGCCTTCGTCTATCTTACATTTTTTAGTCTCTGAATCCTTGACTTCTGTTGTGCTGTCTTTGCGTTGACGCTTTGGTGTGCGGATTTTTGCTGTAATATCGTTAGTGGTTTCATGGTGTTCACATGTGACATTGAATTAAACATTTTAATCAGTTTGCTAGATAGTGTATTCAGCTATAATTCTTGGTCTAAAGTATGCGGTCATAGCATTGACTTGTGTTCCGGGACATCAGTGGTCAGATTTCAGTCTAATTTCCACAGGCAAGAATAACCACTTTCCATCTGGGAATGTATAATGTAAAATGAATCTTATACTAATATATAAAGCTGAAGGGTTTGTTTGTTCGTTTGTTTGATTGGACGCGATTATCTCAGGAACTACTGGTCTGATTTGAAAAATGCTTTCGATGTTAGATAGCCCATTTATCGAGGAAGGCTATAGGCTATATATCATCACGCTAAGACCAATAGGAGCGGAGCACCAATGAAGAATGTTTCAAAATCGGGGGTTTTTGAAAACCAATTCCACGCGGATCGCGGGCACAGCTAGTATAGTATGTCTTAGGAAGTGAGTATACAAAACACTAATGTTAAAAATATAATAATAGATACATAAGAGACATGTAAAAATTTAGTTAGATAATAAATAGTAGTGAACTATGTAATCCTAAAAACACAGTAACTATTGACTAGCTTTAATGAATGTGTAGATAGAAAGGTTTTTGTAAAAAAAGGTAAATAAACAAAAAAAACAAATAAAAGAAAAAAAATCAAAACATACTAAAAAGCAATAAGCCCGGACAATCTAGTTCATCTGGAGAGGAGACAAAGAAACACTTTCCATCAAATGAACCATTAACCTGTTTGCTGTACTTCTGCAAAAAATATTTTTTTTTATCATGATATAGGATCGCGTTCCAGCTTCTACACTGAAGAGTGAGATAGCAACCTTGTATACGCATGCAGTAGTACAATTTCTACAGGCGCTTAATATATTATTTCTAAGCCTATTGAACTATTTGCGCAAGTAAAAAGTACAACAAAAACAAAACCGGATTCAAACAAAAAAGCAAATATAATTTTGATTTTGGGTATTAATTTATTTCAGATCTAATGATGGGAAAATAAAATCACCATTTGATTATGTGTTTGTGGACTGTAGGTTTGGTTCATTATCGGGAGTGGAAGAAACTCACCGGACGCAGCTGCTTTTGGTTCTCTTCTTCTGCCCCAGTTCAGCAACAGGTCCGAAGAGTTTTTAACTTATTTATATATTTATAGCGTCACTTCGCGAGACGTGCGCAGTCTTAATTGTAGGAGAGGCTTTTTTATAACAGCGGAGTGGTGAAATTTAAGCGTGTGGTGTGAACGACGTACTGAGACGGAAAGGGGCGTTGCAACTTTTGTCGTGCATTTCATATCGCGGGCTTCAAGCCAGAGGGCGTATAAAAAAATGCGTTTTTTTATTTCGTCTATCATTTACATTTTTATAGATACACCACCTCTGTTTTTTTCTTAATAGTAGGTTAATTAAAAAAAAAGAGCATTCACGTAATCAAGGAAGTACTTTCATAGACACATGCAAATTTTCAGTTTTTTTTTTTTTTTTTTTTTATCACGTATAGGTTCGCGTTTGACCATTATCTCGCACGATTTGAGCGGAGATATGGTCTAAGATCGAGCACGCTTACCTAGAAGGTACCTATTCACACGAGACTTGAAGACACCCAGGTTGTAGGTTTCGGGAAAAACAGACTCCGGCAGTGTATTCCACTCCTTTGCGGTGCGTATAATGAAGGTGGACTCAAAGCGCTTAGTCCGAATAGGAGGTATGTCCACCATATAGCGGTGCCGCATGCCAGTGCGTCTGGTTGTCCGATGATGGAAGGGAGACGGCGGGATAAGATTGAAGAGCTCCGATGCACACTCTCCAAAATGTATCCGATAGAAAACCGACAAGCTGGCAACCCTGCGTCGATGTTCAAGACTTTGTAATTTGTCTCTAAATAGCTGGTCGTTGCCTATCAGCTTCCTGGCTCTCCGCTCGATCGATTCTAGTGCCTCGAGTTGGTATTTAGCTGAGCCATCCCAAAGATGAGAACAGTACTCCATACATGCCCGTATTTGTGCTTTATACAGCATCAGCAACTGTTCGGGAGTGAAGTACCGCCTCACCTTCGATAGTATGCCCAGCTTTTTGGCTGCAGTTTGGGCTATAGATTCGATGTATGAGCCGAAATTGAGACTAGATGTTAGAGAGATACCAAGAAGCTGAAGCCCGTCGGTCACCGGCACAGACACTCCCCGGAAAGTAGGAGTCAGATCAAAGGAACTCTTCTTTGCGGTGAAAAGACACGCCTGAGTTTTGGAAGCATTGAACGAGACTAGATTGGCGTTGCCCCAGTCAGAGACTACCCTTAAAGTCTCGTTCAACCGCTCCACCATAGTTTCTCTGAGAGCGTGGGTCTCGGATCTAACAGCCTTCGCGCTGGATGTGTATCTCTCAACAACGGTGCTGTCGTCTGCATACCCAAAAATACCGGGCTTGAGCAGGTCGTTGATATGAAGCACAAAGAGCGTTGCAGAGAGAACTGACCCCTGAGGAACGCCGGCATTGATTGCCATAGGTTCAGAGGAGTGGCCATCTACGACCACTTGTATCGATCGGTTCCTCAGGAAGTCTGATATCCAGGCGCAAAGACCATCTGGAAGACCATACGCTGGGAGCTTGCCTATAAGGCTGTCGTGCCAAACTCTGTCGAAGGCTTTCGAGATATCAAGAGATACCGCAAGGGCTTCCCCATACTTCTCGATTGCCTCACTACAGATGTGTGAGACGTACGCTAGAAGGTCACCTGTCGATCGGTTTCGGCGAAATCCGTATTGTCGATCACTCAGAATGTCGTTCCCTTCTAGGTACGTCAATAGCCTGACGTTCAGTATACGCTCCATACTTTTACAAAGAGTGGATGTAACTGAGATGGGCCTGTAGTTGGTAGGTTCAGCACGACTACCTTTTTTCGGTACAGGTTGTACATTTGCAAGCTTCCAGGAATTTGGTACTTTCCCAGTACTCAAAGAGAGGCGGAATAGGCGGGTCAATATAGGTGTAAGCTCAGGCGCACAATTTTTTAGCACTATTGCTGGAATTCCGTCCGGGCCACTGGCTTTATTCACGTCTAGACCACGCAATGTTTTACGGACCTCAATCTGGCGTATGCGTATTTCAGCCATAGATGTTTCGCATTGAGGTATACGTGGAGGTACTGCATTTTTAGAGTCAAGGCGTGAATTCTCCGCGAAGAGGGTCGCAAATAAGTTTGCCTTATCCTCAGCGGAGTGGGCCAGTGATCCATCTGCTCTCAGCAGTGGGGGTAGCGAGGGGCAACAGAAGTTTGATTCAACCGCCTTTGCTAGGGACCAAAAAGCTTTACTACCAGTCGGGTATGACGCTAGTTTGCTCCCTATTTTGCCTATGTGATTGAATCTAGCTCTCTGTAGTACTTTTTTGCACGATTTGGCCGCCCTGTTATAGGCTCTCTTTTTTACTTTTAAATCTCCAGCTTTACATCTGCGAGCATCAACCCAGGCTAAGTAGGCTTGGTGCTTAAATAACTCTGCATTTTTACATTCAGTACTGAACCAGGGTTGAGCTTTGACTGACATACTCGAGTCAGAGAATGGAATATAATATTCCATTCCCTGTCGTATCACGTCAGCCACTGCTTCCGCACAAGCTGAAGAGTCGTGAGAAGAGAAGCAGATAGACTGCCAAGGATAAGATGCATAGAATGACCGCATCTCGTCCCAATCTGCAACCTTGTAATGCCATATTCGACGCGAGCTATTACAGCTGGGTTCCGGCGGCGAATATACCGTTACAGCTTTTATCAGACAGTGGTCAGAAGTGCCTAACGGCGATGAAATTGAGACCGAGTATCTATCTGGATCGTTGGTTAGCAGAAGATCCAAGCAATTGGCAGTATGACCTTCAACGTCAGGGATCCTAGTTGCCCCTTGGACCAGCTGGGTGAGATTAGACGCTATCGCAAATTTTCGCATCTCACGGCCAGCGTGATCGGTGAGCTGGTATGGGAATAGCCACTCTTGATGGTGGGCGTTAAAGTCCCCCAGAATCACTAATTTGGCTGTAGGATACTTTCGTTGACCGGTCTCGGCCGCCTCGCTAAGATGATCAATGAGCCTGGTCGTCTCCCGATCTCCACTGTGTGTCCGGTAAACACAAGCATATAGAATTTTCTCTAAGCCTGTGTCCACTAGAACCCATATAGTTGAGAAGCTGGGGTCTTCAAGGAGTCGAAGACGCTGATAGCAGATGTTGTCGCGAGCATACATGCATACACCTGCTCGTGGCTTGAAATTGTGCTCCAGAGTAAACCCTGGGTATGAAAGATACGCCACGTCTGAGGGCGGACTTATCTGCGTCTCCGAGAGGAATAAGAGATCCGGTTTTTCTGCCTCAAGGTGATGGTGGACAGAGGCGAGATTTGAGTGCAGACCTCGAATGTTTGAGAGGTGCACTTTCATCGAGAGGGAGTGCAGCCGCTGTTTAACGTGTCTCTTATTTCTCTTTTTCATATTTGGTTGTGGGTAAAGGTAGAGAGATGGCAGTGAAATGAGGCATCTAATTTCAACCCTCAGATTTGCAGCAAAGTACCACATCTGAAGTTGTAGACTAGTCTGGAGACTGCGGGGACGCCCGAGCCCCCCCGAGACGTTCATAGGGCCCTCTCATCCGGTCGCCAACCGGCACCATGACGCATCCCGGGATTTTTCGCGAGTTGGCGGGGCAGCCGTTCACGAGTGGCTATAACGTTACTGGGGCCCCCTACTGACTGCGGTCGGCCAGCGGTTAACCGTGCCTCGGATCCCGCTACCCTCCTCGACTAGCCTTAAAATGTGGCGGTGTTACTGTTTTTTCTGGTCGGTAATCAAATCAGATTGCTGGCATTTCGACCCGTCGCTCATTGGGCTTCATCGACCATCGTGCCGGAACATGGCTAGGCCATTATGGCGGCACGACTTTGGTCAATGGGTGGTAAAGAGAAGCCGCGGCCAAGGCCTACCACCAGGGTCACCTAATTAGCACCACCCAGGGACCACGTGTAGGGATACAGTTTCGGGGTATTCTCCTACGGACGGGGGTGACATGGTCCCCAAAAGTTATAGACATACATTGAAAAAAAAAATTATGTATCTCCTGAAAAGTTGGCTTATACGCCCCTCTGGCTTGAAGCCCGCGATATAATTTTAAAAATACTTGATGCGGCGAGAATAGGACGGGCGGGAAGGTTTAATGGGATGGAAGATAAAAAAAAACTAAAATTCCGATAATTAATTACCACCTAATGTGCAGTGTTTTAAAACCCTAGAAGATAGATGGCGCTAAAACTCCTTTTCTCGTTTTTTAACTTTTAAATAATCGAAACGTATTTCTGGTATGGACAAGGAGTAGACAAGTCTCTGGTACTCACCGCTGGTCTCGTCTTTGTCGCGTCGTTGCGAACACATGCGTTCGAGGTATGAGGAGAAGCATATCTTCTGGCTGGAGAGCTGTTCACTGGGACTCACTAGTGGTATATGGATATCCGCTTCCGGCCTCGGTCCCACGTGTAAGGCTGGTTTTTTCGTCAGCTTTTGTTCTAAGAAATTTATATTATACTAGAATATAGGACTCGTCTACACTACTTGCTTGAAATTCCCTCAGGATTCGCGGAACTCAAAATATCGTAGCGTTTAAAAGAACGTATGCAATCGTTTTAGTGAAAACTGTGTCGGAATTTTCGCGCACCCGAACAACCATAAATCGCTCCCGGAAAATTCCCACGGGATTCCCGGGATAAATTTTATGATAATTTTATTACATTAAACTTGCTATCGATCAGTACAATATGAAATTGGAATTCAGATTTTTTTATCTGTTAATTTTAAATCAGTACCAAAACATTTCCCGCAGGATTCCCGGGATAAATATTTGTGCTGAGTTTAAGTCTAAGAATCAGCTGTTGATCAGCGAAAACCGCATCGAAATCGGCCTAGTAGTTTTTAAGTGACTACCGAATAAACAGCGAAGAAATCTAAAAAAAAATAGTCGTTTATATGGTCTATTCCAGTTGTACTCGTATGTATATAGCGAAGTGGGCATGGTTCAGCTATAGTAGATTTATTTTCTCCATGCAGTTTGGGTTATAAATAATCGGAGCGGTGAAGCGAGTATTTCGATCTCTGTTCCACTCACGGGCCTTATGGGCAGGCATAGTGATACGCATTATTGTCGTCGATAAGCGTTATCGATAGTGTATTTAGTTTTGTCATTTTGTGGGTTAGTGATATAAATGAAAGAAAAAAATAGATAAAACAACGTATTTATTAAAATAAAAATAATAATTATTGAAAATAAATTATTAACTAGGTATCTATGTATCAAAAAACCATAAGTACAAAAATTCAGAATGTAACAAGTAATATTAATAATAAATATAAATACTTATATCTAAGTTTAAAATTAACAGAAAAAAGATAATAATGATTTTTTATAAGAATGTTAATCTTTCTTTGATAAGAATGAGTTCATATCGATATGGCGTTGCCCCGCGCAACATGCTCACCGCCCTAGCCGGGCTGAGGCCGAGTTTGATTTATGACTCAAACTGCACGGAGAAAATAATTCAACTATAGTAGTGGTAAAAAAACGGTATCCGGAATACCTTGTACGATAATTCTCTCTGGCTCCATGTTAAGATGATCCTCCAAGTCTTCTTGCTCGTTGTCGTCTGGCACTCTGGCGGTCAACTCTGGGAAGTTCTCGTCTGTCTCCTTACTTTGCACTTCTTCCATGCATTTCTGCTCTGGTTGACTCTCTATTTTTATATGTTTTATGTGTGTCTGATTCAAAGATATAAGGAGAACTTCTTGTTTAGGTCAGAAAGTGTGTTTTATATTACTTTTTTTGTCACAATATTTTTATTTATTACACTATTACAATATTTTTGATTGATTGAAAGGAGAGTAATGGCAGGAAATAAGGTGAATGGAGCGCTGAACTCTTTTATAAACAGCCAGAAAGTGTCTGTAAAGGCACGTCTGGCTGTCCATCAAGGGGTATTAGTACCAACGCTAATGTACGGCAGTGAGAGTTGGGTGTGGCAGAAGAAGCATGAAAGTAGAATAAATGCAGTTGAAATGTGAGCTTTGAGAAGTATATGTAAGGTTAATGTAAGTGATATGATAAGAAACAGTGTGATAAGGGAGCGTTGTGAATTGAAAGAAGATGTAGTGACAAGAGTTGAAAAGGGAATGTTAAGGTGGTTTGGCCATGTAGAGAGAATGAATGATAGCAGAATCACAAAACAAGTATATGATAGCAATGTGACTGGAAGAGTCAGTGCCGGTAGACCAAGACGTACTCACCATGATCAAATTGAAGATATTTTGAAGAAAGGTCAGATAAAAAGTAGTTTAAATAAGCGTGTATGTATGAGAAGATTAATGAAAGTTGATGAAGCGAAAAGTGTTTGTCAAGATCGTAACAAGTGGAGATCCATTGTCTCTGCCTACCCCAATGGGAAACAGGCGTGACAATATGTATGTATGTATATTTTTATTTAAGTATTTTTTTATTTGATTTGACTACGATCACGCCAATAGTGAATATCTTAATATTAGGATGAAACCCATTGGAAAAGGAAGATAATACAACAAAATAGGAAATAAAAAATAATTTACGGGCGATCTGAGGTCGGGAAGTGGAAGGGGGTGTAAGGTGAAAAAAAAAATATATCAAAAAAATAAGTGTGTTTGGAAATAAAAAATTAAATGTTCACCAAAATTCGTGGTTTATAATTATTTTTGTAAAAGATAAAAAATAAAAACCATTTTCGTATAAATTTTGAGGTTGTGTGAAAAAAGTGTAAATACAACTGTCGTAAATAACTAAAGATTGGTAGGAACTGTCCTTTTATAATTACCATGCTACAACCTTTCTGGTCCGGTATTCCAACCTTTTTTCCTATTAGACTTGTAGTCCAATGTACCCTGTGGTTTTTGTCGCCTTACGACAGGCCCAACGCAGGAATGTATTCCTCCGGAGATAAACCGTTTTTCACCCTTAAAACTCACCCCTTCCACTTCCCCACCTCAGATTTCCCGTAAATTACATATTTTTCTTTTTGTTATATTGTCTTCCTTTTCCAATGGCTTTCATCCTACTATTTTTTTGTTTTTGCAAATGATCTACCCTCGTCTATTACTTTTTGGAACGCGCTTCCTGTTAATATCAAACTAGCAAAGGCACTGCCTATTTTTAATAGACTTGCGAAGAATTATTATTACCTAACATCAAATAGCTCAATTTAAGAAGGCAGCAGCAGTTCGTTGTTCGTGCCTACCCCGCAAGGGACCTGGCGTGAAGTTATGTATGTATGTATGTAGCAGCAGTTATTGTCAGTTTTTTCTCGTTATGTATTTATGTAAGTAAATGTATTGTATAATGTTTTATTCACATATATCTTACTAGTATAATTTTATATTTATTAATGTATATGTATGTTATATCATGTATATATGTACATAGTTATAAGATACTGATTCTTGTCGAACTTCTTGTCCATTCAAATGTTGTCTGGAAGAAACCGCTCATAGCCATAAAACCTCCTATTATATGGTAAGATTTTATTTCTGTTAAGTGTACCTTTTAAAATGATTATATTCGAAAAAACTCATCAAAAACTTCGGGTCGTATTAGTATTAAGCCAAAGGAAGGTTTTCAATGGAAATCAGCGTTGTGTCGAAAACTATGCCGGCACAGCAACAAGCTGAATGTGAACCTTGTTTGCGGAAAAAGCGGGGTAAAAATTCTCAAAATATGTTATTTTTAATACATGTTAGCAATGTAAGTACTTCGCTATTTTTTCAATTTCTTTTCTTTCTAAAAAGGATACCCTCCCCCTCCACCTCTTCTGCAGCGCGTGTATGAACGCCGCGAGGCGAGTGCGCAACGGCAGCGCGACGGCCGCGCGCGGGTTGTGCGCGGCCGCCTGCACGCGCGCCCATGCGCACGCGTCGCGCGCGCGCAGCGTCACCTGCGCGCGCGAGCACACGCGCGAGCCGCACGCGCGCTCTTCGCATTTCAAAAACCAAATCATTCTTTAGATATTTTATTGCCCACCCAAACAAGGCGATACAAAAATACACTGTTACGAGTTGCAGGACTCGAATTCAAATGCCGTTAGAATTACTTGAGAGTTTATTAAAACTATACAAACATGTATAACACAGGTACATATATAACTGAAACACAACCAGCCCACGTTTCATGCACGATTCAATAACACGCGCAAAGTTCGTCACTAAATAGAGTATCGAATGTACACAAGTCTTGCTCCGCTTGTAGTTATCGCTCGACTGCCTCTTCTTTCCATTGGGGCATTGCTTTATACTGTACAGATGGCATATGTCTGCCCGGCCGGGTGGAGCGAATTCCTTAGAATCACCTGGCTAATGATTACCATAAAAGATTACAATAGACAGTGGGCTGTTTTTCTAATCACAAAGTAAATAAAAGAATTAAAAATGACGAAAAGGTAATAAATTGTGTTTCTACAGGGCTGCAGGTGCGAATTTGTCTTTGTCGGCCCTAGGTCGTAACAATACATATTCAAAACACTTGTTGGCACAGCAACGGGCGGCATTATCGTAACGTTTTCCTCAAGAAATTTTACATAAAGGAAATCTTTATTCCTTTGGCTTTCGTTAATTAGATGGGACAGAATATGATATAGGACGGAACTACTTGATAAAGGAGACGGATACGCTTTCATTCATTTTTGGGCCCAGATTTTAAAATGATAAGATTGATTTCTTATTAATATTAATGATAAGCACGACAGGTAATTAATACATCGGCAGACAAACTCATATATTGTATTTCCCCAAAGTAATTAAGCCTCTGTTATGGGTAATATACAACAGACTACTCCAGGGCCCAGACACCCAGACCATAGTAAATAACGAAGAAAAATCGTCACCAAAATTCACCTTTTTATTATTGCTTGAAGTAGGCAAACAGGCAGACGGTCCAAGCGACGAAAAGTGGATACTGTCGCCTATAGACGTTTGCAACACCAGGGGTGTCGCCAACGCGTTGCCGACCTCTAAGAAATTTCATAATGCCCTTCTTAAAAAAACCCCATATCATATAATAACGCGAGGGGAAAACCGTGGCGGGAAGTTCCCTCCAGATTATCGTTGTACGCGTTGTGGCATGAACACGCTACTCTCAAGAGCTACTGGTCTGATTTGAAAAATTCCTTCAGTGTTAGGTAGCCCAGTTATCGAGGAAGGCTATAGGCTAAATATCATCACGCTAAGACCAATAGGAGTCCACCAATGAAGAGGGTTTCAAAATCGGGGGGTATTTTTAACTTACTTTTTTACTATTCCACGCGGACGAAGTCGCGAGCAATACAAGCAATACACTTACCAGTGATCTGGTTGAGCCTCCTGAGCGCACGGCACATGGGGGTCCTGACCCTCAGGTTCCTTCCCCTGGCCCTCACCACCATACTGCCTCCCAAGACCATCTCCCCCAAACGGGCGCAAGTCTTCTCATTCACCGAGACCAACTTCTTGCGAAGCTCGCCGTAGTTGATCAGAGCGTACAGCTCTTGGGCCACCTTTTTCACTTCTGAAAACCGAAATATCGGACAAGTACGTGTCAGTCAAGTCTGTGAACATACAATCAAGGGTACCGTAAAGACCGCCCTTGGGCCACCACAGAGACAGTCTTTACGGAACCGCTTATCTAAGAAAGAAAGAAAAAGATTTATTTAGAACTACAATAAACACCACTTAAACTATTTAAATAAAAACAAATAAGTAAATGTAGTCCTAAATTGGTCATAGCTCAGCAAAATTGCTGGTTAGGATAACCAGCGCTGATCTTCCGCTAGGACCGTTTTATCCGTGCAGGAACGGAGAAAGAATACAATTTCCTGCGGCCGGGCGGCCTGTCGTAAGAGGCGACAAAACAACCCACAGCCAGGTGGTAGGGCATTTGCCCGACTGGATGGCTACCACCCCTGGTCTAAAGTATGTCGCCATATCAACCTTGAGTTGTGTTCCGGCATTAGTGACCAGGTTCCAGTCTTCCTTAAGCGAGCAGCAGCGCATTTGAAGCACCTTTGGTGTTGCAAATGTCCATAGGCGATGGTAACCGCTTTCGATCAAGTGGGCCGTCTGCCTGTCTGCTGACCTCCTGCAAATAAAAAAATAGGACCATCTGGACATACACGGACACGGGCAAATGATAAAAAAACAGATATGAAGTGAATATACAAAAATGAGATTGAAATAGAGAGGAAAAAAAACCATAAACAATAACTAAACAATAAAAGACTAAATACACATTATTTATAAAAATTGACAATGTTCTACCTATTATGAAATTAGATAGAACGATAGAGAAGAACTAGACTAATACATGATACAATATCTCACTGTTGGGTTAAGTATTAAGCAGCCTAGATCACCGAACCTGGAAGATTCCGGGTCTGAATTCAAATTCAAATTCAAAAGTTTTTATTCAAAATTAGTTCCATTGAAGAACACTTTTGAAGGCCATACATATGAATTAAAAAATTAATTTTACTTCCTAGTCTATGTACACCGCTTCGCAACGTGGTATTGCTGTTAAGAAGAAGCGGCAAGAAACTCCCCAGCAACACATCTAGCTAAAATTTGATTAACTATTTTTTTAAATAGAATTTATACAGAAATATGTTACACAATTACTTTTTCAAGAATTAATGGAGTTGTAGCACACAGTGTATACTAAGTAAGACAGACAGACACAATAAAAGGATAGAAAAATCTAATATATAAAATTCTCGTGACGCGGGTGTTTGTTACCAAACTCCTCCGAAACGGCTGAATCGATTTGTATGAAATTTTGTGTGCATATCGGGTAGGTCTGAGAATCGGCCAGCATCTATTTTTCATACCCCTAAATAATAAGGATAACCCACCCCTAAATATATATTTTTTTGACTTTGACTTGTAATATTGCAATAACTGCTTTTTACTACATGCACATGCATATATATACGGTACATCCACCAAAATAACTTTATTTAAATTTATGTCTGTCTGTCTGTTTGTTCCGGCTAATCTCCGAAACGACTGGACCGATTTAAATGAAATTTTGTATGGTGGTAGCCACAGATCATATTCTATGATCTGTGGTAGTAGCTTATATCCCTGGTCAACATATAGGATACTTTTGATCCCGAATATATATATATATATATTGAGTTTCAGCCAAATCGGTCCAGTAGTTTTTGCGTGAAAACGGAACAGACAGACAGTTATTTTCACATTTATAATATTTTTAAGGACTAGCTGATGGCCGCGACGTCGCCCGCGTGGTGCGGTTTTTTAACTATCCCAAGGGAACTCTTTAATATATATTTATGCAGTTTGTTTATTTGTTAGAAATAAACCTCATTTTTTCCCAAGCAAAGGTCAAACAATAAAACGCAATCGTCGCGACAATGACAGACTTTGCATTCATAGTTCTTGGAGCTTAACCGGTTCTACTCTGCTAGGAGGGAGAGCCGCCAATAATGCAACACACTCCCAGTCCGCCTTACACCGTCCGGCGACGCTTACGCATATAGTAAACTATATATCGTCAGGCCTCTGTCACTCGCTCAAGGCCACGCGCTATATGCCTACCGCTCGGCGTATCGTCGACGATACAACCGCCAAAGGGCCGCCAGACCCCCGCCTGAGCACGTTTCCCGCGCTTACCCTTCCAAATGCCGAAACCACGTAATTATTGTGCACTAGATGGGTGTAAAAGTCAATAAACAAAAGAAAAATTGTAGTTTTTTTCATTGCCAAGAGACGAAGGATTTCTTTAAACATAAGCAAGTAAAACGTAAATCAAGAAGTTTTTTGAGTCAGTTTTTATGGGTAATTGCTATTGTAGTTACCTTACCTAATACTTACACAATGGGCAATGTCTGATAATTTTAGATTACTTTGATATTTTTGCTGTGGGTAGTTATAAGCGTCTGTGGGCGCAGGCCGACATTTGTCTGTATCTCGTTACGTGTAGATAATCAATTAAATAGGGTATAAGTTTGAATCGACGTACATTCACTTTTCACAAGGATTAATAGCATGAAATCAATAGGTATGATGTTTAACACAAAGTGATTTCGAAATGTTTTAATTTTTAACCAACTTCAAAAAAGGAGGAGGTTCTCAATTCATCATAGGTACAACCCTAGCGTAATTTTACGAAGACGCGTTGGCGCGTGTCCCGCACGGCGGGCAACACAGTCTCGACTATTTGTTCGCGTACTTATGGTACATTTCTTCTCGTTCTGAGAGGTAGATATTATTATTAAGACCTTGTAGGCTATTTTAGCGTAGGTATATTCGCTTTTGTATGGGAGTGATGTATCTCTTACGTAGTAACTATTTATTAATCTGTGATATCGTGTACTTTTGTCACGTAAGCGTCGCCGGACGGTGTAAGGCGGACTGGGAATGTGTTGCAGTATTGGCGGCTCCCCTCCTAGCAGAGTAGAACCGGTTAAGCTCTAACTTAGAAATAAAACTACACTAATGCAAATGAGTGTATTATGTTTGGCACTAGTAATATACAATAAAAAACCAAACAGTATAAAGAAGCAAGAATCCATATTTTTGATAATGAAATGCTATTATAAAATCGAGGATCATTTAATGATAAATTCTAATGATTATTATGTTTTCTTATCTAAAATGATTTGCGTGTCATTTAATATTATCTAATTTATTTAATTATTATTGTAATGTAATTAGTTTTAATTTAAATTCAGTTATAAGATAAATTGCACGCCCTATAAGACAAAATGTATTGAGACAATTACCACAAAAAAACATCTATGTACACATACATTTACAGCAATAAATGATTATTCCATTCTATTCTAAAAGGTTCTGAAAAATTAAAAATATTTCTTTACTCACTTTCATCAAAATGGACGTGTTTGGACAACTTGTGCCAGGTCCTGTAATAGAAGTGGCTGACTTGGGTCTTCGTCTTCAGATTCACATCGGGCATCCCTTTCTTCTTCATCTTGGCGCATATGTGAGCTGTGATCGCGTCAAAGTCCTTCCCATATTCGTTGAGAGCTTCGAAGAACAGGTTCTTCTCGTCGGTAGACCAGAGGGCCTTGGGCATTCTCTGCTTCACCGTTGGAAACTTTAGTGGATCTTTCTCGTCGGCCATTTTGCTTGGGGTTTCGCATTCTGCCACGTCTGTAAGCAGAAATATGGAATATGTAGGTGGCGAGAAATTAATTTACCCCTTAAAGATATTAACCGGACATAGAAATTCGGGATAAATAAGCTTGTTTAAAAAGGTTTCAAGCTTTTGAGATCCTGGATATCATGTAGCAGCAGAGTGCTAGCCAAGACAAGTAAAACGAGCCCAAACACGACAGGTCTATCTTGTTTAGTACAGGAGTTCCTATGGCCACCTTCCGACTCCATCATCAGATCATCTCCATGGTACCATATTATTGCATTGTCACGCGATATACATATGCGTGCAAAATTTCAGCTCAAACGGAAACCGGGAAGTTAGTCCAATTTAACTTGCAAGATTCCACCCGAACTTACATCCATTACAAGTTAATAGAAAGCTTGTAATAATAAAATTGTAAAAAAATGGGTCACATAGTACGTTCCCTTAGGATACTTACCATCACAAGTTCCGTCGGGTCTCTTCCCGACCCTCTTCTCCCCCGGTGGTTCGAGGCGCAACTTCTTGATGACCCTCGCGCTGGTGCGCTGCTGCTGTAGCGTCGTCAATGACCCAAGTAGCTCTGTCCTTTCGAGTTCCATCGCCGGGGAGAGTGGCGTCGGAGAGAGAACAGGTTCTTTAACTGTTACCTGAAAGAATTTTTTATTGTATCAGGAAGTATAGTATATGCACCCAACCTACTTATTGACAATGTTTATGTTATATATAGTCCATTGAAATGTTACACTTTTTAGACCTTAACGTGCGTTTTTGATGTGTAGAATAAGCTTCAACTTTGCGGGGTCGCCATACTTGTTCCCCGGCCGCCATCTTGAAGAAGCGTAGCAAAGAGTTTTCGCACTGTATCTCGTAAACTAGCAACCCTACAGAAAACTTCAATTAGCTGAGTTGCTACAGTTTATTACTATAATGGTTAATTTTTAAAGAATTACTTTTGGCCATGCTTATGGTAATTCCCACCAAGTTCATTCATTGTTTTATGATGTTCACCAAAATAAAGGCATGGAGGTCATCGTGTTTTAAATTTGAATGGCTCACCTTCGATATTGTTCAGCTGAATACATAAATATTGTACCAAGTAATAAGGTGTGCCCAGGCTTATTATTTTAATTAAATCACAGTACCAGTCAATAATATTGTTACAACCTAGGCGCCGGCAAAAATCGAAATGTGTGCTGGGACAGTGAAACTTCAACGGACAAGTTGAAAAACGAATCGCAACGGACTAATGGAAAAACGAATCACAACGTACAAGTGGAAAAACGAATGGTAACGGATAAGAGGAAAAATGAATCGCAACGGACAAGTGAAAAAACGAATCGCAACGTACAAGTGGAAAAACGAATGGTAACGGATAAGTGGAAAAATGAATCGCAACGGACAAGTGAAAAAACGAATCGCAACGTACAAGTGGAAAAACATCAACTGACGTGATGATGCGATGATGAATGATCTGATTTACGTGATTCCTTTTTTGTTCGACGCGGAATATCTGCCATTTGGTCCCCTAAAAATTAGACATAATTTGGCCCAGTAGTTTTCATTTTATGAACATTTTTATGAAAGATTTTCCATTCCGTTCCATATGTACACCAATTACGTCGAGATTTATGATCCGATTTACGTGATTCTTGTTGAGTTTGATGGGGAATAGTTGCCATTTAGTCCCCTAAAAATGTAACATAGTTTGGCCTAGTAGTTTTCATTTTACGAACATTTTTTTGTTCCCGTTTCTTGGGACCTTTATATTTTAAGGTGCACGGCACCTTTTTTTTCAAACTAGACCAGTAGTTCATGAGATTAGCGCGTTCAAACAAATAAACTATTCTGCTTATATATTAGTTTAAGATTAGTAACGATAAGGAAGTAAGGATAAGGATACTCGGATGTATTTTACTAGACTTATAATAACGTTCTTTAAGTGAACTGTATTATTCTTCACTACATAGTATAAAACAAAGTCGCCTTTTCTGTCCCTATATCCCTATGTGCGCTTAAATCTTTAAAACTACCCAACGAATTTTGATGTGGTTTTTTCCAATAGATAGAGTGATTCAAGAGGAAGGTTTATATGTATAATACATAATATAATATAACCGTAATTAATTTTGTATCAGCATTGCACCCGTGCGAAGCCGGGGCGGGTCGCTAGTTGAGAAATAAACGATTAAAACCTTTGACACAGGATATCTGGGATCACACGGGAGCAATGGAATGGGGACAGTTTCCATTGCTCCTGTGTGATCAATGGAATAGGCCTTCCATTCTATCTCCCTGATATAGAATCGATGGGATACCATTCCTTCCATCTCATTCTGAAGGCTAGCAACGCGTAGATTACGCCCCTAGTGTTTTTTTTAACAACTCTACGGACTTGAGTTCCGTACCCTTTTTTACAACTGATTTCTAGATTTAATTTTTAGACTTTATTCATTCTTATTGGTTTTTTTGGTTCTTGTGTGCGACATCCAAATTCATCAAATTTAGTGATTTTTGTGTTGTGGTGTACATTACGAATAAATTATTATAATAATTTAATCTAGTGAGGTGTGTAAGAATGGGCCTGTGTGGCGCTCTGTTGTTCGTGCCTACCCCGCAAGGGACCTGGCGTGAAGTTATGTATGTATGTATGTAATTTAATCTAATTTTAATACTAAACTTATACTAATGTTCAGTGTATCTGTTACATGCTGGTGTTGTGAAGAAGTGCATGTGCGGTGTATGCTTAATGTGTGCACGCCCCTGGTGTTACAACCGTCTATATGCGTTAGTAACCACTTTCCATTAATTGGGCCGTCTGCCAGTTTACCAACTTCCAAAAACAAAAAACGAAATCAGGACGCCCGACCGCAAAAATTACTATTATTCTCCAATCCTACAGGAATATAATCAATATCCGACCACAGAGTTATAACTTAAAGATCTTCAAAGATGAAACTTACACTGAATTAAAGAAGCGGGACTAAAAACTGGTAATAGTAGGGAGGCCAAGCGGGGATTTTGGGATTTACTCGAGCGTGGCAGAATAACATAAGGAGAGAAACCTTACACCCTATTATGTAGCCCCACCATAAGCTGAACCTTCTGTACGTTAATCTGACGCGCTCGAGTATTTCAACCTTTTTTTTGCATTTTCAAAAATCGGCCATGGCTTTTGGTCGCGTCCAGTGAGCTTGCATATACTAGAGTAGCAACGCCTTACAAATAATTCTTTAAAATGCGCCACTTGCGAGTTTAAAAGACGTAGCTTTGAAATCTAATGTAATACCAACAGTTTGCCAAAGTAAACTATATTTGTCTCGTTTCTTCCATAGTCTAACCAATTACGCTAAAATGTGACAAGGCATTGCTTTCGTGAAAACGGACAGAGTTGCCAGTAGTCAGAAATTTCCTCAGATTGAACGTTTTTTTGGCTTTTTTTATAGAATATAAAACTTACAATATATACTTAGTACGTAATTATTATAAGAGTCTGTACACCGATGTTTTTGAAAAAGTATTTTTAATAATATGGCTTGGTATGGTTTTCACGGCTTGCTTAATATCTTACTAGAACAATACATTTTAATAAAACATGTGCAAAGGTTCAATTAATGTTGAGGGCCTAAAATCGTCTGCTTTGGAGAATCGCTACGTATCTAGATATACTAGTAAGACATAGCGTAAGGTTCCATTTTATATCGATACTTGTCAAGTTGGTCATATAAATCTGCAAATATGACCCTCCCTCTGATAGTAGAATGACCGCCACTTTTGATTTAAACAAAAAAATAAGGATCATTCTAACTGCTGCTGAACCTAACACTATTTTATGATAATTATTGACTATGTAGTATCATAAACAAAATAAGCATATTAGAGTCGTTCTCGAAATTTTATTATTAAAGCACACAAAATTTACTGGCGCACGCTTCCATCATTCACTTTTTCATGAACTAAACTCCAAAAAATTTTTAAAAATAAAATCGTTAAAATTTTAATTCGTTTTACTGGCAACACCGATGACAAAAATAATGCACGATATATTATTTTGTTTTCTAATGTTATTTTAAATAATGCGATCAAAATTAAGCAAACTTACTCGTGAAAGGTAATATCACTTGCTTTATTATCATTTTCGGACCGTGATACACAACTTTTAACAGTACATTTCACCATTTTGAATACGTTTTTACACCCGCCGCGGATACGTCACACTAGCTTAATGTTTAACTCACAACTGGTGCCGGATATGCCTACAGGCATCTTCGAAGTGGCAACACGTCGGTGCAGTAAACTGCGAATCTAGTTATTATAAGATCATTGGTCGCGTCTAAATCGTCAGGCTTTTGAATAGGAGTTCCTTTGGGGGTTTACTTTACATCCAATTTGAATATCTTGAGTATTTCTGTGACTCTTCAAAACAAAACCTGTACACGTTCTCCCCACAACATTTTTTCTTTTTAGTATCTTATCTTCACAACTAGCGACCCGCCCCGGCTTCGCACGGGTGCAATGCTGATACAAAATTAAATACACTACAGAAAAACTTGTATTATACATATAAACCTTCCTCTTGAATCACTCTATCTATTGGAAAAAACCACATCAAAATTCGTTGGGTAGTTTTAAAGATTTAAGCGCACATAGGGATATAGGGACAGAAAAGGCGACTTTGTTTTATACTATGTAGTGATCTAACAGGTCCCCGCGACGTAGGAACTCCGCATTGAGCTCCCCTACTATAATAATGATTCAAAAATCCTCGAAACTATATTTTGGTAATATGGTAATTTTAAGATTATTTTATTATCATTGCCTTGGTAAAACGGTTAAAAATCTGCTCCAAATAGGAAATTGTATAATGACCAATTAATTGATATGCCTTATATAACCGTAATATACAATTAGTGATTATGGTCATAGCTATTAAGCATCCATTATGTTTTGACTTCGTAGTGTACGGAATAAATTGGTTAATGTTCTTGGAAATCAAATTTAATGAACAAAGAGGTTATTTCCTCTCGATATGAGGTTAAGGTGCGTCTGGGAGATTCTGAGACGTGCTTCATAACTGTTTGTTAGGGTACGTATTGTTGCGTGCGAGCGGGGATACGCGGCTTTTTTAACTAAGTGCTTTTATTGACTTTCACAGGCGTACGTGATTCTTCTCCGCAGGGTTGCTCCTTCACACACAACTAACGATGCTCTGTCCACTTGATGAAATATTTATTTATTTATTTTATTTATTTATTTATTTATTTATTTATTTGCTAGGAAAGCGATACAATACAGAAATATTTATACATACATTTTTTATAACATTATATTTATTTTACACCGCATTTCCTACAAATGAGGTCGGCAACTCAGCTTCATGCTGTGTTGGAGTTTCCTCCACCACAGCGCTGATTTTCAGTGCCGACCCCGCCTCATTTATTTAAAAATATTTCACCCAACACCACAGTATATGAAACATAAAAAAATGACATAAAAAAAAACATAAGACAAACACGTGCACACAGAATAAAAAAAATCATTATCCATTATAGTAATAAAAAAATATAAAAGAAATTAAAATAAAAAGAATAGAAAATGTAAACGTTAACAGAACTACAATAATTGAATGCCAACTAGTACGGTAAACTATAATTAATAATTTCATTACTATAACTTGTAACAAATAATTAAATAAAAACAGAAACAAATCAAATCCTTAAAATCCTTAGGAAGTTTGAGTTGCCCTTCTTACAAATGAGTTTTACAGAAAAGTATACTCATCATACCAAAAGAAGTCAAAAACACCACATCTAAATTTTTTAAACGTATCTAAGGTCCTCTTTTTGTGATTGTAGTAAATATCTTTTAAAATGAAATTTAAATGTAAAGAATGATTTTACGTCTCTAATGGGTGGAGGAATATCGTTCCAGCATTTCGTAGCAGCATGCTTGAAGCAACCTCTAAATGCAGCTGTTCTGTGCTTGGCTGTTAGTAATGGCCTGGTTACAGATCGGATAGGATATTCTAGCTTACTTTGTCTCCAGTCAATTTTATTATATAAATATATTGGTTTATGGGTAGAAATCACTCCAAATAGTAGACAGGACAAATGTAGTTTCCTTCTTGCTGCCATTTTCAATATATTATTATTATTTAAAAAAGGAGTAATATGGCTTCTACGAGGAATTTTATAACAGTACCGTGCACAGGCGTTTTGAATGCGTTGAATGAGATTTTCTGTTCTTTTTAGAAGACAAGGACCATAAACAGTGTCACAGTAGTTAAGTTTAGATAGGATTAAGCTTTCTGTAAGACGTTTTCTCACATCCTCATTAATATACTGTCTAATACCATATAAAATCTTAAGTTTATAGAAACAGTTTCTCATGACATTATTAATATGTTTTTCAAAGCGAAGCTCTGAATCTATAGTAAGTCCCAAACTGTAAGCATGATCCACCATCTCTATAGGCTCTTGTTTTATTTTGATGCTAGGTTTAGCTTGTTTTATAATGTTTACCTGATGCTGATTTCCAAGAACTAAGTACTTTGACTTAGTAGGATTCAACACTAGACAATTTATTCGTGACCATTCAGCGATTCTTTCCAGATCACTGTTAATGTCTTCCACTGCCTTATTTGTGTCCTTTGGATTTAAATGTACGTAGAGTTGGATGTCATCTGCATACATGTGGAATTTACAATGCTGTATACATTTTATGAGATCAGCAGTATAAAGAATAAATAGCAGTGGTCCTAAAATTGAGCCTTGAGGAACTCCTCTTTCAAGGTACAAAGCCCTTGAAACTATGGATGTTCCATCAGGTTTTTGCAGTTCCACCTGCTGTGATCTATTTGTGAGATAACTACGAAACCATTTGATAGTATCAGATGTGAAGCCGTAAAAAGCCATCTTGGATAAAAGTAGAGATGTATTGATGGCATCAAATGCTCGAGAATAGTCCAGCAAAACCAATATAGAACCCTGCCCTATATCGCGAGCCTCAGTGATATTGCCCACTACATCACATAATGCAGTTGCTGTGCCATGTTTTTTTCTAAAACCAGATTGTAGGTCAGGTAGAATGTTATTTGTCTCCAAATATGCAATGATCTGTGTGTAAACTACCTTCTCTAAAACCTTAGATAAACAGGGCAATATACTCACTGGGCGCAGATCTTTAGTGGTCACTGGGTTATTTTTCTTGGGAATAGGACGAACAATAGCTCGTCGCCACAAATCTGGAAATGTATTTGATACAATTGAGCTATTGATGATGTGAGTGATAGTATAAAGTGCTTTTGGCATTAATAATTTAATCATCTCTATATTTATTCCATCTACTCCTAGAGCATTTGATTGAAATGAGCTTATAATCTTAAGAACTGCATCTGGTGTAGTTTTTTGTAAAGAAAATGTTGCTTCACCATGCCTATTATCTTCAAAAAATGCTAGCTGTTGAATGCTTACATTATTATCTCCCGGTACTTCCAAGAAAGACTTATTAATGCTGTTTTCTGTATGGGTGTGAAGTACACTAGATTTCAAATTTTTCCACAGAAATTTTGAGTTACCTATATTTTTATTGACATGTTGCGTGAAATAGCATTTTTTTTCACTAATCAGAGCTGTTGATGACAGGCGCTTTAAATCTAAATAATATTGCTTGTGGGTGTCAAGTTTAGATTTTTGAAATCTACTCTTGGCTTGATCTCTAAGCTTAAACATTAATTTGATGTTATCTGTGATCCAAGGCGTAGGTGGTGTTTTGAATACCTTATTTTTCTTAGGCGCATGGAGATCGAAAAGCCTGATAATGTTAGTAGTGAGGGTATTGACCAACATATTGACATCAACTTCACTCCACAAGTATTGCCAAGGAATGAGTTCTAAGTCACGTTCAAATATGCTTGGAATTATATCCGTAAGTGGTCGAAAGGTTACTATACGCGGTATGGGTTTTACTTTTTTAATTCGACTCTCACAAGTTATGAAGGAGTGATGATTAAGTTCGCTTATATGATCTACTACCACTGTATATGAATCAAAGTCTGTACATATAACGTCAATTAGAGAGGAGCTATGATCTAAGTGATGAGTGGCTGAATCTACTATCTGTGTTAATTTGAAGTGACTGAGAAATTCACAAATTCTTTTTGAATTAGAGCTATATGTGTCTAGCATGTTGACATTAAAGTCTCCAAGCAAAATTATGTTATCATATGGAGCAAGAGAAATAGCACTCTCACTTATTCCGTCGAGAAATCTGTTCAATTCTAGCCACGGTGGCCTGTATGCTGTCCCTATCAGAATAGTATTGCCATTTAACTTTAAAGACATCCAAAGTTGCTCAACATCCGGACGTTCTGGATATATCCTGATTTTTGCATTAATCTCAGACCTAATATAAAATGCCACTCCTCCCCCCCTACCCCCACGTACAGATTGAGGTCTTGGTACATGCCTCAGTCTGTATCCTGGCACGTATGGCGCTCGACCCTCTTCACCCGGCCGAAGCCAAGTCTCATTTATAGCCATGATATCCACCGAGTGTTTGTCCATAGCAATTAAAAACTCATCTTGATTTGTACCTAGAGATCCAGCATTCAAAAGCCCAAACTTTAACAAATTATTTGAAATCATTTATAATAATAATGAAAATTAAAAATAACTTACTACATCCCAGAATGAAAATTAGGGTAAAATATGTATGAGGCTTCCGTTCAATTGATTTAATATACATTTTGTCTATTAACCTGTATTCAGTAGAGATGTACGGCAAACTAATGAATTTCCATATACGTACACGATATTGGCATGTTATACGTAAGTCTAATACAGATGTCATGTGAGTAGTTAGCGAAGATTTAAATATATATATGTTGTTATTTATTCTGTATGTACAGTATAATATTAAAATAATACACTTTATATCATAACTTAACGATTGAACTGATAGTATATATCTGCGGCGCATAACGCTTATAACTAAAAAAATAAGAAAATGCTATAAAAATAATACAGGAACAATAGATTAAGAATATTACAAAGTACTCTTGAATGAGCCAATATTTTCGAAGACGTCGTTTTCGTTACGAATTCTAACCACAGGATCCCCCGATTTACGTCGTGAAAGAATTCGGCCGCGCCTGGTCCAAATAAATTGCCATCCATGGTGCCGACCGGCATCACGCGCCAATCGAAATAATTGCCGATTAGACTTTGTTAGGCGCTCATTTACATAAAATCGGACTGGTTTTCCCGCGAGACCAATATCGCTGGTGTCAGCATTGCGCCGTACACGAGCATTGTGTAGTAGGTCATCACGGAGATCACGGCGCGCCAAGCGCACCACTATGTCTCCTACCGCGCGTAGCTCGTTCATAGTTCTCCTTTTACAGTATGCTAAACTCTTCCTTCACTCAACTGCCCACTAAACTCACCATTAAACTCGTCCCTGTCTCCTACTTAACTCTTCTTTCAACTCTCTCGTATCGCACTTGTCGCTTCGCTGCCTTCAACTGAACAACCCTACTTATGTACCCGGTATAATCTTCTGGAAACCATAATATCGAAATTCTTTTCGATACTCTTATACGAGTATTTACTGTCTGTCCCTTTCTAAACATCTATTTATCGCTGTCTTTTTCTTCACGAACCCTCTATTTTTCTAACCGACTTACGCTGCCAGAAAGTTCTACTCTTGGTCGCCACAGTATATTGATCGAATTCTTTATACAATCTTTATCTACGTCATACATTCTTCACTGAAACTGTTTCCTTCATTGTCATTTTAATTAAATTCAAGCACATATTTTATAGTTGTAAATTAGCTCTACTTCCTGTTCTATATACGCAGAAGTGACAACAATGGTTTAAAATGTCTTTCATAAACATTACAAAAATGCTAATATTTACAAGAATAATTATTTAATTTACTAATATAATATGTCAATAAGTCATTTTTTATAAATATATCAATATTTGAAACCAAAAAAAGGGGACGAGGGCTGTCTGATTGCACCCCTGTCGCCCAAGTCGGCCATACTTAGCCCGCTGAACGACAGAGACACATTACCGTATTATAAGAGAATCGTCACAATAGCCATGTCCGTTACATCGAAACAATAAAAACTATAGCGAGCCGGCACATTTTGTATATTCCGAACGCACCGATCGCAGGGCGAAGTTTTGCAAATGGAACACGTTTGAAAAAACAATTCGCGGCAAAAAGGAACCTCGGGTCGAGTGTGGCGGGAAAAAAAAACTATCATTTTTTTTCCAAATTCAAAGATTTTATTCTAATTTTTAAAAAGTGAGATTGCAAATAGATTTATTTTTTAAATTATTGTGTAGTGACTTTAAATGGTATAAAATGGGTGTTTTTAAATTTAATATCCTAGTAATTATATGTGTGTGCAGTAATTTAATAAGCGAGTCCGCGACGCTATCAAAGGAAGCGTATTTATCAGTGGTAAGTCAAACATTACGCAATCATCCCTACTTAATATTATAAATGTGAATATAAGTTTGTTTGTTACGCTATCACGCGAAAGCTACTCAACCGATCATCATGAAACTTTGTACACATATTCTTGGAGGTATTAGAAGTAACATAGGATACTTTTTATGAAAAAAATCCACGCGGACGAAGTCACGGGCAGAAGCTAGTAATTAATTTAAAAAATACATTGCGAACCTTCTCCTTTTTTTAAAAATCGGCTAATAAAAAAGCGGAAGGAAAGTAAGAAACACGAAATTTTAGATACTTGCTTCTGGTTAAAAACAAACGTACACATATGTCGGCAACTTCATAAATTCAACCCCTAAGGAGTTAAAAAAGTGTAATTTTTTTTCTTAAACTATGACTATTTATAATCTATGCCAGAGAATTACTATAATAAGTAATTCGTAAGATATATACACCTCAAACAAAAAATCACTAAATTAATGTCACACATAAAAACAAAATTACCTATAAAGCGTGTTAAATTCTAAAAAAAAAACTAAAAATTGAGTTGTAAAAAAGAGTACAGAACTCGAGTCCGTGGAGTTTTTAAAAAGAGAAAAAAATCTACGCCAGAGATTCTCAAACTATTTTGGGCGGAGTTTTTGGCGGGAACTAAAAGGAGATGTTGGGCCATGCAGTTTTATTTTCTAAAAATGTGTAAGATGACTCTAAAATTAACAATAGTTGTAAGATATTTATTGTTTTTGAGTAGTATTTTGAGTTTTGAAAAATGTGCACTATATGGTCAAATGTAGCCTTTTGAGTTGTTACAAGAATTCCGTTGAATGGCACCAGCTGATTGCCTACAGTTCAGCTGAGCTACACATAGGCTTAAGAAAATGAAGAAACTATATTTTAATTTAAGATCTGGCTTAAAGGCCTAGCTGCCAAGCCATAAATCTAAATTAAAAAAATATATTTTGATCCAGAGGCCCCTTATCCAAAATGAACGGATACCTCAGATCTTCAAAGCCAAATTAATTTAAATTCCAGTCTCTGGTTTTTTGGTATAAATAAAAAATACTTTGCTTTTGGTTAAATGAGTGAACTTGACATCTTTCTCTCATCAAAATTTTACAAAATAAATTGAAGACGTGAGTGGATGAAGGTGATATGTCGCATATTCGGTTTATTCGTTTTTTTTGCGTAGATGAAGTTTATAAGTCGATACCAAATGACAGACCTTAGACCATAGATATAAGGCATATTTAAAAAAATAAAGAGTTGCAAAGGTGTTAAGTTCAGTTCAGTGTAAAATAAAATTAAAACTTTGATCTCGATTTACTCAGAATTGGAATTATGCGACTTATCACCTTCATCCACTCATGTCTTCAATTCAGTCGGTGTCAAATAAAACTTAAAAATCGCTATATTTTGTTGGCCTGTAATAGCAACGCAATATCAATGTTACTTACTATACCTATCTCTGTAAACTGTAATATTTAACAACCTTATGTTTGTTAAGTAACCACAATAATTGGAACTATTCAAGTATTTGCCCGAAAGCCTTAGTGGCTTAGTCGCTAATGCATTCCCTTTTCAAATGACATGGGTTTGAATACTAGACGCATAGCACGCATCACTTATTCACTTCATAACTTCTTATGGGAGGGTAAACCGCTTAGTTACGGCGCCAGTCCGTCTGGCTTCCCTTTCTCTAACGCATACGGCAGCGGTAGACAGGCTCCTCCTCTTTCACATTAACCCACAGCGCTAGCGCCGTATTTGATAATTAGATTAAATAATAATACTAATTTCTAATGTACATATTCAAGAATTGTAACTAAGAATAAAATATATTTTATATTCAATAAAAGATTTTAATAAAATTTAAATAAATTAAGTAATAACCTAAGCTTTTCTCAAGTTACACAATTTGAATATTTAATAGTTCAACTTAGATTAGTTTAAGTCATCACTTCTGTCCACGAGCGGGCGGCAGCGGGCGTCGAGGTCTGGGGGATCAGATAGAGCTCCGCCCGCACTAATGCCGCGAGAGGGCGCGAGAGGCAGTCGCGCGACCGTCTAAGGGCCGGGGAAACATCATTACCCGGCCCGCACACAGGAGAAGCCGCCTCTGTTTATGAGGCGGCAAGCCGCTGCCGGGGTTGCGGGTTAAGCTCGCGCATGTACCGTGACCCCGGCGCTAGGCGGAAAGAAGGCTCCCATGGGGTTTTAGTGGGTATACCGGCGCCGGTCGTATTGATGAATCGGCGTCGGGGAGCCCCACACACCGGCCGCGCTGATCCCCCGCGCGGCTGATCGTGCGGCAACGCATTTCCCCATATAAAAAAAAAAGAAAAAAGCTTCTGTCGGTCGTCCCGAGATGCACACGTTTTTTTAGGTATATGGCTTTAAGCTATGAGGCCACCCTTTCCTTCTTTACTTCTATGAAGGTGACATTACTGCCTGGCACTAACGGAAGACTAGCATCTGCTGAGTTAGGGCCTGTTTAGAGTTAGTTAACCTTTGGCATTTGTTAAACTGCTGTATAATTTCCATTTCGAAACGTATTTTCTACGTTATTTACTATGGTCTCGGTGTCTGGGATCAGCCCCAGAGTGGTCCGTTGTATATGTTAGACAACTCTGGTTTCCGGTTAGCTGCGCGCCTTCGCTTAGGGTCTCCATATTGCATACCACACCGCTGCCAGTGTGGAACTATGATGGATTCGAATGGACACCACGGATTATCATGTCTACATAGTGTTGGTCGAAGATCTGGCCATGCCACCCTCAATGACATCATGCGCCGAGCTCTTGTCAGCGTTGGCGTACCAGTCATCCTAGAGCCAAATGGCTTGATGCGCGACGATGGCAAGAGGCTGGATGGAATGTCACTTATTCCTTGGAAGACGGGAAGGCCGCTTGTGTGGCACGCGACATGCGTTGACACTCTGGCGGCATCTCATCGTCCATTACCTAAGTCAGGGGCTGGCAACGCTGCTTCAACAGCTGAAGATCTCAAACGGCGCAAATTTGGAACCCTAGAAAGGGGCTACATATTTTTGCCATTTGGAGTTGAAACTTTAGGTCCGTGGGGTCGATCGGCAAAGGGCTTCTTCGCAGAAATTTGTAAGAAACTCTTTGATATCACCCGTGATCAGAAGGCTGGTTCGTTTTTCGCGCAACGAATCAGCATTGCCATACAGCGTGGCAATGCAGCCAGCCTTTTGGGCACGCTTACTTCTAGCAGCGATTTGTTACATTCTTTATATAAATTTATATACAATTTAGTTTATTTTTAAATGTTTAGTTAAGCTATTCTCATATATATCTATTTTAATGTTATATGAAAATAAATTAAAAACGGCAATAAACTTCACAAAAATTTTAATAAATTATTAAAAGTTGATGTTCCTAAAAACATTTTCAAATATTTAACTGAGTATAATATCTCAAATTACCTATTATATTTAAATGTATAGTATAATACATTACAATTTTACCACGTGCAAACAACGGTGAACGAAAACATCGTGATGCAACCTGCACATCGATATAACCGACATGACAAACCTGCCAAGCCGCCTTGGACAAGCGTGGCGGGTATGCTGTCCACTCCCCATATAAAGGGAGGCCCGAGCCCAGCAGTGGGACAGTTATGGGCTGTTATTATATACACATATATTATATATTAATCATATTTCCTTAAAAACAACAAAATGTCGCTATATCAAGTTTACCAGGAAACGAAAAAAACATTCTAACAATTACACTATTTTAGGCAACACATAAGCTCAAGTGGATTAAGACCTTGAGACCTTGGAATTCCAATTGATAGAGAATTACGTTTCAATCAAACACAAAGATAATATTGTAACAACTCTGATACGGACAACCAGAAAACCAAACTGCATATCTGAAACGGCACATTTATTACCCGTCGGCATTTGAACTAATAACATTGAAACTATTTTATGGTCGTCTTCTTTTGTTTACTTATTGGTATACGACCCATTTTTGTATTGCGATCATTAGCTAGGTGTTACGGATTTAAAGTACAAGCTGCTTCTAGGAAATTCGGTCCACGCGGCCGGGCGTGCATCAACATATAGCATCTGTGCGGTGTAAAGCTATGGCTTGATTGAGGGAGAACCACGATCGAAGCGAGTCTTGTGTATTACAATCGGGAACCATAGTGACGGACTTTGTGTGTTTTATTGAATTACGACCTTCTGGATTACGTTTGGATTTGTTGTGTTCGGTTATATTGTACCTGTGTTATACGTGTTTGTATAGTTCTAATAAACTCTATAGTAATTCTAACGGCATTTTAATTCGAGTCTCGCGACTCGTAACAATATTATAAGTGCTGTGTTATGTCATTAAGGTTTTATTTTAAGATGGGGGAAAGAATTTGAAGAGAGTACTATGATATTGGACGTGATGTAAGGCTCTTGAATAAATATAACTTCGATCTTAAAATTGGCTTTTATTTTCACTTTAGTATCTTCAGTAGTACAAAATGTCTCTCTCGTAACCGACTTCCAAAAGGAGGAGGTTTTCAACTTGGTCGGTATTTTTTTTAATATATGTAAACCGATTACACTGAGATTTATGATCCGATCTAAGTGATTCTTCTTTAGTTTGGTGCGGAATAGTTGCCATTTAGTCCCCTAAAAATTTAACATAGTTTAGTCCAGTAGTTCCCGTTTCTTGGGACCTATATTTTTTGAAAGAAAGTGAATGAAAGAAGAGAGAAAGAGTAAAGCGCAAAATCTGCGGAGTGACGCTCGCGGACCGCGTTCGTAATACCGAAGTAAGAAAGAGAGTTGGTCTGAAAGAAAGTGTCGGGGTGAAGGTAAGGAAAGGAATGCTCCGGTGTTTCGGGCATTTGGAAAGAATGAATGATGAAAGAATGACTAAACAGATATACAATGCAAAAGTGGATGGATGCTGAAGTCGCGGAAGGCCACGACACACCTTCCATGATCAAATTGATCTTGTATTAGCAGAAGGTGATGTCAGGAGCCTCAAGAACAGACGAGCGTGCATGACAAGAGCTATGAATGTCAAAGAAGCAAGTGAGGTGTGTAAGAATAAACCTAAATGGCGCTCTGTTGTTCGTGCCTACCCCGCAAGGGACCTGGCGTGAAGTTATGTATGTATGTATTATGTATGTATATTTTTTAAGGTGCGGGGCACCTTTCGTTGACCTAGCCAGAGCTAGACACTAAAAAGTAACAAATAAAAACAAAACTTCTTTTAAAAAAACCGACTTCAAAAAGGAAAAAGTATAAAACAACTTATTTGTAAAGCTATTTTTAATTAAAATATCTTAATAAAACTACGTTTTACCGGTTTTAAGCGCGGTAATACAACCCACAGCCTGGTGGTAGGGCATATGCCCGACTGGATGGCTACCACCCCTGGTCTAAAGTATGTCGCCATAACAACCTTGAGTTGTGTTCCGGCATTAGTGACCAGGTTCCAGTCTCCCTTAAGAGGGCAGCAGCGCATTTTAGCACCTTTGGTGTTGCAAATGTCCATAGGCGAGGGTAACCGCTCTCCATCAAGTGGGCCGTCTGCCTGTCTGCTGATCTCCTGCAATAAAAAAAAAAAAAAAATTATTTTATTTAGGTTTATCCGACGTTTCGGCCGCTTTTCAGTTGCCGTGGTCACGGAAGACAAAGATGACATTTGTCAAACGTGTATTGTCAAAGTTTTTATTCAGCCTACCGCCAACTTGTTTATTTTTAGGCTAGGAAAAGCGGCCGAATCGTCGGATAAACCTAAATAAAATAAAATACCGCGCTTAAAACCGTTAAAACGTAGTTTTATTATGTGTACAAGTCGCGAAAACTTAAAATATCTTATTGTTAATATATATTATGTAAAACATCTTGAAGTCGGTGCAAAGTAAAACATAAAAATTACTATATTTTGAAAATTTCTAAGCACCGACTTTAAGATGTGTTAGATAACATATAATACAAACAAGATATTATAATTGAAAATAGCTTTAGAAATAAGTTCTTTTATACTTTTTACTTTTTTTATATTTTTGAATTCCAACCAATGAGAGCGGGTTTTACACAACTCTCATTAGCTAGTCGTATCCATACATCCTGGCTAACACAGCTATTTACATTGATCAATAAAATCAAATTAAATTTAAATACAATTATAAATAAGTGGATTATTGGATATCTATAATTGGATATTTAATTTATTTTAAGATTATGAATTATGAACATATATGAATAACAAAGCAAAGATCAAAACATGTTGTTGCTGTTTTTATTAAGGTAGCACTTGTCGAAGGTCGAAAGACAAGAGATTAACTTTGAATATGATCTTATTTTGTTTATGGGAGAATTACATTTAATTACTAATTTTAAAAGATTGTATGATTAAAGAATGACTAAACAGATATACAATGCAAAAGTGGATGGATGCAGAAGTCGCGGAAGGCCACGACACACCTTCCATGATCAAATTGATCGTGTACTAGCAGAAGGTGATGTCAGGAGCCTTAAGAACAGACGAGCGTGCATGACAAGAGCTATGAATTTCAAAGAAGCAAGTGATGTGTGTAAGAATGGGCCTGTGTGGCGCTCTGTTGTTCGTGCCTACCCCGCAAGGGACCTGGCGTGAACTTATGTATGTATGTACTAATTTTATTTCGAAAGCTTTAAACAGACATGCACGCAAAAGTGGCTGATCAAGGAGTGTTTCTATACTGTAGATGTATTTCTTAAAAAAGTGCTTGTCGTTATTATCTATACGGTAAAGCTTAGTGATCTATTTGTTATTATTTCTCCTGACATTAATTACTTGTGTTTCATCGAACATTGGCTTTTTTTTAAATTAAAATATTTATGTTAATTTAATTTTTAAATTGATTTCATTCATTTTGTACACCACTATGTGGTAGAATGTACTACAATCATGTAACACCTGTATAAACTACATTCTTGCAAATAAAGATATTGATTGAATAATTGAGTTGGAAACCCAACGCGTGGTAACCTGGATCGTGGTATATTAAGCAAAGTAAAGAATACCAAAATATCTGCAACTATGAACGTGGTAAGTCTATCCATTACTTTACAAAAATTTCTACTACAAACAATCTTGTAGTACGTTCGCATTAAATCTCTATGACTTCATTAACTTCGCAAAAATAAATAACATACAAATGGTGATAGCTTCCGCTGTGAGGTATTATAATATTGACCATAGTGAATTATTACAATGGCTGAAGGTTAAGTATGGCTATCAGTACTTCCACACGCGTCACATACAATAATTGTAATTATGCTATTCTATGCATGTTTATCAGTATATATCACTTGATCTAATGTAGCTGTAATTATAATAATAATGTTACAACCTAGGTGCTGACAAACACAAATTCCACGTTCAGATTCGTGTACGCAAATTAATTACCCGTCGGCATTTGAACTAATAACATTGAAACTATTTTAATTCTTTTATAATCGTCTTCTTTTGTTTACTTATATATTGGCATACGTTTCTAGAGAACATCCTATTGTTGTATTGTAATCGTTTACAGCTGCTTGCGGCTGTAATCATAAGCCAGGAACTTCGTTTCACGTTGCCGGGCGGGCATATTGCATTCGTGCAGTATAAAACGATTGCCTGATTGAGGGGGGGAGGGGGCTGAATTCGAACGTGAACCACGATCACAGCGAGACGTGTGTACTACAATCGGGACTATAATAGTGACGTACTTTGCGCGTGTTATTGAAATACGACCTTCTGCATTACATTTGGATTTGTTGTGTTCGGTTATATTTGTACCTGTGTTATGTGTGTTTGTATAGTTCTAATAAACTCTATAATAACTCCAACGGCATTTTAATTCAAGTCCCGCAACTCGTAAAAATTATATCAGCCCATAAATGTCCCGCTGCTGGGCTCGGGCCTTCCTCTATAGAGGGAACAGGCAGTATACCCGCCACGCTTGTCCGAGGCGGCTTTGCAGGTTTGGCACATCGGTTGCATGCACATTACATGAGAAAACTGACTAAGTGGTGCATGCGTTCCCGCCAGGATCGAACCTGCGCCCTTTGACGCGTGCGCTAGAAATTACGCTACCACGACTTATAGCTGTAACTATACTAAACGTATAATAATAATTATGAACCCCCAGGGAGGCTTTGTAATGATGCTACCGACCGAGCTACCGACTCTGAAAGGCCAAGGCAAGACCCCCGCTTCCTAGCATGCCTTAGCCAGCCGGCACGAGGTAGCTTTACCGATCTCCATTCAAGCTCCAGGGGTAGAAGAGATAAATGACCTAACATCGGAACTAGCTTCGGAGAACCTGCAACTCACTTCTTCACACCCCTTAAGCACTACTCATATTGCGCCTCGCCAATATTGTACGGAATTTTTTGGGGCCCATGCCAGGAATGGCAAGTCACGGTAATTTTTTCCATGTTCCCTGAACATTGCAACGGGTAGATGCCATAGTCCACAAAGTCCCACATCCCTAACTCCACTAGCAGTTCATCCCAATGTCCCGTACCTTTTGTTCTCATATCCTAAAATACTTCTACACTGACCGGGGCTTATCTTTAGGTGCAGTTTTATGTGGTGTAGGCGGGGACAACCGTCAGTCAGTGTCACACTACATTTAGATACTTAATATCTTTATTTTGCCAAAATATAGTACAAAAATTGTTACAATTATATTTAATGTACTATTGTATTATTTGATGGTATGACAAAAATAATTCTAAAGTAATTGAATACTTATTTTGTCATTTACATTATTTAAATTTTTATTGTTCTTTGATATACATATATTTTTAACATATCTATATTTATATATTCACATATTCACTATTGCTCAACCAAATTATTGATTCACGTTTGTTTATCAATTTTTGTTGTAATTCCTTTAAATATAACATAATTACCGGACTCGGAAGACGTTATAATATATACAATACAACACAAAATTATGCAGTTAAAAGTTATTAAATTATAAAGTAAAATTCTAAATTAAAATTCATATAATATTAACGTCATTACATGATGCATTTACGTTCCGGTGCACAGAATGCCATTTCCCAAGAATACGGTTGTCAAGGCCATCTGAAAACATACAGAGAATCACATTGTCCGAAGCACGGAGGCGAGCCCAGAGCCCCGCTATGCGTGACCTCCTTACCGCAAAGAAATCTGAAATCCTCTGTTCGGCGAACATGCCGAAGCGCTACAGAATCGAGGCAGTTTCATTAGGATACGATATGCATTATTATATTGCACCCTAATGGTTCCCAAAGCTTTCTTGGAGCATTTCACCCAGAGCTGACAAGTGTAGAAACTTTGACAGAATGCTTTAAATAATGTGACTTTCACTTGTTCATTGCATCGCGAAAATCTACGCGGGATCGTATTGCACCTCGCAGCCAGAGCTCTGCGCTCATGCTCTATGCCTAAATCGTCACTGAGATTCTGCGCAAGTATGTGTCCCAAATATTTAAATTGGCCTACGTATTTGAGCTGTCCCGCCCAACAATACAGGCAAAGTAATCTCCGGACCATTGCCTGCTCGGAAAACCATCAGCTGCGTCTAGTTCTCGTTGTATTTTAGGCCATGCTTAGTAACATAGCCTTCACAAATACTAAGCAGCTTTCTTAACACACTGATTGAGGGGCTCAAGCGCAGTTACCCTATCCCGAAAAAATAGAAATCTAGAGCCCAATTCGAACGCCACCTACCGGGTCTTATTGTGAGTATAAACGACCCCGGGAGCCACTCAAACACATACAATTTCATCAAAATCGAACCCCATTCCAGCGCCAAGTATTTTGTTTTAGTAGGAATCCCTAATTTTTATACAGCTTGTATTCATCAGGGATAATGTAGCAATCGAAGAATTTTTGAAACCGGCTCAGTGGTTATTGAGTTTATTTCTTACAAACATACAAAAATACAAATCTTTCCTCTTCATTATAATATTAGTATATACTGAACATTATCAGATAAAAAGTGTCTCGGCTGATTTGGCAGTCAACTACCCTATTGTAAACAAAGCTAATGTGTCGTATCACGATTCTTTGTCTCGTGTCACAGTCACTTGTCACGGTCGCGTACCATACCAACCAAAATCCACCTTTAGTCATTCATACTGGAATCTTCAAAAGCATTGTACTAATTATAAATAAATCAATCGATGACGAATAACAACTTTATAGTTTTTATCTAACCTCTAACTCAATTAAATGTGAAAATAACAATATCGCCTAAATAATACCCATTAAAATCTTCACATGCATCGTCAAATTAATCACATACTTATTATATTTAGTTATATTAATTGAATCTTGTGTTAGTATCGTTAAATTATTGTACGAAACAAAAAGCCTTCAACAATTCCTGTACGATGGGTATGTGACGTATTACTAATGTATGGGATGAGACCACCCTATATTCCACTAATACAAGCTATCTAAGTTCTTCTAGCGTCTAAAATTATCTATACTCCAGATTTGTCGGCATTAAAAGCAACCAAAGTTAAATTCGTATTTAAGGAGTCACGCTCCTGTCTCGTGTCTCTGTCACTTGTCTCGGCAGCGTACGTCACCAATCAAAATCCACCTTTAATCGTTCAATAACATTGTAGCAATTATAAACAATCAATCAATCATGAATAAGAACTTCATAGTCTTTGTCTAACCTCTAACTCATTAAATGTGGAAATAAAAATGTCGCGTAAATAATATACATTAAAACCTTTATATGCATCTTCACATAAATAACATATGATTATACTCACTTACATTAATTGAATCTTGTATTAGTGTCGTTCAATTAATGTTTGAGATACAAAGCCTTCCTCAATTACCTATACAATGCGTATGTTGTGGTATATTACTAACCCCCCACCACCCCAGATAAGGGCATGAACAGATTTAAGCCCTCTCCTGCTCGGGACTCTTATGTAATGAACGTACCCTATACAAACTATCTAAGGTCTTTTAGCTTCTAGAATTATCAGCAACTTCAGAAGAGATGATGTAAAGTACACGCCTCGCGCAAGTAAAGTGTAGGGCACAGGAAATAACACCCTATAAACATCCAACTGCTGGGCTTGGGTCTCCCACTATTGGGGAGCAGACAATTGTTACAGTTATTTAGTAGCACAGCTGATCTTGTCATGTTCCTTATTAAAGTTAATAATTAATTTTGTCATGTACCCTCTTATTTCTAAACGATACAAGCGGCCATTTCCTTAATTGAAATAATGTTTTTTTTTATTTGTTCGGTGATTAGAGCCTGTTTTGTATATAGTAAGTAGTTCTCTATAATTTAAAATAATTTTATGTATTAATATTTATCTCTAATATGTGGTAATTGTGTACAGATTATATTTCAATATTGCATATAGACATAGGCATTTTGTTTTTATGTTGACAGATGATGGATTTATGGTGTGTTCGGTTCGATTTATTACATGTGAAACTTTAAATATAATATTTTACACAATATCTTATATAATGTAATAAATTCTTGTCATGCATAAACTTAATTGAAATAGTTCATCAATTACTTCAACCCGCTATCCGTTGTGCCAATATGCTAAGTTTCTTATACTGTTAAATTGTTGGAGGGATGCTGTTCTAAAAATGCGTGTCGTGTAACCAAAGTGTATGAATGATGTTAAAACTGTAAGGTTCTCTGATTATAAAATGTTGTGACCAGTTGCTGTTATTTACTACCATAAACCCTTCCGAGTTGTTGCAAGGGTTGTCCAAAGCGGCTTGGCGGGTTTGACACATCGGTTATCTTGACGTTTCACCACGATGTTTTCTTTCGCCGTCGTTATCACGTGGTAATTATAACAATATGCACATTAGGTCAGAAAACAGCTTAAGTCTGTCTTATCTGAAGAGAGCAGCAGCGCATTTGTAGCACCTTTGGTGTTGTAAACGTCCATAGGCGATGGTCACCGTTTTCCAACAAGTGGGCCGTCTGCCTGTCTGCTGAACTCCTGCTATAAAAAGTGGTGCACGTGTTCCGGCTAGGACTCGACCCGCGCCCTTTAGGTTCGACAAAGGTCGCAGACCATAGTAAAACAATAAACACCTATTTGTTAGCTTCGTTAAAGCATTTTGGTCGACGAAGACCGAAAAACTTTGCTCATCGCATAACAAGGAAATAAAATATGAATTCGGCACGCAAACGTAGATCCATAACGGCTGCGCGTGAGATTAATGTAAATTGTATCAACAATCAAAGTTGTATACTGTTACGAGCTACACAGGACTCGAATTAAAATGGCGTTGAAATGATTATAGAATTTATTAGAACTCTACAAACACGTATAAAACAGGTACAAGTATCCAGATACAGCCAGTACAAACTGCATGATTCAGTAACACGCGCAAAGTCCGTCACTATATCACTTTCGAATCTACGTGTAGCTCGTATCGTAATCCTCGTTTGACTGCCCCTCTCGATACCTGGCAACGACGCAATTCAATAACAACAAGGATTAGTTCGACACTAATGACGGCCATAAAACAAGTACAATAATAGAATATCTTTCTTAATTACAAATTCTAAACACAAAGTAAATGAAATAATTCCTAAATGCGGGGAGGTAATAAACTGCACTTTACGACAGGCATGTGCGTCTGCCTTTGTCGGTATGTAACAATACGAATATATAATTTGAACAATCCGTACTAATATAATAGGCGTCGACCTTTCGTCGACGATCCCGCAATGCCTGAAGACGAGTTTTCGAGCAGTGCGTCCTCGCCATCCTGACCTACGGAGCCGAGACGTGGACACTGAGGGTAGAACTGGTCTACAAATTCTGGTCGCTCGACGGGCTATGGGCTTAGCTATGTTGAATGTTTCTCTTATGAATAGAGTTAGACATGAGGATATCTGTAAGAGAACCAAGGTGACCGACATAGCTCGCAAAATTAGCAAGTTGAAGTGGCAGTGGACCACGAATATATACACGATTCTACCAGTGCCAGAAACGTATTAATGAAGGTACGCAGCAAGAATACAACTTCCTGCGGCTAGGCGACCTGTCGTCAGAGACGACAAACAACCCAAAGGTAAGCGGTAGAGCCCGAATGGATGGCTTTTACCCCTGACCACCAAACAATCTTGAGTTGTTTTCCGGCATTAGTGACCAGGTTCCAGGCCATCTTATGAGAGCCACAGTGCATTTGTAGCACCTTTGGTGTTAATATGTTCATAGGCGATCGTAACCGCTTTCCATCAAGTGGGCCGTCTGGTGAACTTATGCAGTAAAAAAAGCATCAGCTCAAGTACGCCCAGCAGTGCGCGTTTTCTACAAAATATTTGGCGCCTTAACTGTTAATCCCATAGCGGTCTCAGATATAGCGCCGCAACTGACATTTGCATTGTCATGCGAACGCGACAAAGAATCCGCTGCGGGGCGGCCTGCGCACGCGCACCCAATGACATAACCCGGGGATACGTGACGTGAATGTTACGTCGCCATTGTTCATTCGTGTTATTACCGTTGTGGGACAGACCTTGAATGCCCGGTGTTGTAGTCCACAATCAAATGTCATCATATAGTGCAAATAAACGGTTTGGAAGCATGTTGTTTGCATAATAGCAAATTTCTTACAGATATTATCTATGAAATAATAAGTCTTTAATGTAATAGAATTGGTAAACTTGGTATAGAAGATTTAAAAATAAAAACTTCGTAAAAAAACCGAATACAAAAACTAAAATATATAAAATAACTTATTTGTAAAGCTATTATTATTAATATATATTATCTTAAAGTCGGTGCTTAGTAATTTTCAAAATATAGTAATTTTTATGTTTAATTTGCACCGACTTCAAGATGTTTTAGATAATATATATTAATAATAATAGCTTTAGCAGTAGGTTATTTCATAGTTTTTAGTTTTTTTTATTTTATTTGTTACATTTTAGTGTCTAGCTATGTATGGGTAGACCTATGAAAGGTGCCGCACTCCTTAAAAAATATAGTTCAAGAAACGGGAACATAAAAATGTTCGTAAAATGAAAACTACTGGGCCAAACTATGTCAAATTTTTAGGGGACCACATGGCAGCTATTCCGCGTCGAACAAAAAAAGAATCACGTAAATAGAATCATAAATCACGGAGTAATCGGTGAACATACATAAAAAAAAGATCCCGACGAATTGAGAACCTCCTCCTTTTTTCGAAATCGGTTAAAAAGTAAATGAAAACTTTATGCACGCAAGAACGGAGAAAGATTACAATTTCCTGCGGCCAAGAGGTTTGTCGCAGAAGGTACCAGAACCCACTGCAAGATAGGGTATTTGCCCGACTGTACCATCCCAAACCATCTTCTGGCTGTAGATTGTTTTATACAAAGTCCCACACGAATGGGCGAGCACAAATAGATATAAATATAACTAACTCCGTTGACTCAATGACCCAAAGTGAGTCTTGGCCTCCGAAACGAGAGCACGCCACTTCCCTCTGGCCTGTGCAGTGTCTTGCCAATTGTGGGCTTGTAGTGCGGTCAGGTCAGCTTCCACTCTATCCGTCCTGCGATACTTGGGACGACCAACCGGGCGCCGACCGATTTGTCGCCCCAAGTATGCTTTCTTCACTCCCCGATCCTCCTCCATCCGCTCTACATGACCGATCCAGAGGAGACGATGAGATTTTATCTCCCCAATTATGATCGGCTTTGCCATGAAGTCTTCTGTTTCGCAGTTGGTTCATACCCTCCAGCTGCCGTCTCCAATTACCAGATTATAATCGAATTATATTCAATTGAATTTAATTTCTGAATCTGAATTTGATGTAGTATTTTTTTTTTATGTTTGCTAGTAGGCAAACTGGCAAACGGACCACCTGGTGATAGGTGGCTACCGTCGCCCATGGACATCTGCAACCCAAGGGGAGCCGATGCGTTGCCTACCTCGTTGAGACTTTAGGTATCTGTTCACGCCCTTTTTGAAGAGCCCCATATTGTAGCGCTCTGGGAAAACCGCGGGAGGGAGCCCATTCCATAATCCGGACACATATGGCATGAAGGAACGTCTGCCACGTACCGTGGAGGACTTCCAAGTGTCCAGGAAGTGTGGATGAACTCCCAATCGCCGGCGAGCGGTGCGATGGTAGAATGGCGACGTAGGCACCAAATCAAACAGCTCATCAGAGCACTCCCCGTGGTACAGACGGTAGAACACGCTTAGAGCGCCAACGTCTCTTCTGTGGCTGAGAGACTCTAAGCCGTCTGTAGTAGTCGTATCTAAGATAATTGGAACAAACATAATTATATGTTGGACGGAATTATGCATGCCTTACATTGTATAACATCCGTATAATAATAATATTATACATTCATGCAATCAAAGTTATTGAGACGACTTAAAGGTAGACAAAAACAAACCATGTCAGACAGGTTATTATAAAATTCAAAACAGAACTATTATTTTTAATAGTAAATACTTTAATTAAAAAACACTTGTTCAGGCACTGTAACAAATTACCGGGAAAATTGGTAGATTGGTTTTGTTTTCGTATTTTCAAATATGACTTACACAATTAATGAATACAAGACATTGGCACAAGCAATGGTAACTGGGCGTTGCAGCCACTTAAAAATACACCCTTCAAACTATTAAGAGACGCGCTTATATATCTTTCGATTTGTATACAAAAGTGAAAGATAAACACAAAAAGTCTTGATTGTCAAAAAAATATTTTAGAAATTTTAAACCGCATTTTCTTTTATTTTATTCAGTTCATAGGCGACGATAACCGCTTTCCATCAGATGGGCAGTCTAATTATCTGCTGAACTAATGCAATACAATTTGAAATAAATGCCAAAATATACATAATTGTTTCTTAGAAATAAATGGGATGTTTTTTGTATCTCCAACTCAAAGTCAGTTGGAATAAATCTGAACCTCTACAAGTCGAATGTTTCCTTTCAAAATTCGCTTAAGGCGAAAACGCCCATAAGCCGAAAAAACTTTAAGTGGAATGTTTTGGCGTCTTATCAAGTTCGACTTACAGAGTATCATTTGAATTAAAACACTTGATAAAAACAACACAACAACGTGGCTGGGCTTATCTGTTACAATTCATTTAATTTTTTGAGGCGAGACTTGGTCCGTCTGACGGAACTCCTTTAGGCATGAGGTAGTAATACATAAGCCGATTTGAATTCTTTTATTGAAATTAAGTTTCACTGGAGTATATTTTTTATTTGAAACTCATGAGTTTCTTATAATAATATATAAAGCTGAAGAGTTTGTTTGTTTGCTTGAACGCGATAATTTCAGGAAATACTGGTTTGATTTCAAAATTAATTTCAGTGTTAGATAGCTCATTAACGGGGAAGGTTATAGGCTATATATCATCACGCTAAGACCAACAGGAGCGGATCACCAATGAAGAATGTTTCAAAATAGGGGGAGGGGGGGGTTTACCTTACTTTTTTTAACTATTCCTCGCGGACGAAGTCGCGGTCAAAAGCTAGTAGATTATATAGAAAGAAAGAAAGAAAATATTTATTTCTAAAAATGCGACACCTAACAATAATTAATAATAATAATAAACCGCAGGGGGGCTTGTGGCGAAGCCTTAGGAGAGTAACGACACCTCGGACCTGACTCCGCCAAGGCAAGGCCCTCATCTCCGTGCTTGCCTTAACCAGCCGGCATGGAGTGGAGATCGTTAGAGCTAAGACTCAAGCTCCAGGGATGGAGGTGATAAATGGCATTACGTCAGAAGTAGATTCGGTGAACCTTATACCCATGTTGCCCCTGTCTTCTATGGCATTTTTTGGCGCCCATGCAGGGAGTGGCGAATCATCGTCTGCCCATTTTTTCATCTTCCCCGAATATTGCAACGCCCATATTCCCAGACCCCTAATACTACTAGCAGTTCACCCCAATAGCCCGGTACTTTTTGTTCTCATTTCCCATAACTACACTAGCCGGGGCTTGTCCTTGCGTGCATAATTATATGGTGTAGCAGGGATAATCGCCGGTCAGTGTCTCGCCACATTTAGATTAAGTTTGCCAAGGGGCCTCTACGTGTTGGCCTCCCCATGGCCCCAAGCAAGCCATTTTTATAGCCCGTGGTCTTTAAAGACATACAATAATAACAATAACAACGTGTATGTGAACCGAAATTTGAAAAATGAGGTTGGCACTCAGCATTTAGCTGTGCCAAAGCATAGTCTCACACAACACTGATTTTCAGTGCCCACCTCCTTAATCACAAAGTCGCGACCCACGATGAAAACACGCAAACATCAATTAAATTACAGTCAACGTAAACGTGAAACAAATATTAACAAAGGAAAGAAAACTCCGTTTAAAAAAACCGACTTCAAAAACTAAAAAGTATAAAATGACTTATTTCTAAAGCTATGATTATTAATATATATTATTTTAAACATCTTAAAGTCGGTCCTTAGTAATTTTCAAAATATACCTAGTAATTTTTATGTTTTACTTTGCACCGACTTCAAGATATATTAGATAATAAATATTAATAATGATAGCTTTAGAAATAAGTTATATTATACTTTTTAGTTTTTGAAGCCGGTTTTTTTACACGGAGTTTTTTTTATTTGTTGCTTTCTAGGGCCTTACTTATAATAATTTCGTTAAGAAAGGATTAGCCATCTCTTAAATAAGACTCTTAAGCCCCTAATCAATGGCCGTTTCAAATCTTGCCTCTTAGCAGAACTTAAACTGGTAGTGCGTTCCACAATTCTGCCGTACGTAGAAGGAATATGGATGCGAAACGTTTACTATGCACTGGTAGCATTTCCACCGTGAAACGATGGCGTAGACCAGACCGCGGTGTGGTCCGAAGACGGAATGGTGTAGGTGGAATCAGGTCGAACAGTTCTTTTCTATGCATATAGAAATAATAAATTATTTGAAAATATAGCGGCGTACATTGCTGAAATGTATCTTAAAAATAAAACATATTTTGAACATCTGTACGCCGCATTTTCATGAAACAAGATTTGCACTCAGATTATTGTCTGCATAATATCACATGCATTTAATCTAGAAGATAATATTTAACAATAAACATTAAATTTTAAGCCAATTTAGTTAATTACAGAGTTGGTCGTCCGCAAAATGTTTAGATGGGCTGATAGTTGCGTCGTTGCTCATATTTTGCATAACTCATTTACTCATCTATGCAACGATCAGGGACTGCTGTAATTAACTATGTATAGAATATCATATATCAAAATAAGTTACTTCATATTCAAGACTGCTTGAATAATTTTATATAAATTTTTGAATTATACAATTAGACGTTCCATGCGAAAGAGCTTAATTACCTACTATGCGAATTCAAAATATTTCCCCTACCGTACTGCCCGTATTTTTTTAATATTATATTAATATAAAATTAATAAATATTATATAAATTACATACTATTGAATACAATGTAAGAAAACTTAACTTATTTGTACTGTATTCTACCCATAGTCCCTATTATATTAATATTGTAAAAATTAGAAGTAGGCATGTTTGTTGAAGAGTATCTTGCGCCGCTTCTTTTCTTCAAGCCACAACATGCTGTGAAGCGGTGATAAATTTGATTAGGCTCCCATAGAGTAAATAATATCCATAAACAAAATTAAAAATAAATAATTAAAATGAACTAGTTGGCGGTAGGCTAAATAAAACTTTAACAATATTCGTTGACAAGTGTCTTCTTTGTCATCCGTGACCACGGCCACTGAAAAACGGCCGAAACGTCGGAATAACCAAAATCAAATAAATTACCGCGCTTAAAACCGTTAAAACGTAGTTTTATTATGTATACATGTGTTAGCAAACGATACTTGTAAATGCCGTAGTGACCTCTAGCGTGATATTTAATTATTGAGCAACAATACATTGATGTATAGTAACTGCAATGAGAATATATTTTACAGTAATAAAATAAGAGATGGCACTACAGTTGAGACACTTATGGTGTCTCAACTGTAAGCAACCTCACATTTAAAAAAATAAAAAAAGAGAACTGACACTTCCTCCAGAGAAGCCACCTTGGCAAGCAGACAGATATGTGTAACAAATATAAGTTGTTTTGTGTAACTAAGAATAACCAATATCAATGTAAAGTTATACAGTCATAATAAAGAATGTGAGACAATTAAGAAAGAGAGTTATTAATATTTCAGAAACGGGATTACCACGCCAAAAATGTAAGTAATTTAATTTTTCACTGTAAAGTGTGGCCAACGTAGGCGATTTCGCCAGTTAGGCCAGAAAGGAAAGATTTGCCAAAAATTAATTGGAATAAGACGACTAGTAATTTATTAGACTACTTCAACGACAAGGCATTTAAATCGCAGCTCCAGCAGACCTAGTGGATCTTTCATCAGTACTAGCACAGCCGCTACTGCTGACGACGTTGACATAGAAGTCTCATTGAGGCCTTATTATTCCTAGTAGACGAAGTAGATTCAGATTACTTTTTATACTGTTATTAATTTAAAATGTAAGCATTATGTGTAACTGTAAGAATAAACCTGTATGACGCTCTGTTGTTCGTGCTTACCCCGCAAGGGACCTGGCGTGAAGTTATGCATGTATTAATTAAAATAAAAAACCCGTATATTATTACTCTATTCCTATTCCCTCCTATTGGAAAACAAAGAAATTTATGTCAATAATTATAAAACCGATATAAACTGCGTTTTTGTATTAATAGTTTTTTTTTAGCATTTGGTTACAAAAGCTAAAATATAGACTATTTTCACTGTCAAAATGACGAAATAGTTGATGGTGGATTTTTCTAGTGGATTAGTAGAATTCAGCTTAAAATACTGAAAATACGATCACTCAACCACTACTTAACTTACACGTGTTAAAATATATTAATTCCATGTAATTCCAGGAATTTACTTTTAGCATGTAGGCAACACCGATCAGTCGGAATGACGACATCAAACTAACTATTTTGTACGATTCGCTATGTGCGGGGATTCCCTGTAGAATTATTTTTTTTATTACCTTGTTCCGCCATTTAATATTACAAGACACATTGCGACTGAAATCACACACAATCAATTTAAACAAAGCCTCTAGTATTTTTCGAAGCCTACCATTCAATTTATATAATAACTGTTAGCCAATCTGTGCATTTATTTAAAAAATTACACTAAGACTACGTGTAAAAATTAAAAGTTTTCAGTTGATGGTTAATTAACCTAAGTGATTTCAAGGAATTGATTTAGTCCTAAACAGGTAATAAGGGAGTATTCTTTAACTAATTTTACTAATTTAAGCCATTTAGATAAGCAGTATGGAACAATAACACGTAACTTAACTTGCGTACTAAATTCATGTCTCGAAGTAACCTATTCAATGATTATATACCAATTGTATGCAATAATAGGTGTATAATTAAATAACATGTTTGAATAATACTCGTTTTCCATAATAGATGAATACAAACTCTTTTATATTACCATATAAGTGCGAGCTGCATCATAAAAGTTTATGCTATGTCTACTGTACCTTGACAAACGTAAATTTGAAACATACTTGTTTATATATACTATTAAAAAAAAAAACAAATATTACTTGCAAGTTTACAATAGAAACAATATAATTGTATTATTACTTTACTTATTATTACTTATTAGTTTAAAATATAATGATCTGTTATTCTTTTATATTAAGGAATGCTGATTCCATTCAATCTTTTTTAATACTTATTACAATTAACTTCAAATTTAATTAATTTGATTTAAAAATTAAACTAACAATAATAGTTATCTTATATACTTACAAAATAGCATAAATCCATAAATAATTTACTGCAAATTGTAAACCATAACAATAATTTTGTTAACAATTTCAGTAAAAATGTCCGAACCTGGGACACCAAATGCTACTCCACCCTTACTTAAAAGGAAACATAAATCAAAGCAATCCAAAAGACAAAGAGTAAAAAGAAAGTATCACTCAAGTTCTTCCAGTTCTACTTCTTCAAACGATGAAATTGCAGGGTATTCAGTAATTAAAAAATTGGTGGATATACTGGAAAAGAAGAACACAACAAATCCAGGTGGAATGGGATCGCAGAATATGATTACAGAATTCAATCCACAAGACAAAACACAAAGTATGAAAGACTGGTTATTAAAAGTTAATGAAACTGCATCTATTTATGGATGGTCTGATACTCAAGTTGTATTCTATGCTTTACCTCGACTTGCTGGCTTGGCCAAAAGATGGTATAATGGACTAACTTCCATAAAATATACCTGGACCCAGTGGCAGGAAAAACTACTAAAGGCATTCCCATGTGAAGAAAATTATGGCGACATACTCACAGAAATGCTCTCAAGGAAATCTAGGCGTTCTGAGACTTTAGAAGAATATTATTTTGACAAAATAAGACTCATAAACAGATGTCAAATTTCAGGTTATAAAGCAGTAGACTGTCTAACCCATGGAATATACGATCATAATATTCGCTTAAACATACAAGGCAGTTGTTTCAAAGAACCAGAAGATGTCTTGAACTACTATCGAAAAATAACAAGAAAAGAAAATACTTTTAGATTAGACCACAAAGAGACTCATTCATCACTACAAAAACAGTCTCAAAGTGCTCCAAATTTAAATTCAAAACCAAAACAGGCAGTTTATCAATGTTACAACTGTGGAGAGAAAGACCATTTCTGGCAGTCTTGTCCGAAACCAATAGTAAGATGTGAAAAGTGTAACCTGGTTGGTCATTCAGTTTCCAAATGTTCTCGAGGAAAAAGTTTTACAGACAAAAAAGACCCCAGGTCATCAGATGGTGTAGCCAAAAATATCTTTCAAATAGAGTCTAAAGATAATTCCAATCACAAATATTTTAAAAATGTAACTGTCAATGGAGTTCATACAAAAGCTTTTATTGATTTTGGAAGTGAGTGCTCCTTAATCACTGAACAAATGGTGACCTCATTATCATTGGAAAATCTAGATGAAGAATGCAAAGACTTGCCCCTCCTCAGAGGATTTGCAAATGGCATTGTAAGACCAAAGGCTAAAATTTGCCTAAATATTACTATAGACAATATTAAAGAAAATATAGATATGTATGTAATTTCCAATGAAATGCTGCCACCAGGGACTGACATCCTCATAGGACAGAATCTGACTGAACTACCTAATATACGTGTAATTAAAACAAATACAGAATTACTCCTATACAGCATATCAGAACAATTGTTAATTGACATAAAAACTTCTGAAGATGTAACTGGTCAAGGAGTACTAGCGGTCCGAGTGCATTGCAACAACAAATTGACACAATATGTATATGTAGCATCTGAAGCGTGTATGAAACCTGATGCTGAATATCTAATCTTACCAGGAATTTATAAATTTCAAGATGGATATGCTACCATTATATTTCTGGTATTGTCTACTATTAAACTATTTTTACCTAAAGGACGAATAATAGCAAGAGGCAAGACTATGCCAAATATACTGCTAGGAACTAATTTGAATATACCTGAAGAAAAAAATAAGACATTAAATATATGTCGCATATCTAACCAATATTATCATGAGGATCAACAAATCACATTGGAAAGAATTAATATAGATGTAAAGCTGGACATAAAATATAAAGAAAGACTGTATGATTTACTCATAGAGTTCAGGAATTGTTTTGCATTTTCAATGGAGGAATTAGGCAAAACAACATTAACTGAAATGCAGATCAAACTAAAGGATAATGATCCAGTTACATACCGTCCATATCGCCTATCTATTCCGGAACGTCAAAAGGTAAAGATTATCATCGAAGATTTATTGAATAATGATATAATCCGGGAATCTGAATCTGAGTATGCAAGCCCAATAGTAGTGGTTCCAAAGAAAAATGGTGATGTAAGGCTATGTGTTGATTACAGAGCACTTAACAAAAAAATGTATAAGGACAAATATCCAATGCCTATTATAGACGATCAACTTGATAGTCTTAGTGGTCAGAAGTTTTTCACAACCCTAGATCTGGCTTCCGGCTATCACCAAATCCCAATAGCAGAGGATTACAAGCATGTGACAGCATTTGTGACACCTGATGGACACTTTGAATATAACCGGATGCCATTTGGGCTATGTAACGCTCCCGCAATATTTCAGAGACTTATGCATAAAATATTGGATAAATTAAAAATCCCGGGTGTACTGGCATATATGGATGATATTATTATATCATCTTTAAGTATTGATGATGGTATGGAAAAGTTGCATCAAGTGTTTCAAGCTTTGAAGGAAGCTAATCTTACTTTAAATCTAGATAAATGTCATTTCTTTAAAACAAAAATCGAATATTTAGGTTATGAAGTTGCGGCAGAGGGCATAAAGCCCGGAAAGAAAAAAATAGAAGCAGTTGCATCATTCAGAAGACCTGGAAATTCTCATGAAATAAGACAATTCATTGGCCTCGCAGGTTTCTTCCGACGTTTTGTTCCCAATTTTGCAACAATAGCAAGACCAATGACATGCCTAACAAAGGCCAATGCTAAATGGTTTTGGGGCAGTGAACAAGAAAATGCTTTTAATAAAATCAAAGAAATATTAATTTCACGGCCGGTTCTAGCAATTTACAATCCTGCATACATCACAGAATTACACACAGATGCAAGCCAGTTAGGCATAGCTGGAATACTCCTTCAGAAACCCAATGACAAATCACCCCTTAGTGCAGTAGCATATTTTAGTCGGCAGACAACTGCTGAAGAACAACATTTTCATTCATTTGAACTCGAAACACTAGCTGTTATCTCATCACTCAATCGATTCCGTGTTTATCTAGTTGGTATAGAATTCAAAATATTGACAGATTGCCACGCAGTACGAATGACATGGGCTAAACGTGATCTCGTGCCAAGAATTGCAAGATGGTGGCTACAAGCACAAGAATTCAATTTTATTATTGAATACCGCCCAGGTGCGCAGATGAGACACGCTGATGCACTCAGCCGAAACCCACATTCAGAAAATCCATATGAAGCAACTACTGGACATCCTATAATGAATATTTTGAAAATATCACATGAAACACTAAACAATATTCAGCTGATCGACCCGCAACTGATGCACATCAAGTGCATACTAAATTCAAACTGTACGGAGGCTAAAGAAATTCGAAACAACTATTCACTTAAAGATGGCAAAATATATAGGCAAGTTGGTGAGTCACTTAAATGGGTAGTTCCTAAGGATGCAAGGTGGCAGGTTTGTCACATGTCTCATGATGAGTGTGGTCATTTCTCTATAGATAAGACCCTAGAAAAAATTAAGCATACCTACTGGTTTCCAGGAATGACTCAGTTTGTTAAGAAATATGTGAAAGCATGTATTCCTTGTGCCTATGCAAAACAACCTGGCGGTAGAAAGGAAGGATACCTGCACCCTGTACCAAAAACCCCCATTCCGTTCCACTGTGTACATATAGATCATTTAGGACCATTTGTGAGAAGTAAAAGTGGCAATACATACATTTTAGGTATTATTGATGGGTATACAAAATTTATAATAATCAAAGCTGTCAAAAATACTAAAAGTAAGACAACTATAGCTGTACTAAGAGACATATTTGGAATATTCGGGGCTCCAAAAGTTCTTATATCTGATCGTGGAACGAGCTTTACCTCCAATGAGTTTGAAAAATTTGCTAAAGACTTAGAAATAAAACACATTAAAAATGCAGTAGCAATGCCTCGGGCGAATGGCCAAATTGAACGATACAACCGGTCAATCTTAGCATCTCTAGCTGCACTTATTCATGAAGATAATGAAAAGCTATGGGACCAACACATCAATACAATACAATGGAGTTTGAATAATACTTTAAATAAAGGTATTGGAAAAACACCAGCCGAAGTTGTATTTGGTAAACAAACTGTAAATATTACAGAGTGCCACATACACGACCTATCCAATGAAGTTGAAACTGTTGGAGAAGATCAGATTGCAAAAGTTCGCAATGAAGTCACACAGAGGATAATTAATGAACAAACCAACATGTCCAAGAGGTTTAACAAAAAGAGATGCCCAGCAAAAATATACAAAGAGGGAGACCTAGTGCTTATACAAAAACAAATAAACAATCCAGGAGATAGCAACAAACTCTTACCAAAATACAGTGGACCATATAGAGTAACTAAAGTGCTAGGTTTAGACCGATATAAAGTATCTAGTATAGAAGGTCACTCAAAACGCATATACACAAATGTATACTCCGCTGAAAAAATGAAACCATGGATAAAATTATCTACCGAATATCAAGAAGACAGTTCAGATAATGACTAACTGTAATTGTAATAAGCTTGGCTTAGCTTTTGAATGAATATTTTATTCACACTAAATTATTCTCAACACTCTTAGGTCATGTTGATTGCAATATCAAAATTATTAATTTAGGCTAATTTAATTGATATTGTTCAAATATACTGTATGTCTACTATTTTAATAAAGCATTAGTTAATAGTAAATTAGTTGTTTTATTAATGATTTATTAGGTTAATCAATTATAGTTTTATGAATGAACAAGTACTGCTGTGTCTCTAATTGTTTCAGCTCGCAAGGCGAGCGTGCCTATAAGAAAGGGTAAGCATACCCAATAGACGGAAAAGTAAGCATGCTTAGCAGAAAGGGTGAGCGTGCCTAACGAGGTGTGATGAGCGTGCCCAACAGACCATAGGGTGAGCGTACCCAACAGACCACAGGGTGAGCGTGCCCAACAGACCATAGGGTGAGCGTGCCCAACAGACCATAGGGTGAGCGTGCCCAACAGCCCATAGGGTGAGCGTGCCCAACAGACCATAGGGTGAGCGTGCCCAACAGACCATAGGGTGAGTGTGCCCAACAGACCATAGGGTGAGCGTGCCCAACAGACCATAGGGTGAGCGTGCCCAACAGACCACAGGGTGAGCGTGCCCAACAGACCATAGGGTGAACGTGCCCAACAGACCATAGGGTGAGCGTGCCCAACAGCCCATAGGGTGAGCGTGCCCAACAGACCATAGGGTGAGCGTGCCCAAAAGACCACAAGGTGAGCGTACCTAACAGACTACAAGGTGAGCGGGTCTAGGAGACCATAGGGTGAGCGTGCCCAACAGACCATAGGGTGAGCGTGCCCAAAAGACCATAAGGTGAGCGTACCTAACAGAAATGGTGAGCGTGCCCCAACGAATCACAAGCTCCATACAGAATCAAATTCGAGCCGTCATTATCTAAGAAAGAGGCGGAATATGGAAATCTGAATTATCTTCTGGATGAGGGACCATCCAGTATATGAAGATGGCCGAAACTATATGAACACAACCTCTGCAGCACTACAAGGATTACGAACGTTCAGCATTATTTTAAATATTATAAAATCTGTTAGCTGTAGTCATAACATTTCTCCATGTATATAACTTGTATTTATCTTTATTTTTTTTCTCTCTTGAACGATAATTTAAAGTAGACTTGATTAAATATACACAGTCATGCCTGAGGTCAGGCATGTGTCAGGATGGACGAATGTTAGCAAACGATACTTGTAAATGCCGTAGTGACCTCTAGCGTGATATTTAATTATTGAGCAACAATACATTGATGTATAGTAACTGCAATGAGAATATATTTTACAGTAATAAAATAAGAGATGGCACTACAGTTGAGACACTTATGGTGTCTCAACTGTAAGCAACCTCACATTTAAAAAAATAAAAAAAAGAGAACTGACACTTCCTCCAGAGAAGCCACCTTGGCAAGCAGACAGATATGTGTAACAAATATAAGTTGTTTTGTGTAACTAAGAATAACCAATATCAATGTAAAGTTATACAGTCATAATAAAGAATGTGAGACAATTAAGAAAGAGAGTTATTAATACATGTGTCCAAGTCACGAAAACTTAAGAAAATATTATTTGTAAAATGTGTTAGCTCCCAAAAGGATTTCAGTGCCATGTGCTGTTCCTGTGTACAACCTGAACTGAGTCAGGAGAAGGCGGATCTCAAGGTTGATGGAGCTTCTGCTTTTCTAGTGCAAGGATCTAGTTCATATCTCTCTCATACAGTCCATAACTATAGAACCAGCAACTTACCCGTAAGCTACAACGCTCCAGAGTAGGTTAAGCGAATGTAACTCATACTATTATAGGATCATTGACGATACAAATATCGCGATGGTAGATGGAATTGAGGGGTTCAGTCTAGATTTTATGACCTCTTATGAATGTTATTATTATTACTATTATTTTTTGACATTTATCAGTTTTTTTTTCATTTTTAATTTAACATTATATAATTTAACAAAATTTATCATATTTGTATGCTCCTATGTGAGCAAAACATGTGTACACAATAACATATATACCAGCTGTTTAACCATGTTTTGAACAAATAAAATTGATTTGATTTGTGAACGGATGTTCGACTCATAGAGTGTACTACTCCATATCAGCCTGACTAGACCTTTCTAAAGCATAAGGCTGAGCCTTCCAGATGACTACTGCAGATTGTAAAGACTTTAAAATTCTGGCCAAAGACAACCCATTGTGCGTCATTCGTCGTTTTTCTATATTACAATCTGAAATGTTTTTCTAGAACTTTTGGTTTAATTTATTTTCATACACTATTGTCATTACTGTTTATAAAGCTGCACAGCGATCCCCGATGAATAAGATACAAAACTGCGGCGCATACGATTCTTTTGTTTAAGCCTTATTCGTAGAGCAGACGTATTGAATGTAAAGTAGATCATTTACGGATGTTATATGGAAAATTTTGCACACAATCAGGTATCATACAGACAGCAGCGTGAGACTTTAAAGGTTGGAAGGAAGAAAGAAAAACATTTATTTCTCATAGCGACACACAACACAAAATAGAAATAACAACAAAGTATAGATATAATTGGGAACAACAGAAACAGACAGAAATTGAGTGCTCACTACTTCAGGTTTATTTTCATCTGCAGTTATTCTATTATTGCGTGGGGGGAATTCTCTATACACACCCCTTGCTTGGGGGCAGTTAGTGAAGTAATTTGCGAGTCGCGACAACTAGATTTACTAATATTACTGATACCACTAGGCTCATGGAGCAATAGCATGCGCCACAAGTCTTGCCGATGTAGGCCAACTGGCAAGCGTCTTTCGCAATGTTGGAGAGGATAAACCTCCTCACAGAGCTTCCTCTCACAGGGAGAAGAAAGACGCAAACAAAAGATTCCATGCCCACTTTTTAAAGGCAGTGATACGGGTGACCATTAATGTTGTATGTACCCTGAGAACTGGTCTCCACCTTTTAGTCATCGGAATATACTTACCTAAATTCATAATTTAGGACACGACTTAAAAAAAAATTGTTTTCTTCATTTCAGCCCAAACTAATATCCCTAAACGGATACCCAGTAGAGAAGCATCGCGCAAATACACCAGATGGGTACATACTCCAGATGCACAGGATACCAGCTGGGAGGCGGTCGGCGAGGCGCACTGGGGAGTCCAGCGCTAAGGGCAAGAAGGCAGCGCTGGTAATGCATGGCCTTTTAGGGAGCAGTGGGGACTTTGTTATAATGGGACCAGATCGAAGTTTGGGTAGGTCACATTGCATTATGAAGGAAGAGAGATAGAGCATAGTATGAGTGAAATAGATATACGATTCTACAAGATTAATGGCCTTACTTATAATTGTTTGTTAAAATTTAAGAACCTGCTCAGCAACTGATTAATGAAAATCTTACCCACAAACTCCTCTTAAGGATAAGAGGTGGTGGTAAAGTAACTCATAAATAACTGTCAAAAATAACCAACATCGAGAGGTAGTTTAAGTGACTGCTAAGAGACAAGATGGCAAGTTTTATTTGAAACAGCCATTGATTAAGGGCTTAAGAGTCTCTTATTTAAGAGATGGCTAATCCTTTCTTAACGAGATTATTATAAGTAAGGCCCTAAATTGTTATAACCAGTTTGCCAGCTGGCTAATGCTTGTGGGATAAAACCGACAACTGAAAAGTTAACGGCTCAGCCGTCAGCAGTCAGCTGTCGTTATGCGAGTCATTCAATCATTAGCCAAATAGCCATCAGCAAAATTTTTAGACGGCTAATGAAATAACATTAGTAGGATGGCTTAACTATTTGGAATTTCGGATGTTTACCAACCACTGGTCAAGTAGTTAGGTTTCAAAATGCACAGCTAAAAGCAACTATTATAAATATTTTCTTATCTTTTAGCGTACATTTTAGCTGACGCTGGTTACGACGTATGGCTGGGAAACTTGCGGGGCAACAGGTATTCAGCTCACGAAACATGGAACAAAAAGGAGAAACGTTTCTGGGAATTCAGGTAAGCAAAGTAATACAGGTCATCTTCAGCAATAAACAATTTTTTTTAAATGATGTAACACCTGGACGAATTCTGTGACCTAGTGGTCGAGGCTTTGGCCAACGTAAGCCATTAAAATACATTAACATAGTTCAATTCCCATCAGGTTGAATTTAGTAAATTAATATTACATTCATAGGGGACCAATATACCGGATTTAAAAAAAGAAATACAAAATTCTGTCGGTCACCTAAAACTCTTATTTGTCAAGTATCTTTTCTTACGATGCATCTCGGGAACTCTTCAACTTTAGTATCGTCCAGCGCACTTTGTGAAACTGTTTTACTACATTCACATCGTCAAACCGCATTCATTTTAGATTATTTTGCATTGTCGGAAATGAGAAAGAGCTACGGGACTAGCTCTGGTGTATATAGTGGCAAACCACAGGTCAGAAGGCCAGATAGTTGACCACTTGCAAGGTCGAGGTTGCAGAAGCATTCTCATTCTTTTAAATTTGCCATAACTACTTCGCTAGCGCACTAAACAACAAGAGGCCCTAGTTAACTGACAAACTGATGCCGTTTGCACAGCTATTAGGTAAAGGTCTCTACTGACCCCATCTAGCGGGAGATACGAATGACAACACGCTCCCAGTCCGGTTATTTTTGGGGTTCTTCCTCTTTTGTATTGTCTCAGTGTCTGGGATCGAGGACAGAGTTAAAAGTTATATAGTTCCCGTAGTAATATTAGTAGCACTTGCAGAGAATATACAATATGGCTGCTCTTTATCAGAATCTACCTAAATTATTTAATTCCAGTTTCCACGAGCACGGGAAGTACGATATCCCTTCAATGATAGATCAAGTCCTAAACGTAACAGGGCTAAAGAAGATCATGTATGTGGGTTACTCAATGGGGACTACCAGTTTCTTCACCATGGTGGCCCAAAGACCAGAATACAACCACAAGATTATATCATTCGTGGCATTAGCTCCAGCTGTGTATTTGGATAATATAAGGCCTCTGGCGAAATTTCTTTTGGAGACTATGGATGTGCCAGTAAGTATATCTTATCCGTGCAGGAACGGAGAAAGAATACAATTTCCTGCGGCTCGGCGGCCTGTCGTAAGAGACGACAAAACAACCCACAGCCAGGTGGTAGGGCATTTGCCCGACTGGATGGCGACCACCCCTGGTCTAGAGTATGCCGCCATAATAACTCTGTGTTGTGTTCCGGCATTAGTGACCAGGTTCCAGGCTCCCTAAAGAGAGCAGCAGCGCATTCATAGCACCTTTGGTGTTGCAAATGTCCATAGGCGATGGTAACCGCTGTCCATCAAGTGGGCCGTCTGCCTGTCTGCTGATCTCCTGCAATAAAAAAAATAAATAAATAAAAAAATAGGGGTAGGCAAACGATTCGCAACGACGGCACCAAAAGAATGCGACTGCAGTGCTACCTCTTTGACGATATTTTTGGTGCTCTAACAAGCGTTCTAAACATTTTAATTGCGGTAATTTATTTGATTTTTATAATTCCGACGTTTCGGCCATTTTTCAGTAGCCGTGATTACGGAAGACAATATTCTTTAAGTTTTATGTAGCCTACCGTCAACTTGTTGATTTTAATTATTTAGTTTCAATTTTGTTTATGGTTATTATTTACTCTATGGGAGCCTAATCTAATTTACCATCGCTTTGCAACATGTTGTGCCTTGAACAGAAGAACACGAAAAGTCGGAATTTTGGAGTCTGCTGGTCCAGATTAGCTTCCGTTGTTCTATCATTTTTTAAATTAATTATACAAATCGACACCTCCAACGGTTGTATTATAGTTTAGATGGCTAATAGAGATCGTGGTTTCAGAGAACAATGGAGCGCCGAGGGCTCATAAGTGCTAACTTCGGCGAAGGCCTGATGGACTTCCTCCTAAAGAACGTGTGCAACATGAACAACCCCCACGAAGACATGTGCTTGATGACTCTCTACTCAATCGTCGGAGAAGATTACGAGCAGAACGACAATGTATGTTGTCCCCTAGCCACTGATCTGCTTGATTCTTTATTGCGATGCTAGCGGATCGTAACTTCTATTGACACAGATACAAAATCATTTAAAAACGATATTGAAAATGAACGTATTGTTACAACTTAGCCCCCCGACAAAGATAAATTCCACATTTTATTACCTGACGGCATTTGAACTAATGGTAATTCTTTTATGATCGTCTTCTTTTGTTTACTTATTTATTGACATACGTTTCTAGAGAACAACCCATTGATTTAATGTACTCGTCTAAACTCTACAATAACTCCAAGGGCATTTTAATTCGAGTCCCGCTAAACTAGTAACCGTATTTATTCCAAAATGGAATCTTACTGATTAAATTAAAGGTCATGAATCTACCTCCGCATCCGAAACGATTTTAGTTACTGTGTTAGAATTTTAGAACCTTGATATGATTTCTTGGGGGTTGGTATACGCTTCTTCAACAAGATTCCTAATGAAATTATAGTGGTACACTTATAAGCCAATAGATGGCGCTGTGCAGTAATTGAGGTCGAAAACGTTTCTCGAAATGTACAAAGAATATATACAAATTTCCATCAGTAAATGATGGGCCTAGGCTTGCGAGGAATAACAATGGCCTCACTGGAAAATCTTCCTTTGAGACGGAGGAGCATTCCGTCTCACTCCTCCACCCTATACGGGGCACTCTCTTCAAAATATTAGATCTGCCTTTCATTGTTTACTGATTGCAGGATTTCAGCAGACGGTCCACTAGATGGAAAGCAGTTACCATCGCCTATGGACATTTGCAATGCCAAAGGTGCTACAAATGCGCTGATGCTCTCTTAAGGGAGTCTGGAACCTGGTCACTAATGCCGTAACTCAGCTCAAGGTTATTATGGCGACATACTTTAAACCAGTAGTGGTAGCCATCCAGTCGGGCAAATGCCCTACCACCTGGCTGTGGGTTGTTTAGTCGCCTCATAAGACAGGCTGCCCCAACGCAGGATATTGTATTCTTTCTCCGTTCCTGCACTAAATTTAAAATCCAAATTAAAAAGTATCTGCTATATCTGCTATATGCTTAATAAGCGATATGTTGAAGAATATTTAAATAAGAAAACTTCATTTACATAGCAGCTCGCTCCAGCCTCTTATACTGTCGTAAGGAATTTATGAAGATATGTTGCAATATACATTTTTAGTACGTCTCGGCATTATTACAACGACAATAATAATCTTCTATCCTTTTATTGTCTTACTGAGTCTTACTGAGTATGCAATATTGGCTGCAACTCCATTAATTCTTCGAAAAGTAATTCTGTAACATACTTCTGTATAAAAATTATAAAAAAAGAACTTGAGATATACATAGAATAAGAAATATAAAGATAAATATATTTTGGCTAGACGTGTTGCTGGGGAGTGTCTTGCCGCTTCTTCTCCTTAACAGCAATAGCACGATACGAAGCGGTGTGCATAAAATAAGAAGTAAATTTAAATCTTACTTATTACTAGCTGTCCCGGCAGACGTCGTCCTGCCCGGTAAAAAATAGGGGTTGATCGTAGAGTGTTGAAAATCTAGGATTGTATGTATTTTTGTATGTTGTATCATAAAAAAATAGATATTAAAAATTTTGTCTAAAAAGTAAAAAAATAAATTTAGGGGTGGACTACCCCTAACATTTAGGGGGGATGAAAAATAGATGTTGGCCGATTCTCATAGATACCGGATAAGCACAAAAAATTTCATCAAAATCGGTCAAGCCGTTTCGGAGGAGTATGGCAACGAAAACTGTGACACGAGAATTTTATATATTAGATATACCTTGAAAAGGTGTTCTCCAGTGGAATTTATTTTAGATAAACCTTTAGAATTCGAATTATCCAAGATCTGACTAACCCCACATTTCTATTTTGCAAAGTGTTTGATGTGTCTGGCTATGCCCATTGTTGCAGTCAATGACATCCGTCATCTTTACAAGGGTACAACCAGCTTCGTGGCGACAGCTCGAGCACTTTGGCAAAATCGCCATTGCAGGTGACAATCTTAGCTTCTTTTGCCTTACTTATAATCGTTTGTTAAATTTTAAGAAACTGCTCAGCAACTGATTAGCGAAAATCTAACCGTAAACTCCTCTAAGGATAAGAGTGGTGGTAAAGTAACTCATAAATAACTGTCAAAAATAACAACATCGAGACGTAGTTTAAGTGACTGCTAAGAGCAAGATGGCAAGTTTATTTGAAACAGCATTGATTAGGGTTAAGAGTCTCTTATTTAAGAGATGGCTAATTATTTCTTAGCGAGATTATTATAAGTAAGGCCCTTTATGTATAAAAGAAAGTCGTGTTAGTTACACTATTTATAACTCAAGAACGGCTGTATTGGATTTGGCCGTAAATTGTTGGGGAGGTATCTTAGAACCAGGAGACGGACATAGGGTACTTTTTATCCCGTTGGAACTGGTAGGTGGCGCTGAGATCGGGTTCTAGAATCCTCCTAATAACCTGGACTTTTTGTTTGTTTTTGTATGTTTGAGTGGGTTTCCGGATGGTTTAGATTCGCAATTGGAACCGGTAGGTGGCGCTGGGCTTGGGTCCCGAGATTTTTATGTTTTCAGAAGCAGGACAATGTCTGCCGGGGCTGCTAGTCTAAATAATAAAAATTTGTCATAATGCAACAAGCCACTAACTTTATGAAATTTCTTACACATCCAAAGGTTGTGTGGAATAAATCGCTAATAGCGATAACACCGTCCATTTTAAAATGTCCATTGTCATTTATTTTAACACGAAATAAAAAATATTCATTCATGCAAATGGTGTTAGAACGCAGTTCCTTATCGCACGTTACTCGGCGAATGGAGGGTAGACGAAGAAAACATGCGAGCGAAAGAAAAATGGTGACCACTTTAACTTTAATATTATAAAATTCCAAATATTCCGTGTCTGTACATTAAAGATATTAGAAATTAGAAATCATTTATTCATAACAAAGTTAAACATCAATTTCTACATATTAAAAAATAACAACTGGAATAGACTACATAAACGATGGAGAACACGATGCATTTTTTTTAGATTTCCCGTCTGTTTGTTCGGGATTCACTTATAACTACTGGCCCGATTTCGATACGGTTTTCGCTGATCGATAGCAGTTGGCACCCTACCTGCCTACCTACCAGAACTGCATATCGGTTACTTCAATGTGCAGGTTTCATCACGCTGTTTTCGTTCACCGTTGTTAGCACGTGGTAATTGTAACAATATGCAAGCCAGGATTCGAACGCGCGTCCTTTGAATTTGGGACGCGTGCGCTAGCCATTACGCTACCACGACTCTTTCGATTACAATCTGTTATTTAATTTCAGGTGTCTTCACGTCATGGAATGGTGGACTCTCGAGTCCAGTGAAGCCCTATAAATTATCAAACGTCAAGGTGCCTGTCGCTTTACTGTACGGAGAGAATGACCAGCTAACGGAAAGATCTGTAAGCATTTCCCTTACTTATTATCCGTCCAGGAAAGCAGAAAGAATACAATTTCCTGCGTTGGGGCAGCCTGTCGAAAGAGCGAACAACACAACCCACAACTAGGTGGTAGAGTATTTGCTCGACTGAATGGCTACCACCCATGGTCTAGACTAGAGTATGCTGCCATAACAACCTTGTGTTGTATTTCGGCATTAGTGACCAGGCTCCAGTCTCCCTTAAGAGAGCAGCAGCGCATTTGTAGCCCCTTTGGTGTTGCTAATGTCCATAAGCGACGGTAACCGCTTTCCAACAAGTGGGCCATCTGCCTGTTTTCTGAACTCCTCAAATAAAAAAATTAAAAAAATTCATGCCTCACTACGCAAACAATTTACTATACTTAAAACTGTATCCAATTTGCATAAATGAATTATCGGCAATTACTAATACCGATAATTGATTATGAAATTAGTAATTATTTTCATTAATGAATAACATTACTAATTTTGATATATATTTTTTGCATAAGTTCAGCCGACAGGCATACGGCCCACATTTTGGAAAGCGGTTACTATTACCTGCATTGTAACACTAAAGGTGGTATAAATATGCAGCTGCTCTCTAAAGGGGGACTGGAACCTGGCGTCTAATGCCGCAGGAAATTATATCTCTATGGATATTTCGTAACTATTTTCCTTTGTAGGTATGGTTAATAATTTAATGAAGCACAATCATTTTTAACATAGCATAATTTTTTAACTAAAGTTTATCATTTTTAATTTGCTTTGTGGAGCTAAGCTGTGGCATCACTTAGAGTTACTTGCTAAAGATTAGCGCTGGTAGTGACACATACCATTATGCTGAAGAAGAGGCTTATTAGGACACCACAATTGTTACATATATTATCATGCAAGACTTTTGTATCTTGCCTTAAATAAATATTTGTTCTTTCTTACTTTTACAGCAAGTAATGAGACTGGCAAAGGAACTGAAGGAGGCTGGTGTCCTAGAAGAAGTGAGACTGAGCTGCGATTGGCCAAAATTCAATCACTTAGACTTTGTATTTGCAAAAGATGTTGGGAATCTACTCAATAGGCCCTTAGTTAAATACATTGATCAGCTATATAGTAAATACGGTGATAAGTGATCTACATTGGTTTTATTTCATGATATACCCTCTACACACAATTTATACTAATATATAAAACTGAAGAGTTTGTTTGTTTGCTTGAATGCGCTAACTCAGGAACTACTGGTCTGATTTTAAAAAATCTTTCAGTGTTAGATAGCCCATTTATCGAGGAAGGCTATAGGTTATATATCATCACACTAAGATCAGACAGACCAAGACTGGAGCCAAGCACCAATGATGAATGTTTCATAATGGGGGGTATTTTTTTCCTTACAAGAGCTTCCGCTACGTGCATTTCACCTTCTACATAAGCAAAGTTGTAGGTTAAAATTAGAGTTATCCCAGAGGAACTATTCCAAGTGGAAGAAATTGCAGGCAGAAGCTAGTATAAAAATAAAATTGCTTGCCTCGTCTGTCTGTCTATCTACTAACTCCTCCTAATGTATATACATACATATTAACAAGCCTATTTCCCATGGGAATTGGCAAAGACTATGGATCTTTACTTGCGATGGTCCTGACAAACAACTTTCACTTGATATTCTTTTATTAACCTCTTCACACATGCATATTTATTTGATGTTTTTCATTTTTTTTACTGTATATGTTGTGTATACTAAAATTATCTTCTAAGAGAAATTATGTGTACTCATGATTATTTCATGAAATATTGGTGCTATATTCCATCTTTTAACTTTTTTATTATTTTTATTTGCACCCATCAGTATAATTAAAGTAATTTAAAAAAAGAGAGGTTGGTAGCCGGAGGGTCCGAAGCAATCTTGAAATTTAGAATCTCGGTGCTGAGCCTAAAATAATAGGAGAAACTAAAGCTCACCACCTCGGTCAAGCATATTTGGGATGGCCGGTGGGTCGGCATCGGGTAGGCCATTCTAAATATCACTGAAAGGACAGAGAGGCTGACCTGTCGCAGCTAGGAGCCAGTAATTGGCAAGAAACCACACAGGACCGAGAAAAGTGGCATGCTCTTGTTTTGGAGGCCAAGACCCACTTTGGGTGCTGAGCCAACGGAGTAAGTACCCATCAGTATATAATTTGTAAGAAAAACATACCTTTGTAACCACTGCTTTGGTGGTGCTAGGGGCTGCTTTGACAGGTGGTACACTTGGTGCTGTTGTGGACACAGGTTTGACTTCTGTGGCTGCCATTTTAATATTTTCTGGAAACCAGAACAAAGGGATATGAAACAACTATTGGAGGCACACTCCAGAACATATTCTTAGTCAATTTGCTTACATAATATGATCCTGTGTGCACTTGATCTAGACTTATTGTCCAAGAAGTGGTTAATTGATTTGGCCTATATTGTAGCATAGTAATGATCTTTTTGTATACACTCTGACAAGTAGACCAAGCACAACTGAACACTAGAATTAATGATTACTCTATCTTACTACACTAGCCAAACACTTACTTTATATGGAGCTTATGTATAAACATTTGTAAGCCAAATGAATGGGTAATAAGATATAGAAGTGCCACGGGATTTTTAATTCTACTCATTCATAGTAAAATACGAGTGTACAGTAAGCATTATTCTTTATCATTATTAGTGTTAAGAATCACCTCATAGACAAATATAAATTTGCATTTATAGTTGACAAAAACAACTTAGGATTTGACTATAATGTACTTTAAGTATTACTTAAAATGGTTTTTCGTAATAATAATTGTCTTTATTATTATAAAACAATAACCCACACTTGTTTACTATAAATATGATATTTGAAAAGGCGCCAACAGACCTTTATTTGGCATACTTGCTCCTGGGGCTGGTACACTCATTAAGATGAGTTCATGCTTTAATAATAACCTTAATTTAATTAATAGGCACTAATTTTTAATTAAATTTTCATGATATACAATTACATTATTTTAGTAAACAAAATCATCAGCAATGCAATTGTACAAAATTAATGTCACAATGACATTACAACAGACGCAAATTGTCAGTGTCATCACCATCAGTGCTTTTTTTTGAGGCGAGGAAAAATGCTACCGATTTACGCACAGACTGGGTCGTTGCCAGGAAACGAGACTCGTCGGTCGGGGGCGGCAGCACTGCAGCAATAGTATGCTCTTAGCAGTAACCCACCCGCGATCGACTCAGCTAGTGTGGAAAGACTCAAAGGAAGCTGCACGGACAGCAACCCCCATACCCACTAAAAACCCCCTCCTCCCTGTTGACCCTGCGCTTTGTTGTGTAGGAAAGGCTGAGATTTAGAAAATAGTTACACCCAGCCGATCCAGCGCAATAAAGTGCATGGGATGTGCTCCGGGAGAACACACCCCACTTCGTTAAACGGGGGTCGATGGTCCTTTGCTCCCTAACAAGCTAAAGGCCCCCCGCAACGGAACCTAACTTTGGGAGGGAAGTAATGCGCGTACCTGCCTCTCCACGTGCCAGTTGAAGGCCGGTGATCTCGAGAAGACGCATATACACGCGCAGTAGGACTTCTCTCCCTGTCACGCTCTGCGGCCTCTTTGAGAGACATTACTGCCTCACAAAAAGTAACCGCAGCCCCCCAGTTGTCACTGCTCTGCAACATGGCTTTTACCAGGTCGCAAAGCGAGTCGACCGGACCTATGTGCGCTCGAGTTCGAAACGCTGCGGCACCCACGCAGCACACTCGACTAGCGCATGAAGCGTCGTGTCGGGTGCGCCGCACTGGCTACAGTCCGGGGAAGGCAAGCAGCTCACAATGCGATACAGATACTTATCGAAACATCCGTGTCCGGTAAGTATCTGCGTCGTCCTGAAGGTCAGAGTACCGCTGGTGCGGTTGGACCGTTCCGTCAGCTGTGGCCTGATTCCATCCACCGTGTAGCCGCCGGCCGCAGGGTTTTCAAGGTCTTGAGACCAAGTGGCGATCATGGTTACGGTTTCCCACTTCCTGATCACCTCGATTTCGACCTGACAGAAGGTCAGGCTTCTAGCTAGGGCATCCTGTCGGGCGCGACGCACCTTCGCCAGGACGTCCGCCTGGAGAGGTCAGGGCGGATCGCCTGCCAGAAGGGTCGCCACCGTTCTATGTCTAGCGACATCGCAAGAACGACATCCTTCGCTTGGACGGCTTCGTCCGTTATAGTTTGCAGCGTCTCGAAGGCGTCTATAGTGGAGCGCCCCCGCCGAAACCCGAACTGCATTTCTGTGACCCCCGGCTCCATAGTGTCAGTGTCGAGATGATCACCATCAGTGCTAGTGCCAATACTTACTGTTATTGTATTTGAAAAACAACAACATTAGTGTTATTGCTAGTATTGCCACCTTAGCAATTTGTTACAACTTCTTCTGTTTCAATTTACTATGATTTATATTGATGACATGACACTAAACCAAACATTTATTCATAGAATTATAAACTGCATAATTACCAGTGAAGAATGAAGCATGAAATCCAGATAGTATTAATCCAGTCAATTACTAACTAACGAAGATATCAAATAAACATCTGTTATTTTAATATCTGTTATTTTATCCGTGCAGGAACGGAGAAAGAATACAATTTCCTGCGGCCCGGCGGCCTGTTGTAAGAGGCGACAAAACAACCCACAGCCAGGTGGTAGGGCATTTGCCCGACTGGATGGCTACCACCCCTGGTCTAGAGGATGTCGCCATAACAACCTTGTGTTGTGTTCCGGCATTAGTGACCAGGTTCCAGGCTCCTTAAAGAGAGCAGCAGCGCATTTGTAGCACCTTTGGTGTTGCAAATGTCCATAGGCGATGGTAACCGCTGTCCATCAAGTGGGCCGTCTGCCTGTCTGCTGATCACCTGCAATAAAAAAAAAAAAAAAAAAAAAAATACTGTGAATACAAATGTAAGGGCACTAATTCATAGTTGTATTTAACCTGTTTGGTGATTTCAATGAAATCTTTTTGCAACATAAATTCCAATCTCTAATGATGTGTCAATGACCTGTGGCAACACTAAGTGACCCCAATAGACTTGCTTCCGTAATTTTTGCTTCCGGTTAAGTAATAAAAAAATGGTCATATTGAGTTTTGACTTTGACAGCTCTGTCACGAATACAAGTGCATGCGTGCGGTGTTTTAGATTTAGAATAATTCTTTTCTTAGATATTTAATTTAATTAAACACCCATGTGATTATAAGTAAGAATTAGTAGATATTTTGTTTTTGAATAAAATTAATTGACAGTCATGGATCTGCATAGGCCAGTTGACCCCAACAAGGTATTATTACTGTGCATACTGCATATTCTTTGATACTCATTTCACATTTGGTTTAATATTTTTTCAATAAATATCACCTTGTTTGTTTAGACTTATGAAGAATTAACAGCAGAAGAGAAGCTTAGGTGAGTTCATATTATACATATAACTCTAAATAGTATTTAATTCATAGGAAAAATAGAACTCTTAATTCTTATCTTTCGCAAGGCATTAAACAGGTACTTAAAATTTTAAATTATTGTTTCATGACTCGATTGATCGTGTTACGTAGTACGTATACGTAGATAATATAAAACTCTACTTGTTGTTTTCTTCATTATCCCCAAAAAATGTTAATATAATAATGACATATTAGGATTTTACAAATTTGTCATTAATCTAGACATATTATATAAATAATACTTATTTACAATTAACAACAAACATTTTAGATGACTTTATCCGTTTTAGAGAAACAGTATAACTGAGTATAACACTACTCAGTTAGTCTGTCTGTCTGTTAGAATGCACATATTGGTAATCTCAATGTTTATATGTCCTCATAATGTTATTTCACCTTAGTTAAATTTCAACATCCTGACACTGCTCGTCTTTTATTAAATAAAAACTACTCTTCTCTGGTGAAGGAAAAGGGCGAGAGGCTACTCCTTTCCCTTTCTCTGACCTCCATTAAGCTGACCTAGTTTAAGATTTGACCAAATTATTTTTACAAATTATCTTTAGTTATTTCCTAAAAGTTAAAATTATATTTCATTAAAACTGTATAAAATAGACACAATGAAGACTAGTGATTATTTGCTGGTCTTCGCTGGCAGCCCATTTTATGGTATCCATATTAAAGTTATCTAACCATTTTATAAAACATCTGCATAGAGCCAATGAAATCCATTATAGTTAGCCTTTATTGGCCCTGTCTATATTTGGCATAAAATATGACCAGCTTAAAATACCATATTTTACATAATGAAAATATAAATGCAGAGGGTAATATTTTTTAATAATCCCAATTGCGTAGGAGCCATAATCCTTCCAGAAAAAAGAAGTTGAATTTTCTTATTACATTTACAGACTCTAATTTTACATGATTTTATTAACTAGTTAACTAGCTGAACAGCTACTGAGATGCTCTTTATTGTCTTGCAAAAATCACAGCCTCATAAAATTTATATGAATATACATACTTATGACATCATAGGTGCAAAAGGAGTAAAATAGTGCATTTAAAATTGATAAGAGTAATTAAAATAATTTTTATTGTGAAATTTTAAAAGTTAGTTTAAAAGACTGTGATCTAGGTTCAGTATTCTACATAGTCTCGAGGGACCATAGGTAGAATACAATACAAATAAGTGAAGTTTTCTTTCATTGTCAATTAATTTCTCATTAGTATTCTCTTCGTTAGTATTTCTTCAGCTTATTATATATATAACACCTGTTCTTTTATATGTAATCATTGCTAGAGTTTGTTGTAACAGGTGTCTCCATGTGTTGTAGTGTACTTTTTGTTTGCCCCTGTTCCACCCGCCTTAGTGTTACTAGCTGTGAGTTATTTATAGTATTAACTCATAAATATCTTGGTATTTTTAGGCAAAAATTTTAATAATATTATTTATTTATCCCAATTACTATTTAGTGTTGCAGTTGGGCCATATTATAGTACAATATTATATTATTAGTAATATTGAAATAAAAAAATGGGTCGCTTCAATTCTTGGTGATATATTCTTTATTATGTCAGCCAATAGAGAAGATTAATTATTTTGATAATTAAAATTAAACTAAATAAAACTATACATACAAATTAAAATAAAACTATAAAATCGACTGCCAGACCACTGTTAATCGGATGTGCCCAAAAGATTGGCTACATTATCCCGCTGTATGGCAAAGCTAATATGTCGTCTGAGATATAGACCAGTCTTTTGGTCATGTGCGACATCTGCCAGGAGTTTTACTATGTCTTGATAAAGTATGGCCCCCATGGTCCCAGGCTCTTAACCCCAAAACGCACAAATATGTAACCATTTCCGATGGCGAAATATTTGTGGCCTTTTTGGAGCCTCCTGTTGTGCAGCATCATTCTTGGTTTACCTAGTGTAATTGTATCAGGATACAGTGCATTATGAGTAAGAAATACATAATTAACAATGAGGTTCATACATAAGTCATATTCACCACCATTACCTGAGTTATTAGTTTATGTGTAACATCATTAACAATGTAACAAAAAACCCTTGCATCTGCATGATACAGTTCTAACACTAAGTATATATCCCAGGTGTATCAAAATCATTACAAATGTAATGAATTCTCATTGATCAGGATGTGTTCTTTAAAAGTCTTGAACCACTGTTTTACTTTCTATACAAAACTCATTGGGCAGTCACATTTCCTACATGTCTCTTTGATTGATTTTATTGTCAGGTAAGACTATCAATGCATGACATAGTCCTAACACTAATATATCCAGGTGTATCAGAGGATTATGAATGTTATGAATTCTAATTGAATATGCTGTGTACCCCTTTTAAAAATCTTGAACCACTGTTTTACTTTCTATATAAAACTCTTACCAGGCTTTTACATTTTATATATGTCTCTGATTGACTTTATTGTCAGGTATGACCATCAAAAACTCCATGAGCTCCACAAAGGTCACGAGTCCATGCATACATCAATGGTGATGATCCTGATTGTGACTTTGGTGGTGGCACAGGTCATTGTTGTAGAATGGAAGAAGAGGCATTACAGGTCCTATGCTGTAAGTTAATATTACCAATTCACCTAGAATAGTGAATAAAATATAAAGTTCTTCAGTGCCAATGCATAGCCAGAAAAGGTGACTGTTTAAAAAAAAAGTGGAGTATATAACCAAATTTCCACTAAATGATTCTGTGTATAGCTGACTGCGTGTGAACCCTAATCATCTATAATGAAGGAGATTATTATGGAAGTAAAAATAGAAAGGTCACTAAAAGGATTTCGGGGTTCGATGATGTGTAACAAGAGATGGGAGGGGTCCTAAATTTCATGATGTCACATTGAAAATCTAATATATTTAAGCTTTGAAAAATGAAATTCAATCTATTGACAAAAGCTTCAAATTATTGAATAATAATTTAAATTGAAATAAAACAAATTATGGATTAATTGCTGTTTTACTTTAATAATTTTGTTGATGTAAAATTGCAATATATGTGATGTCACATTAGAGAGGGAGGAGTCGAATGAGACCAGCTGTGACTACGATGGGGGAGCTCAAAAAATCTTGAAATTCATGTGACATAATTTGTGACTCTAGTCACGACTTTTGGAAATGAGTAATAGGATTCAAGGTATAGTAAGTGGAAGAGCAATCATATTCAGCAATTTTTTTTTATTCAAAAACTTTATTTGAAAAATAATTTAAAAATATGTTTCAAAGGTGCTAATCGGGTTCTATAATATAATCACACTGATGATATTTCATGTCTAAAGGGATTAGATATACAAAATATTATTTCACATTACTTTTTATATACTCTATGTTTTCAGCTGTTCACTATGGTAGCGATGTGGTCGATTCCGGTGCTTATGAGTGCAAAGAACCAGTGGTGGCGGTTCATCATTATATGGAGCATATTCACACTCCTCACTGCATTAGTTATAAGGAAATCTAGTCTTAAACCGATGTCTGTTACCACACCTAGGTGAGTTTAAGTAGATTTATTTGCAAACATTTAAGTAAGTAATAAACACTGTAGCGAATAACTATCCACCACAAAGACAAATTAACAATTGAATCCATCACCCTGTAGCTTTCACTGATACTAGCCGGACTGTAAAACGGTTGAAAATGAGCTCCAAGACCGGACTTAGTAACTGTAATTCTTAAGTGAGGTCCTTTCATGAAAGGGCCAGTCTGTACAATAAAATCTTCTCACATCCCTTCTGCCTGTTACCACTGATTGCAAAAGGCAAGGCAAAAAAAATATTTGACTATAACCGGTTTTAGTCAATTATATCGAAATAATAATTAAGGTTGCTTATATCCGGTTTTAATCAACTATATCGCAATATTAATTCAGATTAGTTATATCCGGTTTTAATCAACTAAGTCGAATTATAATTCAGGTTAATTTTATCCGGTTTTAATCAACTATTATTTTTTTTTTATTGCGGGAGTTCAGCAGACAGGCAGATGGCCCACTTGTTGGAAAGCGGTTACCGTCGCCTATGGACATTTGCAACACCAAAGGTGCTACAAATGCGCTGCTGCTCTCTTAAGGGATATCGGAACCTGGTCACTAATACCGGAACACAACTCAAGGTTGCTATGGCGACGTACTTTAGACCAGGGGTGGTAGCCATCCAGTCGGGCAAATGCCCTACCACCTGGCAAAACTATGCCGTAATAATAATTCAGGTTGATTATTTTAGTTGGGCTTGAGCCCCCTACTATAGGGGATCAGACAGTATACCCCGTCATACTTGTCCAAGGCGGCTTGGCAGGTTTGACGCATCTGTTATCTCGATGTGCAGGTTTCATCACGATGTTCTCCTTCATCGTTGGCAGCATGTGATGATTTTAACAATATGCACATTAGGTCAGAAAACCCGCGCCCTTTTGTCTTTGAGACGCGTGTTCTATTACAATTTAGCCCTGTCAATAATACCAAAACCTCAAAATAGTATGTATTTCCCAGATTAGTGTACAAATGGTTCTACCTAATATACAAGATAAGCTGTTTTATTGGTGTGATGGGCTATATTCTAATGATGCTCACATTCATCGGTCTAAACGTTGTGTTTGGGCACAAGCCATCGCAGTGGATGGACGTAGCACTCATGCTGCTCTTCTACGGACTGTACTTTGGCGTCCTCGGAAGGGACGTCGCTGAGTACTGCTCAGACAAGATGGCGGCATCTATAGGGGTAAGTATCGAATATATTACATTATAAAGGAAAGTTTGCACTGAAAATCAACGTTGTGTCGGATATGATTCCGGCACAGCAATATCATGAGTGCAAACCTTGTTTGTTGAAAATGCGGCATACAAATTTTCAAAATATGCTCTGTGTATAAAAATGTACAAGGAATGTAATTACGCTATTTTTGCAAATAAAGTTTTTCATTCTTTCTTTCTATATGGACAGTCAAATCACACGAAATATTATTTATCATTTTATTTAAATCTAACTAAGTATTGTATCAGAGTAGGATGTTATGACGTGGGTTATAATATTTTATATAAAAGCATATCATTTTGCAGTAAACTCCAAGGGAATTTATTTTTATATATAACAGTGACTATTAATATTTTCTTAGGTTTTCGCAACTTGTATACATAACAAAATTACGTTTTAACGGGTTTAAACGCGGTAATTTATTTGATTTTGGTTAATGCGACCTTTCGGCCGCGTTTTAGTGGCCGTGTTCACGGACGGCAAAGATGACATTTGTCCAAAGAGTATTGTTAAAGATGATCAAGTTGGCGGTAGGCTAAATACAACTTAATATATGTAATTATAAACTTAATATGATAGGAAAACGAATATTGTGTTGAATAATTGGCAGAAGGTGAAAGAAAAGAGAGATATAGTTTTTTAAATATTATGCTAGAAATGTTTCTTTTACTGTGTAGACAATAATTACTATTTATTTAAATCCTTGCAGCTATGTCATGCACTTGCTATCCTCATACTAAATATAGGGGGCTGAAATGTTAAAAAGTTTCTCAGTTGATTTATTAACTAATTTTTGCTGAAAACAATACCTCAAAACTAGATTTCATTTCCATCTTTTGAAAATATAAACCCAGTTTTTGGTGGAAAGCATGGAAAAAGAATAAACTGAAATGGTGATGTCGTGCTGTGTACTTTCATTTTTTGAAAATGTGTAATGTTACGTTAAAATTATCAATAGTTGCAACAGCAATAGTTTTTTGTTTTTCTTACTGTAGGAGTTTAGCAGACATGCATACGGCCCACTTGATGGAAAGCGGTTACCATCCCCTATGGACATTTGCAACACCAAAGGTGCTACAAAGCGCTGCTGCTCTCCTAAGGGAGACTGGAACCTGGCCCCTAATGCCGGAACACAACTCAAGGTTGTTATGGTGGTATACTCTAGACCAGGGGTGGTAGCCATCCAGTCGGGCAAATGCCCTACCACCTGGCTGTGGGTTGTTTTGTCGTCTCCTACGAGAGGCCGCCCGGCCGCAGAAAAATGTATTCTTTCTCCATTCCTGCACGTATAAAAATAGTATAAAATTAATGGTTTTTAAGTAGTAATTATTATTAATAGGCAGATACTGCACGAGATATCCATGAAGTTCCCGTTAGAAACTAAGAAATTGATTTCTCTATTTTAGTATTACACAAAGGAGGGTATACCTACAAGACAACTGGAGCACAATGTATGTGCCGTTTGTGGGAATCAACTTTTAGTTGATGTGAATGAAGAAGGTGTTTTAGGTATGTATTACTTTTAAGCATGCTATAGCCATTTTGGCAAGCAGTAAACTTGTGAGATAGTCATGTTCGTATCATTTAAATGATAAGTTTTGATTGTTTTTAATATGTTTTTTTTTACTTAATGCTTTGTTTGATATGTGTAATATTGTTGTTACGAGTCGCGAAACCCGAATTAAAATGCCTTGGAATTACTATAGAATTTATCAGAACTATACAAACACGTATAACATAAGCACAAATATAATTAGACACTATTAGAACAAATTGCACGATTCTATAACACGCGCAAAGTCCGTCACTGTATAGTTTGGACAACCGACCGTGTGGATTGAATTTTCCAAGAAAACGTAATCTGCACACCTGCGGCCATAAATCAGTACAGTAACAATAGCATGTTCTTCTTAATTACACATTTTAAACACAAAGTAAACAAAAGAAGTCCAAATGCGGGAAAGCTTTGTCGGCATGTAACAATATATAAAATTCACAAACATAATCAATTAGAATAAAATTTTGAAAGAGAAAGAGAAAAAGTTGATCCAGCTGGTGAACTGCGTTTTTCAGAGAACACATATAAGCTGCCATGTGGTCACGTTTTCCATGAGTTCTGCATACGAGGCTGGTGCATAGTGGGCAAGAGGCAGACCTGCCCCTACTGCAAGGAGAAGGTGGACCTCAAGAGGATGTTCACCAATCCGTATCCTTTTTGAAAATCTCTACTCGTTAATTCTCTTTTGTACATCTTAGTGGCCATCCACAAATTTTATCGTTTTTTGACTGCCACAACACACACACACGACCCTTGTCACAATTGGTCACATAGGTGAGACTCCTCCCTCTTTAGTGATCAGATAACATAATAATATATGTATGTTTCTAGGAAAATATGGAATCTTGATATGGCTTTGAAATTATTAGTGTAAATAACTTTTGTTTAATTTTTCTTACGTTTTCTCGAGTAGTATACATAATAAAACTACATTTTGATAGTTGTAATAATAATAATAATAAATACATCGAGATATGTTGTCGGTAGATAAAGGACTCACCCCGCTCTCTCTTGCGAAACAGAACTGGCTCAGGCTTCCGGTATCGAGTACCTCCGAGCGAATGGACGTATGGAAGAGCAAGGAGCTGCACGGAAGGTTTCATCGAGCGCTATATGGGCCCGATATAGACCTTCCGGCGTCGGTGAACTGGCTACGTTTCGGTGACCTCTTTGGGGAAACTGAAGGGTTTGCTTGTGCAATTATGGACGAGGTTATCAAGACGAAGAACTACAGGAAGTACATCATGAAAGATGGCACGCTCGACATATGCCGGGCGTGCCACCACCCGGGCGAATCCATCAGGCACATTATCTCCTGTTGTTCTCGTCTTGCTAACTCCGAGTACTTGCACAGGCACAACCTAGTAGCCAGAATCATCCACCAGCAACTTGCTCTTCAATACGATCTGATAGCGACTGAGGTACCATATTATAAATATACCCCTGAGCCAGTTCTTGAAAAGGGTCACATCACGCTCTACTGGGATCGATCTATTATCACAGACAGGACTATTGTTGCCAATAAGCCCGACATTGTGATAATAGATGCTCGTTGATATAAGTATCCCGCATGACTGCAATCTCATAAAAGCTGAAACTGACAAATTAACAAAATACCTTGACCTCGCGCACGAGATTGCGGCCATGTGGCATATGGAGTCAACGATCATCGTACCGATAGTGCTGTCCGTTAACGGTCTAATAGCGAAGAGCCTCGACCGACACCTAGAGAGGCTCTCGCTCGGTAAATGGGTGAAGGGCCAGATACAGAAGGCGGTTATCCTGAGCACGACACGCATTGTGAGGAAGTTCCTGTCCTTGGAGCCTTAACCACCGGTAGCTTGGACCCTAGGCCCCGCTGCCGACGGACGTCATCTTTTTATATTTTTTTAATATGTGCCTATTTTATATATATATGTATTAAAAAAACATAAAAAAGAATTCAAATAAATATATATGTGAAATAATAATAATAAAATAATTTATTAGGTACCACAGCATTGTAACAAAAATAACAGAAGGTGCTATAGAGTTCTAATACAATAAAACAGGTAAATGTAATTAATAACTAGGTATAACTAAAAATAATTAATAAAATTAGTGGATACTAACACCTAAACTAGGCAAAGCCTGTACTATAGGTGCTAGTGCCTTCCTATAATGCGTAAATAAAATGATTTATTTTATGTTCACAAGTGGGTAGATCTGTTACAAAATTTGTGAGATATTGTACTGCCGTATAAACTTGTATAGACAGATGTTGTGAGCGCGGTAATTAGCTGTAGCCGTGATCACGGAAAACAAAGATGTCAAGTGTCAATGAGTATTATTAAAGTTTTATTTAGCCTATCGCCAACTTATTGATTTTAATTGAATGAATGAATGAATCTTTATTTGTAGAAATACAGGTAATAGTACAAAAGATGGTTTACATAGGGTAGTCTGGAGGACATCGCCTTTGGCGACAAGACCGCCCATTGTACTATAATTTTATGTGCAATAAAGTTATTCATTCATTCATTCATATCGATTGGTCTCACTGTATTTGACCGAAATATGGTCATACAAATATTTGGGTACATGTCAATTAAAAAAAAATAACAATTCTAAATTTATAAACGTAATTTGATTAATAATATATTAAATACAGAGATTAAAGAATTTCAAAAAAAATTAGAATAAAGTCAAATAATTCAGATGTCAGAACTAGAAATATAAATTAAATATAATCATTTACCTAATAAAATCCCTCAAGTCATAAAACACTTTGAGCCATGAATGTAATTTTAGTTTAAATTTTCTTTTCGACAATTCTCTTATTGATACGGGTATCGGATTAAAGACTTTTATGATCATCAATTGGCAGTTTTTGTTGTTTTAACGTAGTGTTGCAGTTTGGTGTTACTTTGCTCTAGAACTAACTATTAAATAAAAGTACATTTTGATGGTTTTAAGCGCGGTAATTAGCAGTACCTCTGATCACGGAAAACAAAGATGTCAAGTGTCAATGAGTATTGTTAAAGTTTTATTTAGCCTACCGCTAACTTGTTCATTTCAATTTTGTTTACGGTTATTATTTATTCTATGGGAGCCTAAACTAATTTCACTTTTCCTCTCAAAATTGTCCTTATATCAAGCACTTCTCCAGATGGGACCGCCCCATATCTTGTACGGGCAACTGCTGGACTGGATCCGGTGGCTGGTGGCGTGGCAGCCGCTGGTGCTGTTCCTGGCCCAAGGCATCAACTGGCTCTTCGGCCTCGAATGAGACCACGACCACAGACTTATTTGACCAGTGCGGGTATCGTGAGGTGGTTGGTTTCAGCTTGTACGGGAAGTATACCAAGAGTAACAAACTTCTAGTAAAATGTGGGTACAGTGAATGGGGGTCCCTGTATGTCCCTGGGGTGCTTCTTATGTTGAAATCTTCAAAATGGTATATGAATTTTTTTTTAAGTTTTTCCGACTAGTATACATAATAAAACTACGTTTAACGGTTTTAAGCGCGGTAATTTATTTGCTCTTATTAATCCGACGTTTCGGCCGCTTTTCAGTAACCGAGACCACGGAAGACAATGATGTCAATGAGTATTGTTAAACCACCACGGCTACTGAAAACTGGCCGAAACGTCGGAATAATAAAAATGAAATAAATTACCGCGCTTAAAACTGTTAAAAAGTAGTTTTATAACATATTTCGATTTCTAATTAAATACCTTTACAGTTTAATTTTCTTATTGCTACCCCCCCTTATTTAAAGAAAGAAAAAATATCCATTTAGGACAAGATCCAAAAAGATATATATATATTATATATATATATATATATATATATATATATATATATATATAGTATAGTGTAAACATAGTCATAAATTATTGTGTTCTGAAAAAGCCCTTGTTCAGCATGATGCTGGTTTTAACCAGCGCTGATCTTCTGCAAGGACTTCTTAGTGATACCGTTGCTAGATTAATATCGACAGAGCAATATTTATGCACTAGGATATGCCCGTGACTTCGTCCACGCTTACTTGAAATTTCCGGATTAAAAACTTTCAAACATTCTATTACATTAAAGGACAATGACCACATATGTATGGAATTCAGTTTAAAGTTGTTGCACAATATTTTTTTACTTATTATGGAGTACGCTTTATATATTATCGAATAAAAGTGTTCGCTTCCTCATAATTAACCGGGTTTTCGAATAATTAGACCAAAACGAACATAACCTATAAATAATGTTTAACCCATAAATAAAACATATTAATCATCATCGACAATATCATATAGCTTGACAGTTGCGTCTGCGTGAAACGGAACACAGAAAAAATAATTCTTTTTACTTAATGATAAAATAATAATACAATACGTTGTAAAATATAATATAATATCACTAGTTATTTAACTGTACAAGAATTTTCATTTTTGTGATGATTGAGTCTAAAAACTCATGCATGAGTAACCTGTCTAAATGGAGAGAACGAAACGTCGCGTCATGACTATAATACGGAAGTGATGCGTAACAGTTGTTAATTTACTATTAATCTTAAAATCATAATTCCGGTCCTGTAAAAAACATTTCTGTAGAGAAATTGATTGTAAAAAATGAGACAACTATTTCGATGTTATTTTGATTCTCTAACATGCAATTTTGCTAGACGAGTTTTGGTTATTCCTTTGCTCTCGATCAGTAAAAAATCACAATGGAATTCGATTCATTCCAATGTGATATTGGGATGCGATTTTTTATTAAATTATATACCCTATTAAATCATTTCCAGAAAAATTCCTCCGGGATTCTGAAAGGCTGTGTGATTTGTATTTGCCATGATTATCTTAGATTTTAGAGTTAAAATAAACATGGAAACGTTTTACTGAGAGACGTATATTCACACCCATACGAAAAGGAATGCCAAGTGATAAATCGAATGACATACAGACAAAGAATACATAGATAACAATAAATGTGCGCTCTATTCACTATTTATCACATTCCCAGGATAGATTCGATAAAACTGCATCGAAATCAGCTCAGTAGTTTTTACGTGAATACCCAACAAGCGGACAAGAAATTTAAAAATTTGCATCATGTTCACCATCGCTTAAATAGTTTAATCCAGTTTTTTTTTGTAATTTCAATGTACAGTCACGGCATGTTTAGAATTTTATAATATAGATATGCACCGGACATTTTTTCTCATGACTGTGACGTTGGCAAAATAAATGCTGAAAGTGTTGAAGCCATAATCGCAAACAAAGAAAAAGAATTAAGTACCTTATACATGCTTAGATTATTTTGTTGCTAATGTATAAATCAGTAAAATGCCCCGTTAAGTGTTGACCAGCTAGTGTAAGTATTTTAAGAACAACTGCCACGAAGTTTAGTGATTATTTGTTAACGATTGTTGTATTATTTTTAAGCATAACTCCCCCCTCCCCCCCTTAAAAAGTAGAGATGTACTTGCCTAACAGTGGGACAAATATGGGCTGTTATTATTATTAGAGACTATCGCAAGTGGCTCTTTAAATTAATACAAAACATTCTTGCCGTCAGTGGCGATAGTTGACCAAATATAGACGTTAAATAGGTTTTATTTTGGATAAACCGGTTCACATGACATCATTTTTAAGTTGTCTAAGGCTGGTGTGCACCGACTTTTAACCGATGGTTAAATTACAATAATCCCCAAAAATGTGTGGAAAAACAGTGATTATTTTTGGTTAACCGTTGGTTAAATTTCGGCGCACACCAGCTTACAACCCTTAACAGAAACAGTTAACTAAACCCGGTTATAATGATTTGAACCGGTTATAATAATTTAAACCGGAGGCAACCGATGTTAGGCGGTTATAACCGGTTCAAATTGACTATAACCGGTTTATCTCTATTACAACGAATTTAAACCGGTTAAAACAAATTTAAACCGGTTAGAAGACTTGATTGTCTGACATACTATGTTGCGACAAATTCAGCTTTATTCTCCACTTCTGTTTGCAATATATGTAGTTAATTATATTTTGTGAGTTGTACAGATATTGTATGGACCACACAGTAATTCTATGTGTAAATATGTTTGTAATAATGTATGAATGGAGGGTTAATTATTTTGTACAGAAATAAATGATTCTTTATGTTATTTTGATGTTTAATTATCTTTTTTCACTGTGTATCTATGTATTTTTTTATATGTGCAACGTGCTAGTTTTTTATATTGCAATGGTAATCTAATAACTCCTTCCTTTTTTGGGTATTTAACTTGTAAGACGGAACCACCACAAAGGTCATTGGGCATTTTGTTCGGACATATGATCCAAGGCGTACAGTGGTATGGCTCGCATTATTGCAGGCCCTGGGAAAATTGAGATTTTTTTAAAATTAGTTATCGTTATAGTATTTTTAAAGCATTTTTGTAATTAATTATGTAAAAACTATTGGTTCGATTTGGAAAATATTTTGAACCGCAATTGTTTTAGACAATTTCTGTTCAAAGTTCAATGCATAAGAGAAACACAAGTGTGAACGCACAGATCGAAACGACGGATGACGTACGACTGCGAGGCGGTCCAAGCGGATACTTTACACGCATACTGTTAAATAACTAATTCTGCAGGTCGTCACGTAAAAAAATATTTAGAAAAATGGGATTTTATTCTTCAAAGTAAAATTAGTTTGGTCTCTGTTACGTTTAAAAAAAGTGGGTCAAAAACGCCCAATGACCTTTGTGGTCAAATACTGATAATTGAAACGAATAACGTTATTATAGGTAAAGCTCGAGCATAAAAAGGTTATATATAACAATCTCTTTTAGATTACAAAAGTTCTGTTATAAAATCTTTTGACAGATGCGACGAAAGAAACAATATACTCTTTGGAAATGAGTTCGATTTTTCAAAGCCTTTCGGAAAACTTCATTTTTTCATCCAAAAATAAAATCCTAAATTTCCGTACGCAAAAAACAATGTAGCTAAAAATTTTAAGTAAATGAAAAAAATTAAGTGTTTCGCATTTTGAAATTTTTTACAAGTGTATCTGTTTATAATCGGACAAAATGATCGGAACAAGAAGCTGTGCTTTAGTCAAGAACGTGACCAGCCTCATTTCCTTCAGCAACAAGACTGTTGAGCCGCTTGTCATCGGACTCGGTGAGTTTCTTTCATACCTAGTTCCTATTTCCTCTTAATATTATCGCTTATTTTTATTGCAGGAGTTCAGCAGGCAGGCAGACGGTCCACTTGATGGAAAGCGGTTACCATCGCCTATGGACATTTGCAACACCAAATGCGCTGCTGCTCTCTTAAGGGAGGCTGGAACCTGGCCACTAATGCCGGAACACTACTCAAGGTTGTTATGGCGACATACTTTAGACCAAGGGTGGTAGCGATCCAGTCGGGCAAACGCCCACCTGGCTGTGGGTTGTTTTGTTGCCTCTTACGACAGACCGCCCGGCCGCAGGAAATTGTATTCTTTCTCCGTTCCTGCACGGATGAAAATCGAATCGCTTATCGAATGTACATCTTGCTCGTATCGTAATCCTCGCTTGACTGCCTCACCCCTCCGTTCGGGCATTCCTTTTATTCTGTACAAATACGATACGCCTCGACGCAAAACAATGACAACCAGAATTAGTTCGACACACCTGACTAATGACGGTCATAAAACAAGTACAATAACAATAGAATGTTTTTCTTAATTACATATTTTAAACACAAAGTAAACAAAAGAAGTCCAAATGCGGGAACGGTAATAAACCAGGTTTATGGCAGGCAGACGTGCATTCACTTTTTCTCGGCATGTAACATCATCAACTAGATATTTATGGGTATCCTGACTTACGGGGACATGGACACTGACGGCAGGAAGTCGCTCAGCGGGCTAAAGAGAGAGCTATGTTGGCAGTTTCTCTTATGGATAGAATTAGAAATGAGCATATCCCTAAGAAAAGTAGGCTAATGCAATTAACCCATGCATATATGTTGGTGACTTCTCAACCGTCAATGTGAGGACTAAATTCTAATTGATACAATGACTATTTTGCAAAATCTTCATCTGTTTATCAATGAACTAAATCAAGTAAAAATGAACAACTGCTAAAATAATAATGTTTTGGTTGCATTTTGCAAAAACCAAGGTAATCGAAATAGCTAGCAAAATAAGCAAGTTGAAGTGGCAGTGGGCCGGTCACGTTTGTCAGGACCGATGGCCGATGGAGTAGACAAGTCCTGGAGTGGACCGTGTCTCGGTAAACGTAGAGTCGGACGCCCTCCAGCCCGATGTACCGATGACCGTTGCAAGGTCGCCGGTAGGCGCTGGACGAGGAAGTCAGAGGATCGATAGCAAACTGAATGTAATAAAATGTGATATTTTTTATCCCGGGACTCCCGCGGGGATTTTACCGGGGGCGGTTTGTAGTGCGGGTGCAAATATTAGCTTATTCCTGCACAGGTTTCACATAGCTTACATTCTTTTTTAAATACTGTGGTACTTTGTGTCCCAGGAATCATGCGGGAATTCCAAGTCAAGCGTGGACGAAATCGCGGGCATATCCTAGTATGTTCTAAAAATGCGAAAGTCTTAGCTTAAGTGACACGTTTAGGTCCTGTTTCTTTAATAACAATACTGTTACAATTTGGGCCACCTGCATGTCTGTAAATAAAGCACATCTATTACCCGTCGGTGTTTGAGCTAATAACATTGAAACGCTTTTATGACCGTCTTCTTGTTTAACTTTGTGTTTAATATTTGTGATTGAAAAAACAGCCCATTATGTATTGTAATCTTTATGGTAGTCATTAGTTAGGTGTGATTATTAGAAACTCAGTCCACGCGGTCGAGCAGACATATTGTATTTGTACAATATAAAGCAATGTCGCAACGGAGGGGTGAGGCAGTCAAGCGATAATCACAAGCGAATCAAGATGTTCGTACATTCGGTAATCTATATATTGACGAACTTTGCGCGTGTTATCGAATCGTGCATTACGTTTGTACTGGTTGTGCTCAGTTATATTTGTACCTGTGTTATATATACTTCTAATAAATTCTATAATAATTCCAACGGCATTTTAATTCAAGTCCTGCAACTCGCAACAATACGTATAAACATTTTTGGATATTTCAGGCCTAAGGACATACTCCAAGGAAAAAGGCACTTGCTGCAAGGACGTAGTTCAAACCGAAGGCAAGAAGGTGGAATCGTGGCCCAAACCTGATCCCCATCCCCGGCATTGCGTTGCGAATGTCCCAAGGAACCCCAGCCGGTGAACTACGATCCGTACAGGATTAAAGTACCGGATGTTGCCGTGCCACCACTGCCTCCTAGCAACGCGAAGGTACATCTTCGAATTCAGTTTTATTATTATTAGGGGCCACCAGTAAAATTACTTGACACGAATTTCATAATTTCTTGACCTCTCCCCGTTCTTGTCACAGCTGGTCACATTCGTGAGACACCTCCCTAGTCTGATGTTGCGTCATGTGATGCAATTTATTGATATACTAGCTGATCCGGCAAGCTGAATGATAATTGCAGAATGTTTCAACTGTATTAAAAATGTGGTCAAAACTTAACCGGAACGAACATCAAACATTCAAAACAAAACAAAAAAATCACTTTGAAATTTAATTTGATTTCTGAACGACTTTTAAATTTATTGATTTCTAAACGACGGGACGAACATCAAATGTTTCACAATAGGAATAGTTTCTAAGGGAAAGCGAAATTGTTGTTTTTAATACATTCTAAGTATTTTTTCATATTTACTTCCACAAATAATTCAAAACCAAATTTAACCAAATTAGTCCAGCCGTTCTCGAGTTTAATCTAGACTAACGATCAGCAATTGATTTTTATGTATATAAATAATTTAGCACAGTCAAAGACTATGGTCAATGCATGGACGTGATGTTGAAGTAAATACAGGTACTAGATATCGGTGTTAGGGCTGTCGATAAGATTGGACGTTTTTCTATATCATCAAAAATATCCAATCTCATAAATGTATAAATACAATATTTGATATTGATACTGATATGCACATAGATATAGTCTAAGTTAAATTGGGAACAAAAAAGAAATTAATATACTGCTAGAGTCCAACAACTCGTCTTCTTAATTTGTACTCCGTCACGGTGATTGAGCCATGGGGTCTAGTGGTGACCAGTGGTGCGCTTTCTTACCCAACGCGGTAACAACAACACCATTATCGACGCACCACTCAACTGAATCAACCCCCATATATGCATAATTCAATTTTCGTGTTTTAAAGTTTGAATATATTAGATTTTGAAATGAAAGTCCCGAGGTTTAGGTCCCCTCCCATCCCTTGTCACACAATGTGACAGTTCGTCGACCCCTCCCTCTTATCGTGTTACGCAATTTAGGATGGCCTCTTAGTGTTACTTTGCTTATATTTCTAAATACAATTTGTTGTCAAATTGAGTAATAGTGTCATGGTCGATTACTCTAGACCTTTAAGATCTTGGGCTTTGATCAAATGGAAGCAAATCTCGCATACAGACGCTTGCATCGGCTTTGAATACTGCTGATTTTTAATCAATCAACTCTTTATTGTACACCAATAGAAAAACAAGTTTAGGTTAAACTATGTTCTCTTAACGCACAAAGGGCGGTCTTATCTTAAAAAGCCATCTCTCCAGACAACCTCAATGATTTTATATGGCTGGAGTACTGCAAACAGATGGACCACTTGATGGGATTGCAGTCTCCAAAGTGTTCATAGGCTAAACACCTGTGATGCAGCCGGCCTCGAAGCGAGGGAGTTAAATCTAACCACTGATGACAGAACACAACTCAAGGTTGTTATGCTATGTTCTAGAGGTGGTAGGCATCCAGACAGGTAAACACGTGGCTGGGGATGGTTTTGTAGTCTCTTAAGAGTACTTCAATTGACGCCAATAGTCGGAAGTTAATTTCGAAAGTTTATCAGGATGCCATGGGCTTTTCTTTTATCTCTTGTGGTGGGAAATAAGGTCTCATGTTACTAAGATTCGTCGTAGTTGAAACCAAAGAGACACGTTTCGATATGCGGTAAGTCGCATCAGTTTGAGAGGTTAAGCGATCGAGCGAATCGCTTTAAATCGCATCCCATTTCATGCAGGATTATCCTCAGTTTCATCAGAGCCTTAGCAAGTTACATTAGTATCTTAGTTATGATAGTTCATTACATTACCAGAATTGAATTTTTAAGGAATATGTTTATTTGAAAATAGATTTGCTATTGTTAACCTTGTGACATTTAAGATTCGGTGATTTAAGTGCGTTTGACGAAATCAGAGCCCCTTACGATATAATCACGCCGTGAAATTAAATATCTAATGAAATCCAGCTTGTACTTTGTTCATCAGCGGACGGGAGTGGTGTTCACAACCACTGAACAGCAGACCAGGATCAGGGCGTGGATCAGCAGCAGGATAGTGCCTCCCAGCAGGGTGAGCAGGCGCAAGTAGAGGAACCCAAGGAGGAGGGCCTCATGAGCCTCCTAAAGGGCTTATTCGATAAGATGAGGGGAAGGGGCAAAAGTGGCAGCGATACGATGGCCATCAGCACACCTAATCTACACATCGTATACGTCCGGTAAGAAGAAATAGACTAAAGAAGACCGAAATACTAAATAATCTCCCCCAGTAAGTCTCGTCATTAGTTTCGTCGAACGCACTTTCCACCGTCCACCGTAGCAGGCGTGACATTATCGATTTTCCACAGGAAGTCCCCAACGAGGATGCCAGAGAGCTTTTCAAGAATCCAATGATCGATTTCGGGATCAAAGCCCAGACAGTTCAGGATTTGTTCCATAACTCCCCAATTGTTCACCCCGATTACTGGAAAGACAAGCCGGAAAAAAAGATTACTGATGTTGTAAAGGAGGTACTCCCGAAATTAGGGTACCATGGACGAAATAAGTACAAGTATGCTTTCCACGAGCCATGGAATCCCTTGGATCGTATGGGTCTTCTTGAGATGGCCGAGAAGGAGGAGTTGGGGCAGACAGAGGATGCCTTGGTTAACAGTGACAAGCAGACGTAGGGGCTCGGATTTTTGTCTAAAAAAAGTGAAAAATTATTAACTTCATTAAAATGTCGCATGGTTTCTGAATAAATGTTTTTTTTTACATTATTTTTTTATTAAGAATCACCAAATATATATTTCTAAGTGAAGTAATAGATAGTCAAGTATAGAAATCCAGCATTAGTCGCATAAAGTATCGCTGTTGAAATGACTTTTTTATTTAAATTAAACCAATGGATAGGACGTTCTTAACTCCAAAAGTCGTGATTTTTTCCCTCAACCTTTTGAGGTGTGAAATGGAAATTTTGAAAAAGTAATGTTTGTAGAGCTGCAAAATACTTTCACTAAAAATATATTTGATTAATATTATTCGAAACGTACTCAACGTTTTTGACAATTTCTGGAGTACAGCAAATATGTTGACATCTGCAATACTGAAGGTGATACTAGTGTGCTGCCAGTCTCCTAATGGTTCTGGAACCTGGCCACTCATACCGGAACACGTGACAAGATTTTAATGACGGCATACTCAATACTCCATCCAAAGGTTGTCGGGAAGAAATTGACATGAACGATTGATAAGACCGCCGATTGTACTTGTATATTAATGTTCTTGATTTTATGTACTATTTTGTATAATAAAGTATATTCTCTTCTATTCTACTCTAGACCAGGACCGCCATTCAGGCGGGCAATCCCCTACCATTTCTTGGTAGGTTTTTTTCTCCTTTTGCCTGGGCGAAGGAGATATGCTCGAGTCACTTACATTTATTCCAAGTATTATACTAGGCTACTTACTATTTGTTTTCCCAGTAAAACATTTTTACTGCTAGGGATGTGTTTGGACAAAGTAGATTGGATGGATGAGTGTAGTGTAGGCAAATTGTTAACTCAAAGTGGTGTGCCCATGACACACCACCCTATCTTCATAAATATTTAAAAACAATGTTAATAATAAGTGTTACGTCACATTTACATTTTTGTCAAGGGGCCTCTACGTGTTGGTCTTCCCATTCTACCACTCGAGCCCTCCAAAAGTCCGGGCCAATTTTATGGTCCGTGATTCTCAAGACATATTAAATTACAATAGTAATATCTAATTAGTTTCCCGGTCATAATATTTTCATATTGTCTTTTTTCATTTTTTTAAAACTAATGTATACTTTTATACTTCCTCTCATCTGTGATGGTTAATGAATAACTATTCCTTAGTTATCTCTGTAACTTTAGTTTTAGGACTACAGCTGTTTGCTCCCCAAATAAAAAAGCAATAAAATAAAAACTCGCGAAATAAGTGTTTCAAATAATGGCAGAGTTTCCATATCCATTTCGGCTACTGCCGCATATTATTCCGCCGCCGCGATATCGACAAGATATCGTGGATTTAGTAGACTACGTTTTTTTTTCGTTATCTTAATGTAATCGTACTTTGAATATCACTGCAACGTACTTTCCGTCAGGTGGGCCGCCTGTTTGCCCGCTTCACTAAACTAAACTAAACTATTAATCGTTAAAATTCAGCAATAATCTAATACAAGAGAGGACTATATACTTGGCATGACGGCCATGTTACGAAAATAATTTCAGCCCATGTTGGACTGCACCAAGACGAAAGGGCCGTGCTCCGTTCAACCGGCTCCAGATCCTCCGCCCTGTCCCCCGCCACCACCGAAGCCCTTCCCCTGGATCTACGTTATAGTCATCGGATCTTTCTTCAGCTTGATGGGTTTGGTAAGTGTTTACTTACCTTACCTTAGTTAGATACTCAGTTTAGCGGAGCTTTATCACGATATATGTTTATGAGTTTGCGGACAACAAGCTACTGGCTAGCGCAGCGCGGGAGCGCACATATTAATAGTAGCTCTATCCTGCTCACACATTGTGCTATATATTGTACTAGCAATACAACTTGTTAATATTTGTACTTTAAGGTTACCGTTTCCAAAATGAATTAGTTCACTTCATTTCACATCAGCACGTGACAGTGAATACTCCTGCCTTCTGAAGTATAATTTTGCGGAATTTAACCTTTACCTCTCCCTGCTACATGTTAATTGATGGAATATTGATTTCAGATGTACAAATTATATTTGTGGAAAGAAGAATACGATAAAGTTAGCGATAGCGCTCCAATCTGTGAGTTTTCAATCGCTATTTACGTAGATGTTATTCTTTTACTAGTTACGTCCATCTGGGTGTTCTGCAAAGTCTTAAGCTAAAAAGTTTGAGGGTTTCCACACGATAGGGGCTGAAGTTTAAGCGAACGTTACTAAAAGTTCACTTAAATGGACGAGTATTATTTTACACATGTCTTTTGAATAGCCAACTGTATGTGAGGAGTGCGGGGGTCTAAATAGGACATGAAATTATTTCTCCTGCACAAAGGCAAGGTCTTTCTTGCAGGCGAGGTGGGTTTCATAAAACAGGTATTTGGGTTATTAGGTATATATTGCTTTTTATATCAAAGTTGTCTGTTGGTGTATTTTTATTGCCTGAAGCAGACAAACAGGCAGATAATCCATCTGATGGAAAGTGGTTACCGTTGCCTATGGATATTTCCAACAAGAGGTGTCGGGGACGAAGAAGTTTTATGATGCTCGTAAGACACACCTGCGTAGTTAAAAGAATTGAGGGGTCACTCACTCTATAATAGCTTATCAGGGGAACATAAAGAAGAGAACAAAAGTGTTTTCAACAGCCTCTGTGGTTAAGTGGGCTAAGCCTTTACCGGCCGAGCCCGTTGAAACGCAGAGGTTCTGGAAATAATTCCTAGCGTGGCAAATTTTGAAAACTAACTTTTCTTAATTTCAAGAATTCAGCAGACAGGCAGACGAACCACTTAATAGAAAGCGATTACCGTCACCTATAGACATTTGCATCACCAATGCTACTAATGTGCTGTCGCTCACCAAAGTAGAGACTGGCCAGGACTGGCCAGGTGCCAGTCCCTATTTTGACTGGAACTTGGTCACTAATGCCCGAATACAACTCAAGTTTGTTATGGCGGCATATTCTAGACCGGGGTGGTGACCATCCGAACGGGCAAATACCCACCACCTGGTTACGGGTTGTTTTGTCGCCTCTTACGACAGGCCGCCCGGGTGCAAGAAATTGTATTATTTTTTCCTTCCTGCACGGTAATATTTCGTGCTATATCTATTTCAGGGCGTCCTCGTCGGAAGGTGAGACGTCCGCTCTACATCGAGGAACTGCCGGCGTGTGTGCAGTACCTGATAGTGGGCACTGGGGCCGCGGGCTGGGCGGCGTACAGGGCTATTATGGAGCATGACAAGAAAGCCAAGGTAATCGCCGAGAAACTTCAGTATAAAGCTCAGGGACTCTGATCAGCTCAAAATCATTTGGGGTCTGCACAATAAGGGAACATACCCGTTTTTTACAATTTTTGGGCCCTCTCCCTCCTCGGTGACCATCCGTAGTATATGCCTAGACCCTCCCTTACCAGCAATATGGTGAGTTTGCTGAAAATGCGGCGTACAATCTTTCAAAATATACAGCGTATATAATAATAGTATGTACCAGTGTACCTATATATGATATGAGAATTGTAATTACGTCACTATTTCTTCAAATAAAATATTCTTCTTTCTTTCTTTATAATGACTAGTGGTCGCCCAGTGGTTGAAATTTTTACCATAATTAATTTAAATTAAAACTTTGAACATTATCAAGGTTCTTTGTCAAATACTATAATTCTATAAGTGTAATATAGTGTGTGTAATTTTTTTTCAAATTGAATGTATTTCTTAAGTATAATAATATATATAGAGAAGAAGTACAGTATATATATATATATATATATATATACTGTACTTCTTCTCTATTTAAACCATAAGTGTGCAAAATTTCATACACCTCCATCCGCGCAACTTTGACAATTTTGTTTCACGTGTTAATATAATGATGAGTTTCTTTGCAGGTGTTCTTCATAACGCAAGAAGACATTCTGCCATACCGTAGACCTCCCATGTCGAAGCACATGTGGTGGAATCCGGAACCACCGGACCTAAAGAACCTCAACTACATCGAAGATGGCAGAAGGAAGACGTTAGTACCATTAAGGGTTTATAGTGTAGTGGATGAACTTACCACGTTTAAGTCGTAGATAATTTTATATTATATTTGCTTGAAATGTACCATGATCCTGGTTACCACAAGCTCAGGCTTTCAACTCAATTATTTGCTTACATTTATAGTATTTCAATTTATTTCTATTGGAAGCATTTGTAATAAATAAAACTTATATTTTTAACCTAATTCTCATTCGTAAACAACAGCCGGTCAAGTTCAAGGTCAGCCTTTTGGCATTTGACTTTTGACGTTTGACAAGTGCTAGCGTATAGAATACTTAGCAAAAACTTTCTTTTAATCTACGGTATGTTTTCCATTCATGTTTAAATAATAATTTCTAATCATAAAACAAATTACATATAAATATCTATTTCAATTTCCTTATTTATTTAATTTATCAGCTACATCATATTCAATTTTGTTACTCAATGCCTATATGCCTCTGTTAGCCAGGACGTACAGATTTGACCAACCAATGAGAGACGAGTATAAAAGTCGCTCTCATTGGTGGGAATTCAAAAATAAAAGTAGACACCGTTTTTGAATTGAGTTAGGCAGAGACCATTTTGTACGACAGAAAGAGACTTACAAAAAGTGAAAATAAAAAGCCAGTTTAAGATCAAAGTTATATTTATTCAAGAACCTTACATCACAATAATAATATCATAGTTCACTCTTCATTGGTGACCACCGACTTAAAGAACAAGGCAAACAAATACAATGGATGGTAAATATGAAACAGATGAAACAGTGTGCAGGATTGGGGTAAGATTGCCACCTTTTTGGCCAGAAGAGCCAGCTTTATGGTTCGCCCAAGTGGAGGCACAATTCGTGTTATCCGGTATAACGGCGGATGCTACCAAATTTTATCATGTTATATCTCAGCTTGACCACAGGTATGCAGCAGAAATTAAGGATATTATTACATCTCCCCCAGCAGAGAACAAGTTTGGGAAATTAAAAACCGAACTTGTTAAGCGTCTCTCCGCCTCACAAGGGAAGAGAGTGCAACAACTCCTTATGCATGAGGAATTGGGAGATCGGAAACCGTCCCAGTTTCTTCGCCACTTGCAAGCGTTGGCAGGACAGAGTCTACCCGAGTCATTCATGACCTCACTATGGTCAAGCCGCCTTCCTGTAAACATTCAGACTGCAATAGCGTCACAGCCTAACTTACCACTCGAATCTGTTGCAGATTTAGCAGACAGGGTCCACGAAATAGCCCCACCATTACCTATGGTGGCTAGCACTAGTTCCAGCAGCGAAATAAGCGAGCTCACCCGGCAAATGGCAGAGCTGTCGCGACAGGTAGCTTCCCTCCAGAGTCAGGTACGCTCAAGGTCTCGGTCTCGCTCATCTGAGAGATATCAGCGAAAGCCGGCCGCACGTAGAAGGTCATCAGATCGGTTCAATAAGAATTATTGCTATTTCCACAATTGTTTCGGGAGTAGAGCTCGCCGATGCCAACCTCCCTGTACTTACGCGGGAAACGCCTACGGCAGTCGGTATTAGCGGCTAGCGACTGCCTTACAAGCCCCCGCCGCCTCTTCGTGACAGATCACAACACTAAATTGCAATTCCTTGTGGATACAGGCTCTGACGTTTGCGTGTTCCCTCGATCTGCCATCAAGCAGCAACGCAGCAGGACAGAGTACCAGCTCTTCGCAGCCAACGGGAGTACAATACACACCTATGGTTGGATGGAGCTGAAACTCAATCTAGGCCTGCGACGTGCTTATACATGGAAGTTTGTTGTTGCCGATGTCAGTAAGCCAATAATCGGAGCAGATTTCTTAAGTTTTTATAATTTATTAATAGATCTTAAGAATTATCGACTTATTGATGGTCTTACTCAGCTTTCCACAATAGCGACATCTGCCGCGAAGACTTCGGCTATTGCTTCCATTAAGGCAGTAGGTGGAGGTTCAGTGTACCATAAGCTGCTGCGTGAGTACCCAGACATAACTAGACCTGCAGGTATAAAAAGTCACAGTAATCATAACACGGTACACCACATCCGCACTATTCCAGGCCCACCTATCTCTGGTCGCCCACGCCGGCTACCACCAGATAGGCTCCAAATTGCCAAAAAGGAGTTCGAAGCAATGCTGGCAGATGGTACAGCACGTCCATCAGAAAGCCCTTGGGCATCTCCCCTCCACCTTGCTCCGAAGAAGAATAATGGTTGGCGTCCTTGTGGTGATTACCGGGCACTGAACGCCAGAACTATACCCGACTGTTACCCAATCCGACATATACAGGATTTTTCCCATCAACTGGCCGGCAGTAGGATATATAGTAAGGTAGACTTAGTTAAGGCATACAACCAAATCCCTGTGCACCCAGACGACATACAGAAGACAGCAATTACAACACCATTTGGGTTATTTGAATTTCCATACATGACCTTTGGGCTCAGGAATGCTGCACAAACCTTTCAAAGGTTCATGGACGAGGTGCTCAGAGGCCTGCCATTTTGCTATGGCTACCTTGATGACATCCTTTGCTTTTCACAATCTGAAGACCAGCATGTTGACCACTTAAATAAATTGTTCCAGAGGCTGTCTGAATATGGCATATTAATCAATTCAGCTAAGTGCGAGTTTGGCCAGTCGAAAATCAACTTCTTGGGGCATGAAGTCTCGGCAGAAGGTGTACGTCCCCTACAGGAGAAGGTGCATGCAATAAAAGAGTACCCACCACCCAAAACTGTCAAGGGCATGCGGCGGTTCTTAGGTATGTTCAATTTCTACCGCCGTTTTATACCTAACGCAGCCAAAATACAGGAACCTCTAAACGCTGCACTGTCAGGCCCGAAACGTAAAGGGTCTAAAGACCTGCTAATGACACCGGAGATGATAGCAGCCTTCAACCTCTGTAAGACCAGCTTACTGAGGGCAGCTCTGCTAGCACATCCAAACCCAGAAGCCGAATTGGCCATTCACACCGATGCCTCAGACTCAGCGATGGGGGCAGTACTTCAACAGAAGACTTCAGACAACACCTGGAGACCATTAGCCTTCTTTTCCCGCCGCTTGTCCACAGCACAAAGGAAATACAGTCCTTATGATCGGGAATTGCTCTCCATCTACAAAGCTATCCGCTACTTCAGGCACATGGTCGAAGGTAAACACTTCACAATATTCACAGACCACAAACCCTTATCATATGCTTTCCAACAAAATAAAGATAAGTGTTCACCCAGACAATTTAGATATTTGGACTTCATCGGCCAGTTTACAACAGATGTCCGCTATGTACGTGGAAAAGACAACATAGTGGCTGATTGCCTGTCACGAGTTGAGTCATTAACAGAGAACATTGATTTTAATGCACTTGCACATTCTCAGAATGAAGATTCTGAACTGCAAGAGCTCCTTGGCTCTTCCAGCCTCAAGTTAAGAAGAGTGAAAGTGGAAGGCTCACAGAACACACTATTTTGTGATGTATCCATGTCAACCCCTCGGCCTTATATTACAGCACCATTTAGAAGACAAGTGTTTAACATGCTTCACAACTTGAGCCACCCAGGGTCTAGGGCCACTGTTAAGTTAATCACTCAGCGCTTTGTATGGCATGGGATAAGGAAAGATTGCAGAAACTGGACTAGAGAATGTATTGAATGTCAGAAAAATAAAATTTCCAGGCACACTGTTTCACCAATACCATCTTTCCCGGTTCCAACTGAACGCTTCGCACATGTCCACATGGACATAGTAGGACCATTACCTGTTTCATCTGATTACAGATACTGCCTTACAGTCATCGACAGGTTTACACGTTGGCCTGAGGCATATCCTTTATCAGATATCTCAGCTGAGACATGTGCCCGCAGCTTCATAGCAGGCTGGGTATCTCGCTTTGGTTGTCCGCAGCGCATCACTACAGACAGAGGCAAACAGTTTGAGAGTAGCCTCTTCCATTCCTTGGCTGCTATGCTCGGCAGTCAGCACCGTCCGACGACTGCATACCACCCCACTTGCAATGGTATAGTTGAACGCCTACATCGCCAGCTAAAAGCGGCTATCAGATGCCATACTGACACCAACTGGAGTGAAGCCCTCCCTCTAGTGCTCCTGGGCATACGCAGCGCTTGGAAGGAAGACATAAACTCGTCGGCAGCAGAGCTTGTTTATGGAGAACCACTTCGTCTACCTGGTGAATTTTTCAACCCATCTGCCTGCCACTCAATGGATTACTCCAACTTCACGACACGCCTGCGGCGACATATGGCGAGACTGGCTCCGACACCAACAAGTCGTCATGGGGAAAAGACATTTTATATTCCAAGCACCTTGGCTACATGCAATTTTGTATTCCTCCGCCATGATGGTGTGAGACATCCACTCGATCCGCCATACACTGGGCCTTATAAAGTCGTGGAGCGCGGCAAGAAGATCTTTAAAATCCAGGTCAAAGGCAAAGAGACTACAGTCTCCATTGACAGAGTGAAGCCAGCCTATATGACCAAGGATGACATCAGCACGCCGTCGAATGACACACCGGATGCTAGCACTGCCTTGCCCGATTCTTCGCCGCAACCGAGCGTTGAAAAACGAACCAAATCTGGAAGAAGAGTAAAATTTACGGATCACTATCGACCTTAGCTTCCAGCATCAGTCTCAGGGGGGGAATAGTGTAGTGGATGAACTTACCACGTTTAAGTCGTAGATAATTTTATATTATATTTGCTTGAAATGTACCATGATCCTGGTTACCACAAGCTCAGGCTTTCAACTCAATTATTTGCTTACATTTATAGTATTTCAATTTATTTCTATTGGAAGCATTTGTAATAAATAAAACTTATATTTTTAACCTAATTCTCATTCGTAAACAACAGCCGGTCAAGTTCAAGGTCAGCCTTTTGGCATTTGACTTTTGACGTTTGACAAGTGCTAGCGTATAGAATACTTAGCAAAAACTTTCTTTTAATCTACGGTATGTTTTCCATTCATGTTTAAATAATAATTTCTAATCATAAAACAAATTACATATAAATATCTATTTCAATTTCCTTATTTATTTAATTTATCAGCTACATCATATTCAATTTTGTTACTCAATGCCTATATGCCTCTGTTAGCCAGGACGTACAGATTTGACCAACCAATGAGAGACGAGTATAAAAGTCGCTCTCATTGGTGGGAATTCAAAAATAAAAGTAGACACCGTTTTTGAATTGAGTTAGGCAGAGACCATTTTGTACGACAGAAAGAGACTTACAAAAAGTGAAAATAAAAAGCCAGTTTAAGATCAAAGTTATATTTATTCAAGAACCTTACATCACAATAATAATATCATAGTTCACTCTTCATTGGGAGTTGAAAGCCTGAGCTTGTGGTAACCAGGATCATGGTACATTTCAAGCAAATATAATATAAAATACATCGA